>JANZLC010000002.1:30845146-30863622 GCA_026413385.1 Erythroxylum gracilipes
AAATTAAAAAGTTGGGTTAGTCCAAATAGGCTCGACCCATATGGCCGAGGGATGGTTCCTGCAGCCTCATCCACTCGAAGAAATACAAGCAACCCATCATCAAACCCTCGTTTCCCATCAACCCCAACAATTCCACACACTCTTTGTCGCTAATCCTCCCCTCATAACCGCTCAACTGCTCTCCCAAGGTCGCGTTCTGCGGCAAGTTGCTAGCAAGTTTCATTACTTCTCCGACAATTCCCTCTGGTAACGGTCTTGCGTCCACACTCGCAGAACCCATTAGCTGGCTGATAGGGACATCATCAAGGTCGGATTCGTGTTCAGAGTTGAAGTTGCGAGCCAACCGCCAGTGAGTACGGCGGTTGCTTTGGAGGGAGAATTTACCTTCGTGAGACGGGTCTTTCGTTGAAGAGCGGGATCTGAAGAATCTAACAATCGGGTCGTCGAAATCATCATCCTTTTCTTCTTCTTCGTCTTCTTCCTCATTTAGTAACAACTGAATTTCGGTTGCTGGTTGCTCTTCAGGTTCTTCAGATTCTTGTTCGAGGAGAGGAAGGAAAATGGCAGGCGAGGGGTGAGAATGGGGAGTGGGTGGAGTTGCAGAAAGCGAAAAGGATGAAGCAAATGGTTTAAAGCGAACGAGAATAGAAGCTCTTGAGCTATTAGAACAAATTCGTCGAGGATTAGGGGAAAAGATGAGAGTGGGATGAGAGTTTTGGTGTACAAGAATGGCCATTGTTGTTCCTGGATTAGAATTCTATTCTTCACTCTACCGTTTATCACGTGTCACTGTGCCTAAACGCTGTCGTCCGATTGATGTTGTACATAACTAAACTAGATTATGCAATCTAAATCTAACAGGTTATCTTTAAATTTTGAAGTTTTTAATATGAAACATAAATGTTAATCTTGATATGAACTCTCAATGATGATCGCATGGGTGTTAGTCATACTTGGCACATTAATCTTGTTTTTAGCTCTGGCTAGTTGGTAGCTCTTTTATTTACCAAAAAAAAAGAAAAATAAAAACCATGGTAGCAGTTTCCTGCTTGAGGCTGAACAATTACCTTTACGCCTTGATTTGCTCCCTAAACTGTCTTTTGCAAGATTGAAGTCAAGTGCATTAGCGATTCTTAGGAAAGGACGATTAAAAGGCAACCCCAACCTCAAGTGCAAGGATCTTCTGGCTTTAACCGGAAAAACAAAGTTTTAGTGAAACAAGAGATCGGTAAATGTACAGTGTTAAGAATGTGTAAGAAAAGGTATCAATTTCAAAGAATTTATGTTCTTACTTTCCTCTGCAAATCTTCATTTCACCATGGAAATATTTTTCCTCCACTGATAAGCACATATGAACATGTTACAAAGCTAGCCGACAGTTATTTAGGACTTTCACTTATCTATCATATGTTACCATGCTAGTCCTTAGTGCCTAGTTAATGTCATTAGCTTGATGTGCTCTTCCTTCCACACTCAACCTGGGTTAATTATGAGTAGCTTGCGTCCTTTCGTGTTGCCAATTTCAGCTTTGTAGCTTGTAAATAAGTTACATATTGGAAGATAATGAAAAGGACATAATCAATCAATTCGAAGAATCCAATTAATTTTTGTAGTGCCCTTTTTGAATAAGGAATTCTAAATATTCCTCAAACTCTATATCCCTTGTCACATGTTCCTTGTAGCTTACTTCTTCAAAGCATCCCTTCTCTTACGCTTTGCTATACTCATCCATTATATCTATTTTCGTGCAAGAACTGCTTTCTTTCGTATTGTTCAAGTCTTTGTTCATATTAAACTCCACATATTCATCACCAACCTAAAGGAGCACTTTGCCTTCATAAACATCTATCAGCGGTTTTCTACTATTCATGAAGGGTCGTTAAGAATTAGTGGACAGTTCATATCCTCTTTGAAATCAAATACGAAAAAATGTATAGGAATAATGAAGTTGTCCAACTTCATGATAACATCTTCCACCATGCCAAACCAGTTTCTTTATGGACCAATCCACCAACTAAATAAGCATCAAAGTTGACTTCACATCACCGAGTTCCAATTTCCTAAAGGTCGATAAAGGCATAAGGTTTATAATTGCGCCTAAGTTGCATAAACGTTTTGCGCATTCTAACTCACCAACCACATAGGGTATTGTGAAGCTTCTAGGATCCTTCAGCTTAAAAGGTATGTGACTGGTGATAAAAAAGCTACAACTTTCGGTTAGTGCTACTTTTTGATTCTCTTCCCAAGTCTGCTTCTTTGTTAATATGTCCTTAAGGAATTTGACAAACTTATGCATGTGCTCCAATGCCTCGACAAAAGATAGATTGATTTGCAAGGTCTTTAATTTCTCCACAAATTTTACAAATTGTAAATCCAGTTTGTTCTTTTGTAATCGTTGAGGGTATGAAATTTTGGGTGGATAAGGTGAAGGGGCAATGTAAGGAGGGAACTCACTCATGTCTACGTCTTTCTTCTTTTTTTTGGTCTTTTTTTACTGGGTGGGTTGTAGCTTGTGTCTCTGCTGGTTGTTCAAGTTCCTTCCCACTTTTAAGTGTGATTGCATTGAGTTGCTCCATTGGTTTTGTTTCAGTATTATTTGGGAGACTCCCCACACTTCGTGCAGACAATTTTTTTTTGGTAATTCAATAAATTTATAAATATAAAAAATTAATATGTACAATCAAGAGATTCACAAGAGTGCAATCTCTGGTTTATACAAAAGGAGATCTACCAAGCTAGCATAAGGACGTCTATAATAGCGCCCCATGCCTATACAACCAAGTAACAGGCTAAGCATTATCAAGCCACTAGATAGCCATATCATGAAGTACCTTACCAAATTACAACAAAATCTCAGCAGTAGGTATTACATTGGAGACTATTCAGGATTTACTTCAACACATTTTCCAGGTAGTGACACATTCGAAACACTTTGTTTACCTATGTGCAATGAATTACCTTAGTGGAGGAGGAATAGTTCATTACAAGTCGCTTCCCTCTGTCTTTGAGTTACTAATCTTGCCCTTGCAGCTCTGAAATACTTATCAGGGTTTGAGTTGCCGACTGTTGGTGGCACAAGGAGTGAGTTGGAGTGACATCATGCTCTGCAATACTTGTGAGGGCTAACATCCTCTCTTGCCTGAAGTTAGAATCTGTGCATCCTTCGGTCAAGCTTCTAAGTTTTTCAATTCCTGTGCTTGTTATTTGATTATCATTCCATCTTACAGTTAGGATCAGCATTGAAGTTGATTTCCGACGAGGGAGAGTGCTTATGATTGACCTACTCAACCAGTACCTGCAAAACAGAGTAAAGGAAAGAACCAAAATCTCAAATTACCTACTCTTAGTGTTTGAGCACAGCTGCTCCATTACTTGGAAGATCACTTTAGCGTTGTTGTTCCTCACTTCCATGGCTTTGTCTTTGAAGGTTCGGAGGTTTCTCTCAGACCATGCATTTTCCAATTAACTCATTTGAACTTCTAAGTTGTGGATGGAAGATGCATGATTTTTAGTCACTTGTTCAAATCTTCCTTCTAACCTCTTGTAAGCGTCATCCATGTTTCCAAGCTTGTCCTAGATTTCGTCTAACTTAGAGTCCATAGAATTGGGTTTCTCTTGTTGAAGTCCAGGTGGCCCTTGAGGTCAAAATTGACCTCCTGCATTATTCGACTAAGAAAAATTTGGGTGGTTCTTTCACCCAAAGTTGTAATTATTTGAATAAGTGTTGTTTTCTCCTCTTTGACCAAATTGTTTATCCATGTAGTTGAGTTGCTCCATGTTGTTCTTTTGCATTAAAAAACAATCAATAGTAAAATAGTTATTTTTCCCGTATAATTCGCATCTATACTGAATTACTCTAATTGGAGAGGATGAAAAAACTTGGAGGCTATTAAGATATCTTGTTAAATTGTCAATCTTAGCCTATATTGTTGTCATGGAATCGACACCAATGACTCTTTTATGATCTCAGAAAGTCAACTGTTGTTTACTTCTATCCCACGATCAAAGACAACTGTTGTTTGCTATCTCTTTTAGCAAGTCCTCTACTTCCTCAACTGTCTTCCACATAAGAGATCCTCTAGAAGCTGCATCTATGGTGCCTCTTATAAGGGATTAACTTCATTGTAAAAGGTTTTATAAAAGGAATTCTTTGGATTGGTTATGGTGAGGGCACCTCCTTTACAAATCCTTAAACCGTTCTCATGCTTCATTAAATGACTCCCCATCACTTTGTTGGAAATTTTTGATCTCCTTTACCAAATCTTTCCTCTTGGTGAGGAGGAAGTACTTGTCCAAAAATACATGCACCAACTGCTCCCAAGTTGTGATGTTTATAGGGCTTAATGAATGATACGATGCCTTAGCTCTATCCCTTAATGTGAAGGAAAAGAGTCTCATCCTAACGACATCTTTTGGCATTCCCTGATATCGGAAAGTATAACATATTTTTAGAAAATTCACTAAATGAGTGTTAGGATCCTCATTATTTAACCCATAAAACTGCACATTAGTTTGTAGCATGTTTAGCAAAGTTAGTTTAATCTCAAATGATGCAGCTTGAACTGGTGTTTGAGTCATGCCTTGGTGTGCAACATTAAACCCTGGTCAAATCCATAAGGGTTTGTTACTGATCTCCTTGATTGAATTCTTATGCCATTGTTTCTTCAATGTCTTCTTCTTAGCATCTTGCTCTTCGAATTGCTCACTCTAATCGAGTGATACCAAGTGCTAAAGTTTCGACAATCCTACTTGAACTCCAAGTGACTTTTGTGTTCATGCAGTAGCATGGACATAAAAAAAGGCGAAAAATTCCTTAGAACAAAAGAATTCAAATATTCCTAAACTAACTGGTTGGTAATGGAGCCAAAAACTTGTTGAGCAAATTTTATCTAATGTAAAACCCTTAATATTTTGTAAGTATATGGGTCGTAACTCGTAGTAATTGAGGTTGATCTCACAAGGAATTATCTAAACATAATTGAATCCTAAGTTTGTCTAAGGTTGTAAAAAACGTAATTTAAATGAAAATAAATCTAAATAGAAAATTAAGAAATTAAGTATGAATTGATTGAAATTGAAATTCCAAAATTAACACAAGTAAATCAAAATAGGGCATTAACCACTTAACAAGTTAGAAATCCTAATATGATAAGATCAAACAATTATGAGAAGATGTGATTCATTCTATCGTCATTTTGCTACCTTCATCACTTTTGATCTAATCGGTATCGATCCTAAAATTCTAAATGGTAGATTATTCTTTCTCAAGATTTAATCAATAAACTGTTATGCCTAAAATAAGTTCTAAAAGTACCTAAGCTATCCTAATCGTTAGTATAAAAGGTAGTTGTAGTTGATTACCCAGGGTCATCTCCCACAAAGGTGAAATTGGTCCACTCAAATTAACCTTGAACAAAATAAAAACAGATGCAATCCTAAATATTCTATCTCGATTTGTTAAGTGAAGGCTTCAAAGAAAATCATAAAATTAAACTGAGAAGTAAAATAGTTTACCTAGAAGCAAAAATGAATAGATTAATTTAATTAGAAAATACTTGAGAATTAATTTCCTATGCATTACTAAAGGGAAACTATTGGGTAGTCGTCTTACTAAAATTAACAGTTAGGTTCTACGATCAACTCAAATAATAAACTAAGTCTAACTTTCATATTCGACAAGTTGTTATCCAAATTAATTATGGAAACTCAACTACTAATTACCACTTAAGTTAATATATTTCTAGTTCTTAACCTAAATGTCTATAGTTTCTCGTTCCATATTAAACTTCTTCTCTTGATCCTTCATTTAATACCATAATGATGCAAAGTTTGGTTATAATATTACATCCATTCAGTTCAAAAACTATAGCAATCATAAGACGACAACACAGTCCCTCAATCATGCATATTTGACTAAAATAGCTACATTAATCCTCAAGAAAAAGAGATCAGCCTATCATGGAAATAACAAGATTCATCATCCTCATATACTTCAATCCCATCTTTATTAGTATAAGAGAAGTATTAAAGCAACAAATCAAGTAAATAACCAAATGAAATATCAACAAGTTAACAGAGTATGAGTCTATCAACTACAGAGGAGTAATTTTAGTAAAACTCCAGACAAATAATAAAAAGAATGAGTAAACAAGTGTTCAGATGAGGGAGTTGTCGTGATCTCCTGCCACTCTCAAGCTTTCTGCATTAGCTCTTGCCTTTTGCCTTTGCTCGATTCTCACCCAAATGCTCGATTGCTCATGCTGCTTCCATTTCTCAATTGCTCTTATTGTTTTTCTCTTCTCAGCCCACTCTGTTTCTCTGCCTTCTTTCTCTCTATCTGTTTTGTGCCCTAAATTAGTCTCTCGGGTGTGTAGAATATGGAATGATAGAATGTGCCGCCACCCTCCTCTTTTCTTTCTATTTGTAGTCTCATTTTAGGTCTAGGTTTTTGAGTCTTCAACTTGCAAATGCCACGTAATAATTAGACAGAAAAACATTTCATGACATTGACTTTATTTGTCATCCCAGTGAGGACTAGTCACCAGCATTTCATTGACATCAAAAGCAATTAAGTCACAAAATGATTCAAGAATAAATCCCACAAAGAAATTAGAACATCATTAACAATATGTTCAATATTCTCAAACCTAAGTCATACATTAAGATGAAGTAAATAAAGAAGAGAATGTAGAAAAGAACTTGAAATGGCTAGGTTGGAGTGGCTGGACAACAACTGCATATGCTCCTCTTCTCTTCTCTCCTTCTTGCTATTCCTTATGTTCTTTCTCAATTTGGAAAATGGAAGCTAGGTTATTTTAAGTCTTATTATGTTATTATATATCCCATGGGTCATTTAGGGTAAACACTAGGTTTAACCCATATCAAATTGTCCAAAAAACCCTCAAAATATCAAAGTAAAAGTAGATCTCTATGTTTGGCAAGCTCTTGTCATAATGGTGACAGAGGAGTCATGATCGTAACCCAATGAAAATTGCCTTTTGTCACTCTAAGTAGAGACCTTCTGTCATGACCGTGACACTCATGTCATGATCATGACCTAGCATTCTTGTCCAAGCTTGTTCCAACTTCCTTCAATCTTCATTATCTAGGCTCATACACTAACAAGCACATCAAACACCTAAAACACACAAAATTAAAGTCTAACATCATGCTCTAAACAACAAAACACTCAAAACCATAAACACACAATCACATTAAAATAATTTTAAATCCAAACATGCATAAATCATCTAATTAACACCTAAAAACGCAATAAAATACCTACCAAAACATAATGTAAACTATAACTACCACATGTTTCTATCCAGGACGATCCAAAACTTCTATAACATAATTATGCACTAGTATAGAAGATAAAATAAATACAAAAATAACATATGATGGCGATAATGAGTCATATGAGATAGAGTTTGAGATAGATAAGATGTACAAGACCTTCTTCCTTTAAAGAAACCAATTAGCTGATCAAGATCACCATATAGTGGAGTTGAAGATGAAGAAGACGATGGTGATGAGCCTTTTGGTCATACATCATGATGAGTGCATTGAGTATAAACCTACAAATCAAGATGAGACAGAATTTCTAAAGGAGTAGAATTAGTGTTAGGAGCAAGCTTAAAAGTGATAGAATTAGGATCTGGGGTAATATGATTGGGAGCTATTTGCGAAGGAACAAACAGAATTGGCATACCATCATCAAAGTCAGTAGAGACATAAGAGCATTAGAAATTATAGTATCTCTTTAAAGGATATAGCATTAGTAGACAAAAAAAAGTTTAAAGAAGGACTAAAAAATATTGTACCATTTTGTAAAGAGAGTACCTAGGAAAAATGCATTTTATAGGTTTTGGGTCCAATTTATCTATTTCAGGTTGACACTGATGAACAAAATAGAAACAATTGAATACCCAAAGATTAAAAGAAAAAGGATTTTGGCAAGGAAAGAGGGTAGAGAATGGAGTTTTATCCTTCAATACATAAGATAACATTTGATTGATAAGAAAACATATAATGAATCTCCCCAAAAATTTTTAGGTACATTCAGATGGCTTAATAGGGTACTAGTTGTTTTTACAATGTGTTAGATCTTTCTCTCTACTATCCCATTTTAATGAGAGTATGTGGGTAAGAAAATTGATGTTAAATACCCTATTGCTGTAAGTAGTTGGAGAATGAAGTAGAGAAATAATCTTTAGCATTATCACTACTAAGAATATTGATTTGAGTATAAATTTGAATTTTAGTACAAAAATAACAAAAATTAAAGAATAGCTCTTAATGATCTTTCATTAGATATAACTAAGTCATTCGACAAAAATCATTAACATAAATTATGAAATACTAAAATCCCAACTTGGACTTAACACGGCTTAGACCCTAAATATCTATATAGACTACCATAAAATGTTTCTTAACCTTTTTATTGACTTAAGGGAAAAATAAAGTACGAAAATACTTCTCTAGTTGACATGACTTACAATTTAAGCTAGATATAAACTCTAACCCTAGCACTAATTTCTTAATATTTTTCTAATGATGGATGACCCAATTGACTATAAATATCAATGAGAGAGGCTGATGTCAGATATGCAACAAATGATTGCAACTCATTAAAGTAGTACAACCCATTTTATTTATGACCTTCTTTAATCATCATCTTTGTCTTCAAATCCTGAATAATGACATTATCATGGTAGAAACATACATAACAATTTTTTTGCTTAGTTAATTTGCTCACATACATAAGATTGAAAGGAAAGTTTTGTAGAAATAATATAGAAGGTAAAGCTTGAGAGGGAAAAGGATGAGAGGATCCAACATATTTAATAGTGGCAGTAGATTTATTAGCAGTGATAAGCTTATCGTTATGAGATGAGGACAAATGAAAGATAAGATCAAATTAGCTAATTTATATGAAATATGATCAATGGCACCATAAACCAATACCCATGACTATTTTCTAAGGATAGATGAATAACAAGTTGTTATGTTACCTTGAAGAGGATAACAAACAGTTAAGTTGTTGCTAAATAATGTTCTTTAAGAGATGCCATATGAGCTATTTGCAAATGAGGATACTTATCCTAATATATCTTCTCATCATGTCCACCTCTATCATGATGTGTGTAGTGAGTCACAACCTCTGCCACATCCTCTTCAACCACTATGTCCTCCTCAGTTACCTATATTGCCTCCTTTCTGGTAAGCCAAATTGTGCCATAAGTGCTAACCTATCAAAGTTGTTCTTGGGTGAACTCTCCTTAGTTATAGAATGAGAGAGTCTAAAATATACTTCAGCTAAGGATGGAAGGTCTACTCCTCCTAGGATTTATGCTCGTACATGGTCAAATTTAGGTTTCAATCTTGCTAGAAACTTAATAGTTACTAAGTGCTCCCTTTGAATTTGCATCTCCTTAACATCATTTGTAATAAGAAGTAGAGAATTTAACTTTTCAAATGCATGTTTCACTTTTCCAAGGTATTCAATCAAATTTTCTTCTTATCTAGGCTATGACAATTTAACAGAGATATCATAAATGTAAAACATATTAATAGAATGAAAAAGCTTAGCCTAGTCCTAAGCTTGCTTACGATTACTAACATAAAAGAATAGGATTAAGATTCCAGGTTCCTTAGAATCGAAAAGGCTATATAGTAATTGGAGCATCTTTTGCTTTTCAATTTTCCAATATTTTTTAATCAAATAGAGGATAAGATGTGAGGTCGTACTACTTACTCTAACCTCTAAAGAACTATTATATATTCTTTGACCAGAAAGAATAGATGTACCATTCAAACATTGTTTGGTGATTTGCAAATTGGAAGAACTCATTATTGAGACAGTTGTCGGGATACTCATCAAGGACTTATTTCTAGAGTTTGACATACTCCTGATATATTTGACAAAGTTGTTGACTAACGAATGCTAGTAACACTGCTGATGGTGTTTCAGAACATATGAAAGACTATACTAATGACAAGATATCTAGGTTCTTATCCAATTTGACATAAAATAAGACCATAACCTTATTCACGATAGAAAGGTAAGCTAACCCATCAGATTGTTGTCGTTAGTGGTCACTGGACGGGGATGCGTAATACCCATGCACTAGTTTATGAATGATTTTCTTGTGACATTACCACTACTATGCTGGTCATCGGTGCCTCTTAGTTGCTTCTATGTGTATGGTGTTATGAAAATAAATGAAGAACAAAAGAGAAGGAGAGTAAGAGAAGAGAAGAGTCCAGAACAAACAAAGAGAATCGGAGAGAGAGAGAGAGAGAGAGACATAGAGAGAGAAACACAACATTCACTAATTCATTTTTTCCAGACGGTTACAAAGTTCTATTCTTATATTCCCTTCCATTTGTGTACAGCTAACATTATTTTTATCGTAACAATTTCTTCCTCCTTTAGAAAACCTTGTCCTCAAGGTTATGGAGGTTTACATAATGGACAAAAAATAAACAACCATTTGAGAGTAAAAAGGAAGACAGAGTCCATGGTTAGGAAGCCGCCAGACTCAACAACTTCTATTGTACCATTGTAAAAGACACTCTGGTAGGGATGCTGATCTGGAACTGTTGCATTATGGAAGGCCTGAGCGGTGAGGTTCTGAACCAGCATTCGATGATCAAAAGGGAGATGAACACTGACCTTAATTGCAGTAACATTAATTTCTTCTACTCCAGGATTCATTATTCCAACAAGTAACAAGGTTTCTTCTCCAGCAGGTACCAACCGGGTGCTGTTTTTGTGGAATACAACGTCAGTTTTAACACCCGGGGCTAGACTGAAACTGGCATCTCCAAAATCCTGAGCATCCTCTCCAACAATTCCCAGATCAGTTGCTTCATCGGCACTCTCTGAAACATCTACAACTGAATCCGACTGATCTCCTCCTATTTTCTGTAGCGTTTGTATCATCATGGTTTTCAACTCCGACATTTCTTTTTCTACCTTTTCCATTCTGCTATTCATTACCGAAAACATTCTTTCCATCAAACCTTTCAGATTATCCTCCATCTTACGTAATTCTGCATTCCTTGTACTTTCATCCATGGCGTCTCCCAGATTCGAGAGCTCTGATACCAAATGTTATGAAATAAAATGAAGAATAGAAGAGAGAGAGAGAATGAGGCAGAGAAGAGTCCAGAAGAACAGAGAATCGTAGAGAGAGAGAGAGAGAGAGAAACACAACAACACAACATTCGCTAATTCATTTCATGCCTAGACGGTTACAAAGTCCTATTCTTATACTCCCTTCCAGCTGTGTACAGCTAACATTATTTTTATCGTAACAGCTTATTCATATTGGAGATTCTCCTTTGGTCTTTTAGAAAGTATTGTGAGATACTTGCAGTCCTTTCTATTAGAATTTTCCCTATTTCTTCTGTTGTGTTATTTTCTAATCCTGGTTCCTACCAGTGCTCTTGAATATTGGTAAAATTAGTTCCATTCTTAATTAATGGAGTGCTTGTAGATTCCTATCTGCTATGATGGTTACTAGAGTCTTAGAGGAGGTTAGAGATTGATTAATCATGGGGCCTAATTCATTCAACTTTAAGGTCTTAGTTTGTTTATCTATGAGAGCTGTTGGATGCTTTTCTATATTAGTATTACTCTTATTTTTTTAGTTTCCTAAATCATTAAAACGTAGATCATCTGGCCCTATAAGTTCTAAATTATCTCCCCTCTGGAATTTCCTACCCATAGAAATTTGTTTCTTGCCTTATTATGTCAGAGTTGGCTTCCATTGATAAGAGAATCTAATTACATTCTCAATCAATAAATCATCTTCTCCCAATCTATATAAGGGTATAATGTCTAGTAGATCATTAGTCAATTATGCCCTCACGCATAAACATATATAGCCAATTCTTTTCCTAAGAGCAGTATTCTAATCCATGTAAATTGTTCTTTTCCTAAGAGCAGTATTCTAATCCATATAAATTGACTTACTTATATAGCTTGCTAAGGAGCTTAAACCCCCCAATTGATCAAATCTTAAGGGTATACTATGCATATTTATCCAAACAGGAATATCATCATGCTTAATCCTTTCAGAAAAATACTTGGTTTCTTGAATGGCTTGAGAATTAAGAAGCGAATGAGATGTAAAGGACTAGTTTCAAGCATTGATATTACCCTTTCTTTGTAGAGAGAACCTGAAAAGTAATAAGTTGTCTTCCAAAAAGCAAAATTTCTTTGAGTCCTTTATCCTTCCAATATTTTAAGGCCCAGCTATGGATGATTAGGAATGATGGATGTTTGTCAATAAAGAATCTAACCAAGGTTGTGGACTAGCCTTTGGCTCCTTTCCATATGGTCTCTAAGGAAGGGGAAGCTATTAGTCTTCCATCAGAAACTAAGCGTGATAGCATTGAAAAGAGGAATTGGAGTTGTGCCTTAACATTTTATTCTATTTCAATCTTAGGATAAAGCTAGCAGGAGTAACTTTAGTTTAAGGCTAAGGCTTTACAGGGGGTCGAGCTAGAAGGGGAACTAAATGAAGGTTTGGTTCTAAACTGAGCTTTCTAACTGAATCAAATGGTAAAGGTGGGAAAGGGATTTCCTCTTAATCAGGCTTTAAGGTGTCCAATAGCTAAAAGAAGGGGTCAGTCAAAGGATAGAGAAAGAAAGGTTAAAGAAAACATTCTAAAAATAGTAAGAATAGGGAGTAGGAAAAACAAAGGAGGTTGGAAAGACTAAATTACCCTTAGGAGTCTAGAGCTGGCTAAAGTATGTAAAGAGGATTCAGGCTTACTAATGAGTTTAGGAGCAACAAGGAAAGGTAACTAAAGGTATTTCTTGGTCTTTTCCCCTTAGTCTTGTATGTTGCAAAAATAAAGTATAGAAACGAAAATAAGGAGAACGCTAAAAGTAGACGTCATGGGGTATGCAGCAGTCCAAGGAAATTGGAATCGGAAAAAAACATAAAGTGAGTCTAGGTGTTTTTAGTGTAGTTACTAAGTTTTTTTTTTTTTTTTAACTAACTTATGATAGTGACAATTTACAAAGAAGGTAGTTCTTATTTATCAAGGTACAATGGCATTTTTTGCGTGAAGATGTGATGGTTTTTTGTAAGAGGTAATGTTATTGGTTTAATGGAGTCCAGGCATTTTTTAAAATAACTTATGCTATCCAAAAAGTGTAATGGCATTTTTGTATGAAACTTTGTAACGAGTAATGATATTAGTTTAATAGTCTTTTTTTTTACTAACTTATTTTATTGAAAAATTACTGAGAAGGTGGTTCTTATTTATAAATTTTGATGATAATTTTTCATTTGAGAGCTTGATATCATTTCATTGTAATACTAATTTATGATATGGACAATACACATTTAATGACTTTGAAAATACTCGTACAATAAACATGTAAACTCCACAAAAGAAAGGGAAACGAGTTATGTCTACTGCTGAGTTATCCAATCGAGTATATTGATACACAAACTACCATATTGTAATAAATTAAGATAATTAACAAAGATTTAGATTATTTGTTTTTGGACTATTCAGTACTAAAAAATAGAAGAAGAGAATTTATATGTATTAACTAATTTTTTTATCTATTAAAATGTGCAGAAATGGCAAATGATGGTCTTCACTTGTCAACTTAAAAAGTATTGAATAATTGATTTAAAATAATGCTTTTTTATGAGTCTTTTCATGTTTTAACTAACATGTAGGCCTTTTTGATTTTGCCTATTGTGAATCTGCTAGGGTGACATTGTAAGGGAACACTTCATAATCATGGCATTGAATACAATGATGAATGGTGTGGTAATAAATGGTGATCCAGAGTCGGTTTGAAAAAAATTAACCTAAATTGTTTTGTTTAATAAATTTAAAATCTAAAATGCTATTGGTAATGTTTTTTAACGAGGGCTAAATTGAACATAAATGATAAATTCATGTGTTAAATTAAGAATATTTTTCCTTTTTCAGTTAGGATCAATATAGCCGCTATCCAACAATCAAATGCAACGGAATGCTTCAATTGATAATTATTTAAGAAACAAGAGATGATAACATATCCGAGCCTGGTAAAAACAGATACTCGAAAGACGGAGCGGTAGCTTCTTTGGATTAAAAGCATTGCAAAACAAAAACACCATTGTAGTTCTCTTTCTTTCAATTATTTCCTCTTTATCTGCAAATTGTGTTCTATTATGAATTTTCGTTTAATCTTACTCTGATTATGTGAGGTGGCCATAATTTGGTTATTTTGGGGTTATCCTCCACGCACGAACACATGCATCTTCTCCTGAACTCACCACCGTGTCTTTGTCAGTAAATGCAACACCATAAACCCCGCCCAAATGAGCCGAGTTTATGGTTATACGCCTTGAAGCGGGCTTCCCTACTTCATATATGATCACACTGGTGTCTAGTGACCCAGTAGCCACCGTGGAGCTGTCAGGTGACCAAGCTAGGCAGTTTATACGAGCACTGTGGTATAACATGTTGTTAAGCTTGACCTACAAAACAAATGTCAGAAAACTATGTTACCTCCACGATGAATGAGATAAAATCAATTAGCAGCGACTATTAAAGGTTTACCAGCAAGGTTTAACGGTCAAAGCCAATATAAAATCAATTGGCAACGGCGATTAAAGGTTTGCCAGCAAAGTTTAACAGTCAAAGCCAATTTAGTCATTAAATCAACCCTAATTTCTCTTTTGGGAATGGAGCTCAGTAACTCTGTAACTGATTAAAGATTCCACTTGAGTCTCCTCCAGGAAGCCAAATTATAGACTTCGTAGAATAACCATTATAATGAGCACAAGCACAATGTATCCATCATGTTGATGCTACGTTAAAGGATGGACATTGAAGAGAGTAATTGAAGTTCTGGCTACCTCTTTGGAGGCACGATCCCAAACAACAGCTTCCCGATTTAAATCAGCTGAAGCAAACATGGAGGCATCTGGTGAATATCTTATCACACTTATGGCACCTCTATGTTTCTCGAGGACTGCTTCTTCGTTTAAAGTATCATCTGATATAGAATATATGTGCAACTTGCCATCTTGCCCACCCACAATGGCTTGTTTTCCATCTGGTGCAATTGTAACTGCTGTCACGGTGAACCCAAGATTGCTATTTGTCAATATTTTCAGATCTCTAAGCAAAGCAACGCCTGATTCAGTTGAAACCAACGCCAGTCCAGGGGATTCAGTGGCAAGACTTAAGTCCTTAGGCTGACTGCCAATGTCAAGTTCCTCTGCTGCTCCAAAATCATTCCTGATCATGGGAATCCTACGTACCTGAACTAATGTAATGAAACATTAACGCATTGCAATTTAGAAATAGTCCCCTAAGGTGACCGATAGGAAAAGATTTCAACTTAGTTAGCAAGTGGAATTATATGATAAAATTCCACCCCGGCATTGAACTCCATGGATGCATACAGTAGTTCTGGCTCTAATTATCAACTTCAATAATGTTCTTGTCTTATATGTTTAATTGGTTAAATTTCTGAAACATCTATGTTATATAGGTGACACAAAAGATAGGATTACAAAAGTTCTAATACTCTACAAACATAGAATTGTCTACTGTAGTAATAAATGTTGAAGGTGACTTTCTCATCATAAGTTTGAGACTCACTACTGTAGAAAAATAAGTTGTTATGACTGAATTTTCCAATCTGGAAAAGTGAAACTTAAGTTTGATGCAGTTTTGCAAGAATTTGTGACCAAATGCAAGAAGGGCCTACTGATTTACTTATTGACATCACTTATGTAAATATTAGGTACAGTAATCTGTTTTAAACTAAAGGCCCTTGAATTTTTTATCAATGTAAGAGAAGAAAATTTCAGCAGTATATGGTATATGACAATTTAGATACAGGGAATAAGATCATTTCTTCAAATAATATTCAACCTGTTCTTATCTTACCGCACCTTGTTGTCAAATCCACATGTAATTATCTCTTGCTCAACAGCTGCTAAACATTTAATTTGAGCATTATTTGCCCTCTCTAGTCTACTGCAGAAGCCGATACCTTGAATCCACTTCACAATTACCCCATCATAGCTTCCTGTCAAAATCATCTTCTGATCAGTTCCAGCCTGAGTTAATGCGGTAACATTTTTCATGTGCCCAGATAATGTTGTTGGGGCGTCATCAAGATTAGTTGCAGAAAATATGCTAATTGTTCCACCAAGGGAAACAACAATAAGATGATCATTCTGCCAAAGACATCCAACCAACATGTCATCCACTCCACCAGAACCAGGACATTTCAATGTTTTTATCACCTTTCCACTACCATCGTCTGAAATCTCCCACACCTTTGCAGACTTGTCAGCAGAGACAGTGAGTAGCTGAAAATTTTAGGAAAGAATACAATTCAGAAGGGAAATTTTGAAGTATCCAGTTCACAAAACATTAATTAAATGCCACAGGTATCAGCGTAACTCCAATCAAGAACACAAGTAAAACTCAACTAAGAGATGCTTCACTTTCAGCCACTCTGGTTTTTACCATTAACATGGGGTTGGGGATCTCCGATATTAAGCTTTCTAATTTCCCTCAATGGAGTACAAAAGGGAAATCTTTTGTAGTTCTCCACTTGCAATGAATGTTTACAAGAGAAAAGGAACACATTTAACCATATTGTTTTGTTAACATGTTATCATATTTGATCAATGACAATAACTGTTTAACAAACAACTCAAAAGGTGCTAAGAATTAAAACAAAAAATTTGAGAAAAGGTATTGAATACTCTAAAAAATGCGATAATTTTAGGATAATTTCTGTATGCAGCACTTCGGTTACAATACATTGAAATGAATCTTGCTGCTAACCTGTTTACTATCAGAGCTCCAACTGACAGCATATATGCTGCCTTTATGGCCATCTTCTTCTGACAGTTCTCCAATTATTTCCCCCGTCTTTGCGTTGTATAGAATACCCTTCTTATCCGAGCTCACACTGATGCATTTGCTACCATCCGGAGAAAATCTAACGCAGTTGACAAAATTTGTATGCTTCCTGCATAGGCAAAAGTCAAGCCAATCAAGAAACATACTCCTCCTACACAACTTCCATTTCCAAATGTAAAAACATTATTATGAATGACAACCTTTGAGACAGCATGAATTTAAATGGTGGACCTTCGTAAAAATTCACAATGAAGTCCTCTCCGCAAGTGACAATCCGAAATGGTCTGGTTGGTTTAAACGCACAGCTCAAAACCCTTCTTGAATGCCCGTCAAAATCCCCTATATTGGTCCCTGAATCCCACCTATAAAATTTGTTTCAAATTCTATAAAAGACAATAACAAGATAGCCCAACTCATTGAGCTTAAAAAACAAAGTGCAGACAGAGTAATATCAATAGTACTTAGAAGAGAAGAAAACTGACATAAAAGCACGAACAAAAGACTTTCCCTTGCCATCCCCAGAGGCGACGATCCTTAAGCCGTCAGGAGACCACTGCAAGTCATCTATCCGACCGGATAGAACCCGGAACTCATTGTGCAAAACGAAGTCGTTGCGAGTACCCCAGATCCTTATGACACCTGAAACGTCAGCGGAGGCGATCCATTCGCCGTTGGGGGAATAACGGGCGACGGTGACAGGGTAACCATGATCGCCATAGACGTGGGCTTGGAGTGGCTTGTCGAGGTATCGAATAATGACAGATCTGCCATTAGTGTAGAGAATGGAATTGGTTTTGGGGTCGCCGGAGATGAGAATTCCGCGCCCTCGCTCCGTGGAAGGGACGCAGGCGTAGGTTTCCAGGAGCTCTGCCATTTAGAGTGAGAGAGACCGACGGAAGGAAAATGGTGTGTGAATTGTAATAGTAGGGGAGATGATGGTAGTAGTTATTGGCAGTTATGTTAGTTATGGCGACGAGAGAAAAGTGCGGGATTTTAGGGACGTTCTCTGAACGAGTTGGCGGGTTTAGATCATGGATTTTGGTTTGACGTTGGGTCGGATCATACTCGTACCTTTAAATTCCCGAGCAACATTGTAGGAGCCCTAACAGCCAACGGACATTAAAGAAACTCGGAGCAGTTGATTAGCGTAGGAGGATGGTAATAAGAATGAGAATAAATATAATGAGGAATAAAAATAAATATTATTATTATTATTATGGTTGATTAAGAGTAAGGAATGATTACTATTATCATTGATAGTGATTGGCTTAGTTAATGAATTATATTTTAATTAATTATATTATAACTAATTAATTAATCATATTTTAATTAATTATAATGTAATTAATTAATTAATAATTATATTTTAATTACTTAATTAATTACAATATTTTAATTAATGAATGAATTATATTTTAATTAATTATATTGCAATTAATTAATTAATTACAATATTTTAATTAATTAATTAATTACAATAATTTAATTAATGAATAATTATATTTTAATTAGTTATATTTTAATTATTAATAATATTTTAATTAATTATAATGTAATTA
>JANZLC010000002.1:30882248-30894075 GCA_026413385.1 Erythroxylum gracilipes
CGACTCAATCAATGTAGACATGTAAGCTCCAAAAGAAAAGGAAATCCTTCATGTTGTAATGTACAGAAATGGATAATAAACAATATCATCCCCTTGCTACTCTAGGAATATCGACTCCATTGCCTCTGTATTCAGTCCCTAACTATCACGGTAGTTCCATCAAATCTGCTTCTGTTCTGTTGCTGTTCTTTGCAACAATTGCCATAAAAGGTAACAGGCAACGAGGCAAAGACAACAATACCAAATGCCAATTAGAATCCAATATGTATACATATCGTCGCACAGAGATGAGGAAAATAAAGGAGATATTAGCAAGTACTGTTCGGAGGTAATGATGAAAATGGGATTCCATAAAACTCACATGACTTACTTCGCCATTACAGACTTACACCATAAAGGCACGGATGAATCAAGTCAAAGCTTGACCTACCAAGTATTTTTGTGAATAAAGATAGACCTATCGAGTTGGGTCGTACTTATGGCCGTTTTTGTTACCGCGTTCGTACCAACTACCCCCCCTGCAATTCTGTAATTAAAAGGGTGTCTGAACTTTCTTGGCTGCTAAACCATTAAAAGGGGACCTAATTTTTGCTCTCTACTAGTACTCACTCTTCTTTCCTCTCTTATTCGTTACCGTAAGTTAACAAAGAACATGGAAAGTTTGCTAGAGGACTTTCAGGTGGAGCACAAAAAACCGTGGGAGATCAGATGGCGCAGAGCAGTATTGGCTATCCTCCTCAGCAATCCTGGCCTGCGGTTCCGTCATATAGCCTTTCTCGCCAAGCAAAAAGAGGCCGAAAGAAAGAAACAAAGCATCCAGGTTCGTTCCTTCTCCTTTCCTTTCATTTCACCAATTTTCTGATCTGACTCTCAAAATCCCAAGATCAAGTAGTTTGTTCCCTTCATCAGCAAAAATGCTTAATTTATATTCGTTACTTATGAAATGGTTACAGGGCTTTTATATTTCACTAGTAACAGAGCATGCTTAATTCATATTCTTTGCTTATGATGCAACACAGCAACAGTTACAGGGTTTTTATATTTCACTAGTAACATAGAAAGTGACGGATATATTGGAAAATATGATACGATCTTGTAGATAATATTTGAGTGTGTATCATGTAAAGATAGAGATAGGATATCTATAAATAACGATATAATTTCAGTTAGGAGAAAATCGTAAAATCCCCAGTTGACCTGAACAGAGTCAATAGTTGATGCCAAAGCTTCTAGCGGAAATGAGGTGGGGATCATCGACAGTTGTATTAGTGTCTTCTGTAAGCAATGATATTTTAGGGTTAAAAACAGCAGTGCTTTTCTTCTCTCGTACGAAGGGAATATATATACAGAGATAGAATTATACTGGAAAAAAAAATCTATTCTAAAATAACAAATTTATCCTATGTTTAGTCAATCAACAATTCCTATATTTTCTCTTGTATACAATATCTCATGTCCACACTCCCCTCAAGTTGGAAGATATATATCCGACATGTCCAACTTGTCAAACACATTATAAAACGTCCTTTTTGGAACTGCCTTTATAAGGATCATGTTATATAGGATTCTGAACAATCTCAACAGCAGTCTCGTTATCACAATAAGGATTCATGGGTTTCGTATGCTTAATCCCCAAATTTGATAGAACACGCTTAATCCATAATAATTCACATATTCTACGAGCTGTGCTTCGAAACTCAGCCTTTTACTTCTTGCTTTTCCAAGTTACAAGATTTCCTTCCACAAAAGGAAAATAATCAGAAGTAGATCATCTGGCTGTTTGATCACTTGCTCAATCCCCATTTGTGTATCCTTCATTGTCGGAAGCATTATTCTTTGAGAAGAACAAACCTTTTCTTAGAGAGCCTATCAAGTACCTCAAGATTGCTACACTATGTCCATGTGTTGTTTACTTGGTTGATGCATAAATAGACTAACAACACTTAGTGCATACGCTATATTCAACCCAGTATGAGATAGATAAATTGACCTCCTAACTAACTGTTGATAACACCCTATATTTGTTTGAATTTGATCTGGAAAAATTCCAAGCTTTTGATTCATTTTTATTGGCATTTCAGCTATTTTCTAGGCAAGCATTACAGTCTTAGTCAAAAGGTCAAGTACATATTTTCTTTGCGAAAGAGAAATTCTTTGACCTGTCCTTCCTACCTCGATAATTAGGAAGTATTTAAGCTGTCATATGTCCTTCATTTCAAATTCAGTGGCTAAGTGTTCTTACAGAAGCTTCATTTCTTCACAATAATGCAAGTAATAGTTTTGAACTAACTCATTATGATTTGTGGGGAGCGTATATTGTTGAGCCTGGGTCACGATACTTATTAAAAGGCTACATTACAAGAGGATCAGGTGAAGATCATGTGAGAAGAAGGCTGGAAGCTCCAAATTGTAATTAGAAACTTTAAAACCCGTGTTTAACCCAATTTGGTGAGTTCCATCGGTCATCTCGTGCACTCCAAATGTGACACTCAAACTTGTAAAAATTATGTCTCTCAATTCTGATGTCCAAAATTACAAACTTTATACCATTGGAAAGCTGAGAGGATATGCTACAACTTTTATGTAGACAACTTTGTCTGATTCTTCCTACATCAATACAGTTTAATCTTTAAAATCGAGACATAATTTCTGTCAAGGATAGCGTTGCAGCCTCTGCTGGCACCAGTGACATTATCATGTAAAGACCATATCTCTCTCATCCGAAGTTTAAAAATTTATCATATGATATACTGTAGGAAAGATGAAAGGACAAACTACAATTTTCATGAAGACAACTTTGTCCAATTCTGCCTAGATTAATATAGTTTATTCATGGAAGTTAGAGTCACTACTTCTGTCCAAGGTAGTACTGCAGCTGAGTTACCCCTTTTTCTTCTTTTTCCTATTACGAGCTTTTACAATTTCCACAAAGAAAAGACCCAGATCCAACCACTAAATGTACATACATGACTTTTAGCATAACAATTTATTTTAAGTCTATCCAGGGCCATCTAACAACATACTATTCCATTTCCAACAATGATTAACAACCCAACGAAGAAGATAGTTCTGAACATGTACAAAAGGAACTTCTTCAACTCTTAATTTCATTACTTAATCAAAACGGAGTTTGTACATAGCTTTAATTACATATCATAAGCCATGTCAATAGCATAATATAAAATATAAGTGATTGCTCATGTTTGATATGCTTATAAAGCTACCCAAAAATATAGTCGAACTAACTTAGTTACAAAAGATAACTATCTTTAAGTTTGCCAAAGCTTTGTAAGGATCAATTATCTTTTTGTTCTGCACCTGAGGAGGGAAAAAATTAATGGATTGAGCTACAAAGCTCAGTGACTAATACGTTTATAGTCATTGATAACGAGCCACACACACACACACACACACACACACACACACACATATGTGTGCGTGTGCGCGAGCGCGAGCGCGCACGTGTCTTATTTTAATCTAGCAATTAAATTATCTACAGTTCTACCTTAAAGACTCATAGTTAAGGATATTATCACATAAAGCATATCATGTATGTTTAACCATCAAAACATAACACTCAATTGTGTATCATGCTCGACAAATCAAAATGAAATGCACAAACATAATGGCTGGAGAGTCTCATGGATCGAAATGGAGAATCTGAAGTTTACACCATAAACTAAATGAGTCCGTTTCTTAGGAGCTCAAGTGCCACAAACGGGCAGTCGGGAGAAGGCTTTAAGTTAACGTGCACGTGATGAACAAAATGGTATCTCTTTTTACCCAAACATAAGTAAATTTTGATGCTCAATTCATTTCATCACATATTCATACTTTCATGCTTCTTGTGCTTTATCCTCTTTTCATTAATACAAAATACCGTAACATCTTTTAAGGCATAACATAATAATAAATCATAGAGCATTTTCCAACAATTGCAATAATTCAAGTCAAGCAATTAAGCACGCAAGCAATCAAGAAATTAGCCTATCATCCACAAGAACTATAAACATATTATCCACATAATTTCCTATAAATCCAAACTTAAGTTTGCCTTTCCTCTTGCACTTGCATTGGATTTTCTTGGTTTTCTTCAAACAAACAAATTTTCATTCAAACCAATATACAAATAGAAAATCCATAAAGCTATAATAATAAAAAAATAAGCTTGGACTTAATCTACCCACGGTTTATCTAGGCTAGAATAACTAAGATCTAGTAGAAAAGACATGAAAATCAAAATTGGGTTTCTTGGTCCTCTTCTTTCTCCCTTTATTTCCAGCACAAGAAACTCATTTTCTCTAGTTCCTTTTTCTACCAAAGCAAGAAGAAAAGATGATGGTTACCTAAAGCTCAACTGAATCCTCTTCCTTCTTCTTCTTTCTCCTTTTTCTTTCTACGTTTTTTTCCTAGCTTCTCCTACACACTTCCCGCACTCTTCACTTCCTCTTTCTCATTGTTTTTTTCATTTATTTAAGATCACTTTTTGTCCTTCCAAGTTTACCCTTCCACATTTAATGTAATATCTAATTGTTCCTTTATTCTCTTATGTCTATTACACACTAACTTAGTTCTAACATTTCTATTTAATAATTATAATTTCTATTCATGCTTGCTAAATTAATGGACTAAATTCTAAGAAAATTTTGGGGTCTAACAATTCTCCTCTCCTTAAAGAAATTTCGTCCTCAAAATTCTTACTTGAGTCTACAATTAAGTGTGGATACTTCTCCTTCATGGCTTCCAAAGGCTCCTATGTTACCTTCTCTCTTGCATGGTTCTTCCATAAGACTTTAACCAGCTTCACAGTCTTGTTTCTCAAGACCTTTTCCTTTGAATCTAGAATCTTTACTGGTTGTTATTCATAAGTCAAATCCTCCCTTAATTGAACCTCTGAAGGTTGGATTATGTGTGAAGGATCTGATCTATATCTTCTCAACATTGATACATGGAAGACATTGTAAATCTTATATAATTCTGGTGATAGGGCTAACTTGTAGGCTAGAGGCCCAATCTTCTCAATAATCTCATAAGAGCTTATGTATCTTAGACTAAGCTTGCCTTTTTTTACCAAATCTGAAGACTCCTTTCCATAGAGAGGCTCTAAGAAATACTTTGTCTCTAACTTCATATTCCATCTCCTTTCTATGGGCGTTCGTATAACTCTTCATCCTTTTTTGAGTTTCCTTGAGTCTCTGCTTCACCAATTTAATCTTGTCAACTATAGCTTGTACCAACTCAGGTCCTAAAAGTCCTCGTTCACATTTCTCATCCCAACAAATAGGAGTTCTACACCTCCTACTATACAAGACTTCATAAGGTGCCATTTGAATTCCTAAATGGTAGGAATTATTGTAAGCAAACTCAATTAAAGGTAGATGATCATCCCATGAGCCTTTGAAGTCCGTAACACAAGCTCTTAACATTGCCTCCAATGTTCGTATTGTCCTCTCTGATTGGCCATCAATTTGTGGATGGAAAGCTGTGCTAAAATGCAACTTGGTTCCCAAAGCCTCTTGTTAGCTTTCCCAGAATCTGGGATCTCTATTCAAGATTATAAAACTTAGAATCCCATGAAGTCTGATTATTTTATCTATGTATTTTTTGGCCAAGGCATTCAAAGAATCTATTTGTTTAATTGGCAGAAAATATGCTGACCTGGTTAGCCTATCGACAATCATCGTCATGCTTCCTGCTAGTCTTTGGCAATCCCATTAAGAAATCCATTATAACCTTCTCCCACTTCCATTTAAGCTTGCCAGCAGGTTGCTTGATATTTTGCTTTAATTTGCTGGCACACTAAACATTTTCTAGCATACTCTGCAACATCTTTCTTCATTCCTTTCTACCAGAAGTGCTCTCTTAAATTTCTATACATTCTTGTACTCTCTGAATGCGTTGCATATGGAGCATTGTGTGCCTCATCAAGAATTTCATCCTTCAACTCTTGCATATCTGGAATACATAATCTGTTGCCTACCACCATCAATCTGTCTTCTTTTATATCTATTTCAGACGGCTTACCATTTTTAATTTCTTCTTTGAGCTTGCTTAAGTACTCATCTCACTCCTACAATTCCTTTATGTTCTTATTCAACATTGGCCTTATTCTAAAATTAGCCAATAGACAACTAGATTCGACTTGCCTCAATGTCACCTTGAGCTTGGCTAATTCCTTCAACAAAGGAAGTTATATTGTCTTCACATATGCCATAGTAGATTTTCTACTCAATGCATCGGCTACTACATTAGCTTTTCCTGAGTGGTAGTCTATCATCAAGTCATAATCCTTCAGCAGTTCTAACCACCTTCTTTGCCTTAGATTTATTGTAACATTGGTTAAACTATTGGTTGATTAATGTGTCATATCAATCGATCAATTTACCTAATGGTTGACTAGTGCCTTAATAACTAGTAAATTGGTGTATTCAATATATACTGGTAGACTAATATGCTATACTAGTTGACTGGTACGCTACAAGTAGTCGTTTTAATGGATAGTTTTATGCTTCAATAGCTAGTAAGGTCCTAAAACACTATAGATAGTTTTTTCTTTTTTGTTTTAGCATTAAGAACATTTGGATGCATTTTACACACGTTTTTAAGTATTTTTTAATCATTTGAGTATCATTGTCTCATATTTGTGTGATTGAGCCTCTTTAGAGTTATAGAGTGAGAAAGTAAGGTATTTTGAGTTGTAATATTTGGTTGGGATGTTATATTATTGTATTTGGCGGTGATCCTAGTGGGATTGAAGTTTCTCTTCACCTTGGAAGAAGATTATAAAAGGGTTCCTCTTTGTCGAGAAATATTGTGTAAAGGATATTCTTCACTTTACAAGAAGGATTATAGTATAATTCTAAAAAGAATCTTAGGAGTGAATATAGGTAAGGGTTATTTGTCAAACTACTATAAATTGGTTTGCATTATTTCTTCCTTATCCTCTTTAAATCATTATTCGATGTTTGACTCATTTGTATTAAGCAATTTCCTAGTTCTTACTTATATTGATTATTATTATTTTAGTATTTTGGTTAGAAAAATTCTTAAATTTTGTAAACACTCAGTTCACCCTCCTCTTAGGTGCTATTAGGGACTAACAATAAAATTTTATGGCATACTAGACTATGTCACATTGGTCAAAATCAAAGAAGACAATCAGCTAAAGAAGACCTTTTAGGCAATTTACATCAAGTAGATTAACCTATTTGCAGATATTGTCTAGTTGGTAAAAGAAAAAGGAAGTTATTTGAAAAAGGAAAGTAAACTTCCTTTCTATTATAGTTAATTTGTTCTGACATATGTGATTTAATGAACATAAGGGCAAGACATGAGGATGTGTATTTGATCATATTTATATATGACTATACTCGGTATGGTCACATCTATTTAATTTCTGAAAAATCATAATAATTAAATTATTTCACAAAGTATATAATTTGGTAGAGAATTAATTGGATAAGAATATAAAAGCATTAAGAACTAATCAAAGGCAAGAATACTTGTCTCATAAGTTCAAGATGCTATGTGATGAAAAAGAAATAGAAAAATAGTTGACTATTCCTCAAACTCCATAACAAAATGGCACTATGGGAAGACAAAATAGAACGCTATGAGAAATGTTTAGGTCCATGATGGCACGAGAAAATTTACAAATCACCTATTAAGGTGATGTATTGCTCACATCCATTTATATACTTAATCCGGTGTCCATAAAATTAATTATAAATACTTTATATGAGTTATAAACATGTAGAAAACTAGCATAAAAACTCTAATACCAATATGGATGTGCTACCTACATTCATGACCTATCTCATAAATATGGAAAATTAGGCCCAAGAGGGAATAAAAATATCTTAATTAAATAATCCAAAGAGTCAAAAGAACATATGTTCATAGGTGAACAAGGTAATAAAGGAGTAAATGAATTTAAATTGTGATATATCACCTTTTTTAAAATGGTGAAATATGAAAAAATCTATTTTTATATGAAAACCCTTAACCAAAATGATTATATTAAGGGTAATCATAAAGAAAGACTTTATTTGAGTGGGAGAAATTTACAACTTAGAGAATTAACCCAAGGTCATTTTAGGTTACAACCCATTGAAAATTTTCCTATTATATCAAATTTGATTAAGAGTAATCACGACATTCATGAATTTATTTCATGAAACTCCTTTATGTTAAAGTAATTACAAAGTAATTCCTTAACTTCATTTTAAAATAAAACGGGAAATTCACTTGATTATCCTATAAGAAAAGAATGAGCTAAGGAATGTACAAGAGGCTCTTACTAGTCTTGTTAAAGAAGAATGGATAAATGAAAAAAAGAAGAAATGACTTCTTTAAACTCAAATTAAGTATTGTACTTGGTTGATCTCCCTAATAGGTGTAAAGATACAGGATTTTAAATTAAAATGAACAATTGATGGCAGTATTGGAAGATACAAGACTTGCTTTGTGGCTAAAGGATATTCACAACAAAAGGGAACTCATTATAATGAAACATTTTCACCTGTTACGAGGTTTGCTTTTAATTCATCTAGTCATAATGGGAGATTTGAATCTTGAATTACATCAAACAGATGTAAAGACTACTTTTCTAAATGAAGAATTAGAAGAAGAAATCTATATAGAATAATTGATAGGTTTCATTAAGACAAGCTAAGAACATAAAGTGCGTTACTAAAATTTATGATTTGAAACAATCCTTAAGATAGTGGTCCATTCGGTTTCATAATGTAATTATTTTGTATTGGTAAACTAAGCGAGGTCAAAATGAGTGTTTTGATGCTAACAAAACATAATTACTACTAATGAGTTTATTATTTTTATGAAAATCAATATAAAAACAAATTGAAGTCATAAACTTAAGAAGATAGTTTATAAACCATTTAATCCTTTGTATGAGTGAGCCTTTTTGGAGTTATCAAGTGAATGAGAGATATTTTTTAGTTGTGATCCTTTGTTAGGGTATTGGATATTGTACTTAGGAGTGTTCCAACCGGGATAAAGGTTCCTTCTCACCTTGGAAGGAGAATGTATGTAACATCCTGTTTCCCTATTTAGGGTTAGAACTCTAAAATTTGGTACATGGAAGCTTTAGCTCGATTAAGAAAATTGCATTTCATACTCATGCATCATATCGGCATACACATTTATGAATTCGATTATTGCACACATCAAATTAATTGGTCATGCACTCAATTGACATTTTCGGGTATAAATAATTGTTTTAATGGGAATATGATGCATATTATAGTTTTGTGCCTTAAAAATTGAGTGGGAATAGTTAAGAAGTGAATTAGAATATTTGGAGAAAATTTGGGAATTTTCTGAAATTTAGGGTATTTTGGACCCCGAAAAAAAAGCCAAGTGGCAGAACAATCGGTGAATTGGAGTAGAATTCAGAGTCAAATGGTAATGGAAATTTTTATATATGCCATTGGGATTTAATGACTTGTATCATTGAAAATTGGGAGACAATTGGATTAGAAATTGGAGACTAAATGATAGTAGACCAAATGGAACCATGTAGGAGTGACATGTGGTAAGTGATAAGTGTCACTTGCCACACCACTCATTTTGCACTAAGTGAAAGACCACATGAATTGGTCTTCCATTTGGAAAAAAGGACACTCTCCCCTTTTGGCTAAAGTTCTCTTATTTTTCTTCATCTTCTTCTTCTCTCCTTCATGTCCCACGACACTCACTCCCTCCCATCTTCATCCAAGTGAGTTCTTGCACTCTTTTCACTTGCTACTTGATTTTTCTTGGTCTCCTTCACCTTGCTACTCAAAGGCCTAACCTTTTCCTCCATGAAAGTGGATGATTTATGAAGAGGAAGGAGTTAGGGTTTGAAGGTGTTTGAAGGTTTTGAAGCCAATTCAAGTAAGTAGCATGTTATTCTTGATGCTTTGTTGAATAAGATGTATTTTGATGAAGGATTAATTGATCTTAAAGTGATGCTTAATTATATGATGGCATGTGATTGATAGAATGAGCAACTAATTGTCTTACTCTTACCTATATGATGATTGATGAGTATAAGAGGTGATAGTGATGAGTTAGTGATGATTTAGTGATTTAAGGATTATCAAAATGATGTTGAAATGGTATAGAAAATTTGATTGATAAATGGAGTTTTATGTGCTATTTTGTAATGGAGAAAACCATGGATTGTTGATTGGTTAAAGAATGGATGGAATGAGGTTTAGAAGTGAAAGAAAAGGGCTAGTGTAATGTTTTTTTTTAAAAAAAGAAGAAGAAGAATTAGGAGAAAAAGGTAGGAGAAAAATTGGTCAAGAGTGTGTAAAATGACTAGAATGTGCTAGTTGTTACATTTTCACTAAATATGCTTATGTAATCTAGTCATACATGGTTATATAGTTATCCAAATGGGATGGTGTTTGATTTGGGTAAAAATAGAGATATAAGGCTACATTTTCCATGAAGACATTGAATGCAAATTCTATCTTGAAGAGTGTCTA
Organism: Erythroxylum gracilipes; assembly: GCA_026413385.1. NCBI lineage: Eukaryota > Viridiplantae > Streptophyta > Magnoliopsida > Malpighiales > Erythroxylaceae > Erythroxylum > Erythroxylum gracilipes. The sequence continues at coordinate 30,892,745 of JANZLC010000002.1, forward strand.
ATTGTTACTTGACTTGAGTATTGAGTGATGAAAGTTAATGCTGAATGTGCATGTATAGATATGTCCTGTTAGGAGTATTTTTGTGCAATCATGAGCCATATCTTGGCTATGAATGATAGGTAATTGAAATTTAGTTAGAAGAGTGAATAAAGGCCGAGTATTGAACTAGAAATAATTGGCTTAGTATAAGGAATTGAGTGTTGAAAGTGAAGAGTTGAAAATCTGGAATTCCTAAAACTCAAATGAACATACTTTAGTGTAAGGGGCATAACTCTTTGTGTAGAACTTGAAATGAGATGATCGTTATATGGTTTTTATAGAGGACGTCGAGATCTACAACTTTTATTTCAGGCACAAATTCGAAAATTCGGACGTTTTGAGGATCCAAGTTTCAAAGTGGTATAAGTAACCTGAATGTGTCCGTTTAACGGACATGACTGTCCGTTAACGGACAGTCACGGGTCAAATGATACCAATTAAGCGTCAAATGGGTTTTAAAGTGAACCTAGAATCATCCTTGGTTTATGGGACTAATATATGAAAGTTTTGAAGTGAAATTTAAGGTTAAAACTTATGGAAGAAATGGATGAAATCAAAGTGTCAAATGCATGAGTGGAATGGAGATGAAAATGTTTATATACTTGTAATGCTATTCAAGGAAGTTAAGTAATAGTGTTAAATGATTAATTATGAAAGGGAATTGGATCTTATGAGATCATATGGGGGTTAGAAAGGAAATGACGGGAAATTGAGTTATGATATAAAGTGATCAAGTGGTCTGGAGATGTAAGCTTATGGACTGATAAAAAGTAAAGCTTGAATGGATAATTTTGGAATGATCTTATGAAATGAAGTGTAAGTCTAGTGCAATTAGACAATTGGAATCATGAATTGAGAATGGGCATAAGGTGTGAATGTAAAGCATATACCCGGGATTGTCATTGAGCATGCATTATACATATACATGTGTAAAAACTGAATGGGTTTGTACTTGTGCTTTTAGTAATGTGTGTGCACATTGTGTTTTGCATTTGGTTGATACAGGATAGAACGTCCTCATCCAGTCGTTTCCGGATCATCAAAGCAAATGCTATCTGGAGCGTACTGTGAGTAGACCTAGATGGGCCCCTTTCATTGATTGTTTTTGTTTGAATTTTGGCATTGCTTAATTATGGATCGATACTATGAATGTATTTGCTTATGATGGGTTCCGGACTATGGTCCGATGATTGTGTTATTGGATTTGAATATTGTAATGCTACTTGAATGTGAATTGGATGGAATAAGTGCACATATTGAATGATAAATGTGTTAAATGTGAAATAGCACTT
>JANZLC010000002.1:30934885-30955200 GCA_026413385.1 Erythroxylum gracilipes
GGTTTAACATATTGGATTAATCTTTGATAGATTTTATATGCATACTTTTATGAATATTTTGTATTTGTTTTCATCAAATTTTTTAATAATTTTATCATATATATTGATATGAATAGGTTCTGGTTACCCTGAGAATCGAACTTGAAAATAGGTTAACCGATCCTATAAGTTCTTTAGCTAAGTTCAGGTTCAGGTCCAGGTTCGTGAAATCGTTGAACCTGACATTCAGATTCAGGTTCAGGTTACTTATGAACGGGTCAGGTTACCCTACCATAAACACCCCTACTTTTAAACATTGTTATGTTATGATTAATAAGGAGGTTAATTCTTTTTAAAATTTTATATAAATAAATATATGCATATTTAAAACAAAGAAGTTTACATAAATTATAATTAATATATTAACTCCTCTTGATATGTACGAAGATAACTATATGTGAGTATGATTAATAAAGACATTCATTCTTTTTAAAGTTTATATAAATAAATAGAGTTAATTACTAAAAAAAGCACAAACTTTCGTCAAATTTTCAATTATAACCCGAACTTTAAAAAGTAGTAATAAAATGCCCACACTTTTAAATTTTTTCAATTCTAGCCCGAACTTCAAAAAGTAGTAATAAAATACTCAAACTTTTATTTTTTTTCAATTCTAGCCTGATATTAGTGTTTTTATTAGGTTTGTTGACGTGATTTATTACGTGTTTCAGAAACCTTAACTATTAATACACGTCATCCAAAATTAACACAACAAATGAAGATTAATGAAACGACGTCGTTAGCATAAGGTAATTGGGGCTATGTAATCTGATTTAGGTTATTTTTAAACAACGACATCATTTTAATTATGTAATTAAACAACGTCGTTATTTAAAAATAAACCAAATAAGATTACTCAACTCCAACGACCTTACACTTTGATTTTAGTTTTTTTTCCTTCATTTTCAATTTGTTTTCTTGACGCCTTTACCCTTCGATTTTCAGATTACGCATCTCTAGTGCCCTCAGGCTAAGGATATTATGAGAACGAACTAAAAACGAACAGTTTACTAGTGCAGTACACTGTAATACGAGAGTAGTTTGGGGCGTCAGAAGAACAAAGGACTAAGAACATCAGGAAAACAATATATAACGTCGGGTTAAAATTGAAAAAAATTAAAAGTTTAATTATTTTATTGTCACTTTTTGAAGTTTAGGCTACAATTGAAAAAAATTGAAAGTTTAGATAATTTATTGTTACTTTTAAAAGTTCGGGCTATGATTAAAATTTTGACAAAAGTTTGAGTTTTGTTAATTAATTCAAATAAATATATGCATATTTACAATAAAGAAGTTTACATAAATTATAATTAGTCACTATATTGACTCTTTTTTGGTATGTATGAATTTAATTATATGTGAGTGTATAAGAATATTTATCTATATATGCGAACTTGTGAGTATAGCATACATATAATTAATGATACATTGTGAAGGTATTTTTATATATTTGTAGAATAAATATAAATTAATATCTAAAATGTGTTAAATAAAAATTAAGTTCTTAAACAACTATCAAATATCTCTTTTATTTTTATATTATGTGTTAAATATTATTAAAAAGTTTAATGTTTTGTAAATTGATCGTTTGATTCAATTGCATATATATGGAATAACTATAATAGCCTTTTAAAATCATACACAATACTCATCTTCGTATCATATTATAAAAATTCTTTTTTTAGAATCATTCATCATAATCTTGTTATTTGGCTGTCTCTGAAATTCTTGAGCTGGTTGTTTTTCTTGGGGTGTGGTTCCTTGTAAACGTCCCTGTCTGTATCAAATTTTCTCTTAGAATAATAAATAACAGCATTTATCAGTTGCTACCGTATTCTTTTTCTGTTCATAGTATTTGCTTTTTGCTGTGTAAACACCAGCCTTGAGTAACTTGGGAGTCATCAAGATAGACCAAGTCAGTTCAAAGCTCCAATTCTTGCATTTGACCAATGCCACTGACAAGTTACATCTTCTACAAGGTTGACGTCAGTTGGCGCGTGTACATTTTTGTACCCAATCTATTATAATTAGATCTAACTCGCTATTAATCAACTTGTAATTGATAAATTACTACATTTGTTTTAAAAGTTTTTAATATATATCTAAAAATTAATAATTATATATATTCTTTTTTTAATTAAAAATTTACATTCCCTTGTATTAGAAGAGACCTCATATTCATTCTTAGGACCTTGACTATTTCTTATATTATTTAAAATTTACACAATCAGTAAAACAATATATACTTGTGTATCTCACATAATGATTTAATAGAGTGGACCTAAGATTTCTATAAAAAAAAACTAAATATATGTAACTTAATCTAAAACTTTGTAGAGATGTTAAAGTATTATAAAAGATAAAATAAAAAGAGACCCAAATATTGCTAAAATTTGGAAAGATACAAAAAAGTTGTTGAATATGGCAATTAATTCTATTTTCACATTGTTAAACTTTATCATTAATGGTATTATACTGAGATACAATAATATATATATTTTTAATGTTATGAAATAAAATTTAAGATATAATTAATAAATTTGTTAAAAGGTCATATTTGAAATAATTTATCCTCTCCTTTTTTTTTCTCTCACCTTTAATGGTCTTCTTTTAGAAAAGAATTTAAGAAGAGATTGAAAAAAGAATGAGATTATTTATTTATTATTTATTCTTCTTTTACTTCCTCTCTTTATATGAGTCATTTGTAAATAATCTCTTTTCTAACTTAAGGGGTATGGTTGAGTGGAAGGGACTTATCCATTCTTAACCAAAGGTTAGGGGTTCGATCTTTAACTTTTAGTATGAAACAGCCTTAAATCTTTGGGTCAGCTGTTCCACTCTGTGAGGTGCCTATAAATCAGCGAGAGAATTAGTCACTGGATTCGCCGGTAAATACCCTGATCTAAGACCAGAAAAAATCTCTCTTCTAATTAAAAATAAGATTATATATTATTAGATTTCTCAAATTTTACATGTGAGTGAAAATTCTCTTGCATATTATTAGTGTTATTGTTATTGCTACTAAAAAGGAGAATCCGATACTAAACTAACTCTAAGAAAAAAGTAAAGTATATATAAAAAAGAAATATCACTTTACTTAAAAGGACTATTCTATTCCTTCCTTGCTTTCATCCCCTCACACTTTTTAAACAACTTTCCTCCTCAAAGGAGCCAAGTGTTTAGGAAGTAGGACTATTTTGATGATAGGATAGTGTTTGAACAATGAGCCTCAAAGCACGATTCAGTGGTGACCCCGTGACTATTAAAGGTTACCTTGGAATTACCAAGTACTGTCTCTGCCAAGTTGGTTAACACCAAAGCTTACTTACATGCACTTTACAGCTTTACTCACATCGTCTTAAGCATTTAATCAAAGGTGCCAAACTGTCCTCATATGCACTAGACATCACAGTAATCAACATATTAATTTGCCCACAACCATCACAATTAGATCAAATTGTTATTAAATTGTAAAACCCGTGTGAACGCTATGTTTTCATGAGACCGAACTAATAATATATTAGGAAGTTAGCGCGCCGCGGACTGCCTTGGCGCATTTTAGCAGTTGCCCACAGAATGAAATTGTCGTTGAGAAACTACAAGACCAGCCGTTAGTTAAGATTACTTGCACGCGCCAAAGATAGCGCCTTTACTTCAAGAATTTGATCTTCTGTACCTTCTTCTATATATATTTGGATTATTCCACACTAACCCACTAGACCTTTCTCCGTTAATCTTATAGCTTGCCTAGGAATTCTTGCGAAAATCCGAATGGCTAAGAAAGCTGGAATTTTTGATTTGGAGACACACTTTGCCTTCTATGGAGCATACCATAGCAACCCAGTTAACATTTTGATACATACTTTGTTTATCTGGCCAATATTCTTCACCTCTGTCATGCTCTTCTACTTTACACCTTCTGTATTTGATCTATCTAAATTTGAGGTTCTCAATCATGGGTTGGCGTTGAACTTTGGCTTCTTTTTCACTCTAACCTACGCCGTGTTTTATATGTTGCTGGACAAGAAAGCTGGGGTTTTGGCTGCCTTGCTTTGCTTTGCTTGTTGGATTGGTGCTAGTTGGCTTTCTGGGAGGCTTGGATTTTCTCTGACTTGGAAGGTAAGTTTTGGTTTCCGTTTATTAAGGATTCTCTGATCTCGGAAAAAAGAAAAAAGAAAGTGAAAACGAAGTGATTTTTCGTGTTTCATAATCTTTTCTTGTCTTGTTATTTGGATCGTTTTAGCTATGGTGTAGTGTTCATTTCCAAGCATTAAACTCTTGTCAGGTTTCTTGGCTTCTGTTCCTGTATATTGTCCTATGTCCGTGTTTTTTTATTCCATGACTGGACGGGGATTAAACTCCTGATCTAATTATTTGCGTGTCCCATAGATTCAGGGATTTTCGCAGGTAGCTTAATTCTGGACTATAGCAGAGAAAGGGGGGTTACCTTGGTGGTCCTCTATAATTAATGTTTTGGGGCAGGGGACTGGGTCGCCTTCTTTGACCATAATTTTTAACATAGTTTATGCGGTTTGGTTATTGACCATTTTATGGTATAGTCGTGAAGTCTATCATCGGTCCCTAAACTTTGAGATGTCCTGAACGGTCTCATATATGTCATATTGCACTCCTGCATATGAGGAGTTCGTTAACAAGGACCATTTCTGTTGGGATCTTCTAAATAAATATTTTAGTTATGGCTTACTGCAAATTTTAGGGGTCATGATGTCCTGCGTTAAATATCCAGAAGTCACTTACTTTTTGTTTTGTAGGCGATGATGGATTGGAGTTATCCACAAATGGGGTGGGTTTAGTAATTGAAAGAAAATTTTGGGACCTCTAACTCGTTGGAATCCCCTCTCTTTATCAGGATGTAAAACAATATATTTTTTTTTATTTGTAATGTAGATTGGTGGACTATAACCATATTGTGCTTAGAACACTATGCATTCTTCTCTGTTGTGTTTCAAGAATGCTTTGTTACTAACAACAAGCCATAGGACTACGTTGTAGAGGGGGCCGAAGGCAAACTTCTCCTCCAGGCTAAATCGTGGGGAGTTACCTGTGAGAAAGGGTTAATGGTATATTGGCTCAATATATTCCACTTTCACTTTTTTCTTTACTTTAACCACAACTAATTTTCTGATTTCCTCAAGTAGTCAAGTTACATTCTTTTGGTTTTCCCCTGGGGAAAAGGCATTGATAGATAAGATACTTGATCCCACTCCTAAAACTGTGAGTAATCTCATTCACTTCATCAATCTAGTTGTAGGTTTTGATTTCTGATCTTGAACTTATTATCACCAAATACAAAGCTTTTCAGTTGCCTAAATCAAATGCTCTAATGGCAATTAATTTCAACCTCAGTATTTGCTTATGCTTTGTGCAACAGATCAAATTTATATCCATCATACAGTGGTTGCCCTATGCATATTAGTATAAAAAAGAAACTTGTTTATCCTCTTTTATAATTATTTCCCACTTAATGCAACGCATACAAATTCAAAGAATCAAACAAGACCCTTGGTTTTGTAAAAATTATGTGCCTGTAACACATAATAAGGAAGAGGAAATCAATTTAGATGATGTTCGTGCAATTTTTTTTTGGAGAAAATGTTCGTGCAATTTTTGATGACATTGAGGTGGGTTGTTTATGCCATTATTTATGATTTATGATGTTGCTGATCCATGAGTTCCTTTCCTTTAATAAGGCAACAGGTAAGAGATTAGAGATAGAGATCTCCCCTGCTGAATAGCGCAGGTGCAACTGGGAGCAAAAGCAGATGATCCAAAGAAGAGAAAAATGACAACACAAAGGGAACAAGCAGCAAGCTACAGTAAAACACTCAAGGAACGTTGTGAGGAGAAGGATCGTTGGAACTTGAAGTGAGATGCAGAAGTAATTCAGAGCAAACTTTCTATTAGCTCGATGTTGAAGTTTATAGTTTACTTAAAAATTTAAACAAAATTGGATTTGTATGTAGTCGGGTCTTTTAAGTAAATATTGTCCTATTTTTTCAAAAAAATGTAAATATTCTACTTCTTGTTTTTAAAATTTATTTATTTATTTTTTCCCTTTTCCTTTGTTCTATTCAAAGAAAAATATAAAAATTTTGTATTTTAAAAAATAATTATAAAAATTATTAAATTAAAATGATTTTCAAAAAGGGAAAATAATAATTAAAAAATGTTTAAAATTGAAGAATTATTAAATAAATAAAATTCATAAATAATATTGAATAGCTATTAAATAAATAAATTTAAAAAAGTGTTATTTACAAAATAATTATTAAAATTGAAAAATTATTAAATTAAAATTATTTTCGGAAAAATGGAAAAATAAAAGAAAAATAATTATTAAAATTGAAAAATTATTAAATTAAAATAATTTTCGGAAAAATAAGAAACAAAATAGCTGTATTTGTCACGTTTTTCTCAAGCAATCCGATTACAGAAACCATCATTTTGCGACGTTTTAAAAACGTCGCAGAAATGTTTCTAGAAAACGCCGCGGAATGTGACAGAATCTGCGACGTTTCTTAAAAATGTCTCAAAAAGACCAACTTTTAGTGACGTTTCTAGAAACATTACGGAATGTCGATGTTTTCTGTGACGTTTTATATAAAACGTCGCAGAAACTTTTTGTTTACACCATATTCCGCGACGTTTTTTAAAATATTGCAAATTTTATTTTATGACATTTTTGGACATTCTGTGACGTTTTAAAAAGGTCACAAAATGCCTTATTTTCTTGTAGTGCATATATCTTGTTTACGACGTAACTAAACTTGTGTTTTGAGATGCATGCTTGAATTTACCGATAATTCTTCTAGAAATTTACTTTTCTTCTTACATATCGTCAAAGCACCGGAATCCCATTTCCATACTACGTCTACACGATTATTCTTCTGGAATTCTGAAACCTTTTTGCAGTAGAATTGGACCACAGTAGGTCTTAACAATATGCTTTTTTAAAATTTGGCAGCAATGGCACGACTTGGACTGCAAAGAAAAGGAAAACACGTAAACAGAGAAAAGCAAGATTAGTTGGAACAGTAAATTAAAGTGAAAGATTCTTCTAGAAATGGTTGGAATGAAAAAGATAATGAAGAAGGGCGTAACATGCGCTTTTATTATAAAAAAAAAAAAAACGAATTTCTGTTAATGCATTGAAAAAATTGGAGAATAGAAAATAATGCTGGAGGCAGCATTGCACACATAAGCTTATCATCTCCATCAAAGGAATCATGGGTGCAATGTTATGTTAAAGATAGGTCAACATAGTATTGCAGATTGACAGCGACCAACTTTGTCTTCAAACTTTCGCACAAGAAGATGGAACCTGTTGAGCTTCAATATTGTACCAACATCTTTAGCTATCGAGATCCGGCTTACATTACATGCCTACCTCATTATATTACCAGGTCACAAATGATTTTCTCATTGCACTGCAGAGGAGACTATTGCAATCAGATTACTGGTCAAACTTGAGCTTTACGTGCGCACATAATTTGCATTCCACATGCTATCCACGGACAGCCACTCAAGTGGAAAAACCAATCTCAAACAAATCAAGCATGTTGACCCTAACTCTCTAAGTGGGCAGTTACCATTTAGAGATAAGATATTCGATACATGATTTTATCACAGACTAACATAGTCCCAATAATAATGACAAAATTCATACTTTTTTTTTTCGAAAGACAAATAAATACCATAGACACAGAAAGGCTAAAAATCTAAACCCAAGTCAACAGGTTTATCCTATACACCCGGATTCTCTAGTAGAGGCATTATAAGCAGATTTCTTTAAAGATAAAATAGAACCTAAACAAGAAAGACTAACATCCCAGTGATGAATGTTTGCATATAATAAGGCTATCCTGGCTAAGGAGTGAGCCGCCTTATTGACAATCCTACGCGTCCATTGGAAAGATAAGTGAAGGAATTGTCGCTTGAAAGCTAGGCAATCATAAGCCAACATTCCAATCTCTGAATGATTTAAAGACGAATCTGTGATAACTTGAACAACCGGCAAACAATCAATTAAAGTATTCTCTCAAATCAACTGAAATATTAACTAATTATTTTTTTATATTAATCGTCACTTGATTTTCATATGATATACCATTTTTCATTAAACCCAAGATGTGAAGGAATCAACAGATTTGGTTTCTGAACTGGAAAACTATACAAGTGCACTTTTGTTTTTAACTATACAATTATCCGATATTAAAAAAATAAATTGAAATCTCCTATAAAATCTTCATTAACTATCTCTAATTAGTGCTATGAACTCCAAGTGTAAAAGGCAAATGACCTAATAATAGTCTTAAACAGTAATGAAATATAGGTGGACATCCGTTGGCCAACATAAAGTGGCTCTGTCGCATATGATGAATTTGCAGAGGGAGGAGGTTGATGCTATAATTCCCCAGTTGGGGTTTCCATTTCTGGTGGCAAAACGATCCATTGTGGGGCTAACGGTAGTGACAAGTCGTTGAGAATAAAATGGTTTTAGATCGTTGTTAATTTCTCGTTTTATATACAGAAGATTTGGATCATATTGTTCAATATATTGTCTTCAGATACAGACCAGAACGAGTGATAATCATTTTCGAACTAAGTGAATATCCTATACTACTAATTAATACATTTACAAATTTGTGTTCCATTTTGTCCAAGTGAACTAGGAATTTAGCTACCCTGGAATAGCATCTCCCTTTCTTTTCTTGAAAAGATATATTAACAAAGAAGGCAAATTAATGTTGTTTAATGAACAATGGAGAGCGATCTAAAAGATGATTTCCATCTCATTATTCAACTTAATAAAGTTGGAATCCAAGTCATGGCTCAACAAAACCATCTTGGTTGTTCCTCTCATACCCTTCACCAACTAGGGTTCGACATCAGATTCAACACTCACAAACAACAAGGGGTTCGCCACAAAAGTCCATCTTTCTACTTTGTGATGATGAGATTCTCATTAAAAAAAGTGGATACCTTTTTGTTTATTTTAGAAAGCACCACTTACGGAGAAGTGGAATATATGCCCACACCTGTGCCTTTTTAACTTTTGTGACTGACAAGAACACGGTCAATCCACAGAAGCATACTGCCACCACGTGCTGTGACCTGGTTCATTTTGCTTTTCTTTTTTTTTTTGGATAGACAATCCGATTGTTCATATCCATTCTTGTAGACTCAGTAACAGTAATCCAACATTTACATGACGAGACGGGAGGGGACTAAATTTCTGATTTGATGTTGCTTGTTGACTCCATTAAAACAAGAAGTAGATTACTCACCATATATATAATTATTGTTAGCAATACTTACTTTTTTATAAAACAATCTATTTCACAAATTCACTCATCAATTAGTAAGGTGGAGCACTCACATATTAAAAAATATAATTACTAAAAAAATTAATAAAACTATAATTCTCACTGTAAATAAATTCTTTTATATTTATTACCCTAAATTCAATTTATAAGTTATTATAATTACTGTTGGAGTTTGTTATAGTGACAGTCAGCAAGAATTGTTTAACATGAGAAGGTGAAGGAATTGTGCGGTCAAAAGAAATGATGGATCCTGCAGCTTCTTACAATCGAACGCACTGAATGGAGGTGGAATTTGAGAAATTTATAAGTAGTTGTAGTTGATGATTTGAGAGATATTCTTCCGCATCCTTTGTCTTTCTTATCTATGCATATGCCTTCTCATCTTCCTTATCTTGACTACATATATTCCACAATCATACCATTTCCACCACCATCAGTGGATCGCTATCTATTAATATCATTGCAAATTATATGACAAACGTGATAAACTATTCATAAGCCTCTAACATGTTCATATAGACAGTATATGCTTATTCCTGTTATTTTGCTGTAAAACGTCACAGGCAAGCTAAAGTTTGTAGAGACATCCAACTCCTTTATTTTTTCAAAGGAGTTAGATTTGCGGTCATGTCTCAATTATATGACCACAAACTAAGAGACGAAGGTCAAAAAACTTATTTCATATTCCAAAAGATGTAAGAGTGTAAATTATTGGAGAACCAAAAAGCATTAATTATTCATTAACTCAATAGTTAACATAAGGGCAAGTAGGCCAGATAGAAGAGAAGTTCAATGAACACGTAGAATCATAACACCACCAAATGAAACTTTGTTTCTAGAACTCGTTTTCTTTGTTGTTTATGATATAGACTTTTCTCCTTCCTTTGAAGATTATCATTTAATTTGTCACTCTAGATCAATTAATTTTTAAGGGAATTATTATGTGTTGAATAATCTTTTCAACACCGTACAATTCAATTGAATAATTGAAATATATATCTTTAAATCACCTCTTTTTAGCAAAGTTGTCTGGATCTTCTATCCAGTATTACTCTGTCCTATTCTGTCCATTTGAATATTAATCATTCATTTATGCGGGACCTATATAAATAGACATGGGGCTCATATAAATAAATGACTGAGATTCAATAAATAAGATAGGATAAAGTAATATTGGACAGAGGATCCTAGCTCTTAGCAAAGAGTAGTGTTTTATAGTTTAGTGATAATATTTTTGCATAATGCATGTTAAATATGAAACTTGGATATCAACTCCACGAATTATAACTTGAATGATATGAAACTTGGATATCAACTCAAAAATCAAAACGGAGCTGTAATGAATTATGAAGAAGGATTAAAATCAGGGTTAGTAGATATTCTTCGAAAAATTTTCATATTGCAGGATATAAGATAATAACATTTTTTTTTAATGGAATAAGATAATAACATGTATTTACTGGAACTTAATAAATTGTGATATATGAAATAGAATTTTGAAGTATGAAAAAAGCATCACACTTTGCTAACGGTTATTCGCTTGCATATTCATATTTTAATGTCAACAGTGATATAACTACCCACGCAATATGGAGGCTCCACCAAGGGCTAGCTCATGCAAGATACCTGTATGATCTAGAAAGTTGTCCAAATGTAGACGTCCTATTCATAAGATCAGGTTGCCAACCTGATAAAGCTCACAATTCCATGTAGGATGGTATTGGATATCTTTAAGCTAGTTTTCCAATAGCATAAATACGAGGAGTGGTTTTTTCCTTATGCTATCATCTTGTTGCCTAAAGAAGTAATTCCTGTCCAACATGAACTCAGTATTTAAGTTTAAAGCTATCCTCAGTTTTACTTTCATTTCTATTGTCTCTCTTAAGCCTGTTGTGAGTATTGCGCGACACCGGCTGTTGGCTGGGGAGAAGAGATTAACTTCATTTGCAAATGATCATCTTGTCACCAACTTGCCTGGCCAAACTCAAGTGGACTTCCGCCACTACTCAGGCTATGTGACGGTGAATGAAAAGAATGGAAGAGCTCTCTTTTACTGGTTCTATGAAGCTACAACTCATCCTGAAGCAAAACCATTAGTGTTGTGGCTAAACGGAGGTAAGAATATATGCACATAAAGTTATAACATATCATCATCTTCAAGAAGCCACTTCAATCGTTCTTAACAGCTAGTGGAGAAACTAAATAGTCACAAATGGCAAGATGCCCTCTCTATATTTTCCATGTTAGACATTGGAAAGAACAAAATAATGTCTGCCTTGGAAAACAAAAATAGATATATAATTGCAGCAATTTCAGAAGCCTGAGACTAATTAAGTCTATTATCAAATTAGTGGAGAAAACTTCTGTAATCTTACAATTATCATTGAAGCCGTACGTTATCCATTAACAGTTTTTCGGCCAACTTTTATATATGCTTGCTTATGTACTTGTAACGGAGATCAGTGCAATCTTTTAAATATGATGCCTGCTTTCTACAGAACAGACTTGTGCTAATATACAATTTGATTGAGTTTGTAAATTAAGGATTTGGCTAAAAGTTGTTTTAAGGATATGTTGTGATAATGCTCTTAAAGGGAATATTTCTAACTTTAATTCCAATTTATCTAAGGAAAGTTCTTCTAATCCACTCGTCCAAGTGCTTTAATTCTATATATGTTGTCTAATGAGGTGACAAGATGCTTCTTGTTCCAGGTCCTGGGTGCTCTTCCGTTGGATATGGTGCAACACAAGAGATTGGTCCTTTCATAGTGGACACTGATGGACATGGAATTAAATATAATCCCTATTCATGGAATAGAGGTATTCCAACGCCACACATCTCCTTTTGGCATCAAAAAGCTATGATCCATAGAAAAACATGTCATACTATGCAATTGTGATCGATCATACTTACAAAATGGTTCCATTATAATTAATAATATAATTCATTTTGCAAATAACTTAATTTTTCTTTGGTGATTTAGAGGCCAACATGTTATTCCTGGAATCTCCAGTTGGAGTAGGCTTTTCATATTCAAATACAACTAGTGATTATGATATTCTGGGAGACGATTTTACAGGTGAGTCACATGCTACAGCCCGTCGTAATTTCACATATTAATTTGTTTATAATTGTTGAAATTTCTGACTTCAATTTTACTACATCTTGTTAGCAAACGATGCTTATGCATTCCTCCATAGCTGGTATCTCATGTTTCCATCCTATAGATCAAGGACCTTTTACATTGCAGGGGAGAGCTATGCAGGTACTTCGTTACGAACGGTCTGCTAGCTGTTCACGTAATTATATATTTAACTCTTATTAACATATCCATTAACAGGAAAATATGTTCCAGAGCTTGCTGAGCTCATATATGACAATAACAGAGATCCATCCCTTCACATTGATCTCAAGGGTATCCTGGTATGTTTTGTTTTGTTATTAAGTGTCAAAATTCCTATGTCCCTTGGCCGTTCTAATTAAACATCTTTTTTCCATTCTTATATATTATCATTATAGTTGGGGAATCCTGAAACAAGTGATGCTGAGGACTGGAGTGGATTGGTGGATTATGCTTGGAGCCATGCTATTATATCCGATGAAACCCACAAGATAATCAGAGCAAGTTGCAACTTCGAAAGCAATAATACATGGGAAAACAAAGATTGTTCTGAATCTGTTGACGAATTAATGAAACAGTACCACGAGATTGACATATACAGCCTTTACACCTCGGTTTGCATGGGTGATTCTGCAAGTTCATATAATAATAAGTCCACGCGTGTCATGTTTAAGCGCTCATCCTCTATGGTAAATGACAGATTTGTGTAGCTAAAAATGCCCTTTTCTTGAATATTTTACTATAATGATGAGATGATCACTTTAAATGAATGTTTTTGTCTGTCAATTTATTTTTACCAGATGCCAAGAATCATGGGTGGATATGATCCATGTCTGGATGATTATGCAAAAGCTTTCTACAACAGACCGGATGTTCAAAAGGCCCTCCATGTCAGTGATGGTCATCGACTCAGGAACTGGAGCATATGCAAGTAATTGTCTGCTTTTATGATAAATTTCCCTCGCAAGATCACTTTTCTAGACGTAATGGAACGTGTGAAAAAGTTTATTATTCTACGGAATTTCCAAGAATACTAAGGTTTATTTTGCTTCTTTGGATTCAGCTATGCCATTTTTAGCAACTGGACACAGTCAAAAATATCAGTTCTCCCCATATACAAGAAACTGATAGCAGGAGGTCTTAGAATATGGGTCTACAGGTCTGGTTTCCTTCCTCATTATGTTAACCAAGAATCCATTATATATGAACCTCATCGTTTCAATTTTTCACTTTTGGTGCTCAGTGGAGACACAGATGGAAGAGTTCCTGTACTGGCTACAAGATACAGCATAAGTATGTTGGGACTACCTATAACCAAGAAGTGGAGCCCCTGGTACCACCAGAAGCAGGTACAAAAAACACATAGGATAGGATGAATTAACTAGGACTAAACCAAACATAATTTATTCTAATCCTAACAATCAAGAAATTGATTGATGTAATGGATTAGGTGAGTGGCTGGTTTCAGGAATACGAGGGACTTACATTTGCAACGTTCAGAGGAGCAGGCCATGCGGTGCCTGTATTTAAACCCAGTGAATCACTAGCCCTCTTCTCGGCCTTTCTTCTTGGGGAACCTCTGCCTTCTACACGATGAAGACATTAAAGTCATTTACAGTTTTTGCTTCCAAATCGGCTCTCCTGTTTTGTCAAAGTTCTACTAATTTTGCCCATTAAGATTTTTCTTTTCGGTCAAGTAGAACCAATAGCTTTATTAGTAACAATAAAAGGGTATGCCAATGTTTTTGTCATGTGTTTGGTTCGACCAATTCAATTAGCTTCTTAGCTAAAATTATGTTATCTTAGTTTAGACTAAGTCTAGGACGTCAAGAATAATTCCATCCTGGCATTTGCTGTTGGCACAAAAATTTAAGGAATACTTTATTACTGAAATTTTATCATGTTAAATATAAAGAACCTTTTTTGGTTTGTTTGCTTTGAATGAGAATTGATGTTCACATTTTCTTGATTTGGGAAAGTTTTTTTTTTAATTTCTATAATTTACTTCTGCGATTTAAATTTAAAATTTAGAGATTTAAATATTTTTATTTTATAATTAATTTTTTTTACTAAAATGATTGAGAAAATATTTTAAGAGTTAGGGTAAATTCGAATACCTATAATATGTGTAATTTTAAGTTGCAATAAGAGTTTTATTAGAATTTTGTATAACCATTTCAGGTTAGAGTTTAAACTCAAAGATTAAAAAATGCCTATTTTTTAACTTTTTAATTTATTATCTAACTTTTTAAAATTCTAATTTAGTAACTAATTTTACAAATTTCATATAACCTAGATTAAAACTTTGTCTCCATTAATTATTTGTGGATGTAGCTTATGTAACACATTTTTGACCTGTTAACTAAATACCCATGTGACAATTGGTGGATAAGTGAACACTTAAATAAATTTTGACATAAAATAACCCATAACCTATTTAACCCAAAATAACCCATCTTTTTTGTGCCTCCCTCTTTGGAGCCCTAATTTTTTATCAGTAACTTTTCTCCAAAATTATTTAAAAAGTATGCAACAGGATATAACCATAATTTTTTTTTTGTATATTTCTGTCATCTAGATATGTCTTAGCTATTATTCCATATGTTATTGTAGAAAGTTTGTCTTTGCAAAAGATGTGAAATATATGGGTGAAAATGTTGAAAGTTAGGATATTAAAACTGATAGGTTCTATTATTGGGACCTTGAGGGGATGTTCATAGAAGATATTAAAGAACAGAAAGAAAATAGGTTTCTTGTATAGTGTACTAGGTGGTAATCCTAAAATAGGTTGATGAAGGTGAAAAAATAATGATTTTGTGATGGATATATGTAAGCTTATTTTAGAACATAAGGTGATAAAGATCTACATTGATCATAAATCTAATTTGTTACATTTAGACTAAATATGGATTTTGAAGTTGGTGTTGAATTGTTTGATCATGTTGTTAATGCTGAGCTTATTACTAAAATTGTAGATGACAGTTGTCATACAGTTTATGAATGAAGAAGATGCAGTTGAGTAAGAAATTGTGGTTGTAAGAGACAATACAATTGATCCAATTATGTAAAGAGAGAATGTATCTATTGATGTACAGATTATAAAGGAGTTTAACTTAGGTTTGGATGATAAAGGGTTAGCAGTCTTTAGGTATTTTGTTGTTGTTTTTAAAGGGGACAACTAAAGTAAAAGAATATATAGTAATGCTTGTAATATATAACAGAAAAGAGGAAAGCTAAAAAAATTGTAACATAATGTGGAGATAAGAACGATGGGAATAATGTATAAGATAAAAATATGATAAATTATTTTAAGTTAAATCACACCTACAGTTTTAAAGAAAATGATTGTTCAAATGTTGATAAAGGACTAAGACATAAATAAAAAAATTCTAAATTCAACCCTAATATGAAAAGGAATGAAATTGAGCTTAATATACTATTTGACGATTCTAACAATTTCAAGGAAGCACTTCACAAGCTTGTTGTTTATTACAAAATGAAGATTTTTTTCACTAGAAATACCAAACAGTTTATAGGAGTTAAATATGTGAGCAGGTATTGCAAATATTACAGATCAACCAACTTTATTGTAATAACCCGTATTCTATACTAAAGGTTAGAGCCCTAGATTATTGCATATGAGTCATATCATTTTAGCATTCAAGAAATGCATTTCATTCACATGCATATCATTAGCATACACATATGAATTATGATTTCGTACACATTGCAAAGACAGTATATGCACTCAATTGACATATTTCGGGGTATGAAAGATTTAAAATGATGATGATGTGAATTGTGTATTATTATGTCTTGAATTTTGGTTTTAATGATTACAAGTAGTAAATTTAGAATTAATTGTTACCATTAGAAAAGTGATAGATTAAAATGTATATATTGACTAAGAAAAATGCCAAGTGACAAGACAAATTAACACATGAAAAATTAGGATGACTAAGCCTATGAAATAAGTGACAAATGACATAGATAAATGAGTGACATTTGACATAAGTAATTAATTGACAAATGACAACAATTATTGAGTGACAAATGGACTAGTAGCTAAGTGACATTTTGCAGCTTATGGAGGGGATAAGTAGCTTACATGCTTAGGGACATATGTCAATGTAACATGGTGACATCTAGCATCTGAGGAGTTACGCTTCTATATGAGTAGTTTCAGCTTTGTTCATTCTTCTTCTCTTTTCATCTCTCACCACCAAAACTTGCTTCTATCTCCCATTCTTGTGTTTTTCTTGAGCTATGCTAAATTACCACACCAAATACATGCTTTTAGCCTTCACAAGATAGCTAAAGAACCAGATTATTGTTGTCTTTTATCCTAGCTAAAAACCATCCAATTTCCACCTTGAATTTAAGATGATTTTGCATGCATGGAGGGCTAGGTAGACTTAATGAATTGAGCTAGAATTGGAAGTTAAATAAGTAAGTAAAGTGTTGTTCTTTATGACATGTTATAATAGAAAGATTATAATGATTGAATTGGGATAAATTGTCTATGATGTTGATGTTGAAGATGTGTTGAAAAATGGAGAATGAACGGGTACTTTTCTGTTCTGTTTCGCATGTATGAAAATAGTATTTTATGGGCTGTTGTATAAATAATTTGAGTTGAGATTTTAAGTAAAATAGATGAAAAATTAATGCTAAATATAGGTGTTATTAAAGTGTTTCCAAATCTGGAAAATTAGAGCTGTAGGTGTGTTTGTAAAAAAATGACTGTTAATGACATAAGTGAGTATAATTTTGTAAGCCTTAGTGTAACTAGTATGGAAGTTAAATTAACCTAAAATGAAGTAACCTTAAAGGACATGAAATATGGAAGATTTCCAATGTTAGTAATGTCTCTAAGCTTGTAAAATTTATGAAGTATTGAAGGTAGTAAAGTTACACATATTAGTGATGTTGATGACCAATCTAGAATTTTAATTTCAACCTTGTGTACATGTTAAACTAGTTGAGAAATTTCACTTTAAATTGTTATATTTGGACTTGATTAAGGCTAGGAATGAGCCTAGATTGTTCCTTGATTAATTGGTTAAGAGCTTGATAAGTTTATGTAGTTAATTGATGTCATAATCTAAAGAATGAACTGTTTCGATGTGGTTGAGTTCAAATATGGAAATTATAATTTGTTAAAGGAATAAATGAGTTCTTTTAATGCAAACATGATCTTAAGGATATTAGTAATGTGTATAAGGTATGGATGAATGAGCATTGAAGAACATGAGGTAATTATGAATGAAAATTGGGTAAATGTATGAATATATATTGCTGGAAAAAGTTTGGTAAATGTATATATCTAGCTTGCTGAAATTCCAGATTTAAAGTAACAATTGTATGTCTGTTATAAGAGGCTTTTGATCATGAAAATGTTTAAGGATAAATGTAAAGTATGGTTGATGAATTTGGATTAAATCAATCTAACTTAAAGGTATAGACCTGATTGCAAAATGGTAGTATACAAAATATGATGTTTGAATGATCAAGATTTATGAATAGTTACATACCCGGAAAGGTCAATTGAGTATGAATTAAACATGACACATATATATGTGTATGAATATTCATATGATTGATTATCTTAGTAATGTGTGAACTATATATGTATATTGCATGACTAAAGAAACACATCGAAGATGAGTCTGCCTAAACAAGACACAGTGGATGTTTTGGAAACACGTGACGTCAAATTACAAACACGTGACTTAAATTATATCTTCAAAGTCAAAGTACATAGTAGTTAAAGGCCTTTGTTTGTAATTGACGACTTTGAAAGAAACATGATTGCCAATGTACAAAGAACTATGTTTATTCAACTTTTTTCAAAAAAATTATAATTATCTTAACTTATAATTATCCTCTAAGAATTACACTATCATAAATAATATTGACATAAACGTTATAGTACTTAGATCTTATCAACCAATCGTATAAGATCTTATATTTATTTAGATAATATAATCTTTTCATGAATTATGATTATTATTATTTTCTATATACCATTTTAAGAATTTTTATTTTTATTTTAAAAATAAAACTTTATAAGCTAAATTTTTATCTACTAAATAATTAAATATGTTATTTACTTTGTATACAATTAATAGAAAGCATTTCGTTGTTATAAGTTACATATATATTAAATTAACACTTGAGCAATTCTATTTACAAAAAAAACTTGAACAATTTTATATGTATGATTAAATTGTTTTGTTATGATCATTACTAAAGGTAAGCACCTCAATAATAAGTAGTATTCACAAATGCCACAAAAAGAAGAAGCAATAAAGATGCTTCTTTATTTCATTGCAATCAATAATCTTTTGTACAATATCTTGTGTATGAATAAGTACATTGAAATGTAGTACTATAGAGCACAAATATTAATACTAAACCAAACACTTACATATCAAGTATAATTATGTCAAATACATACTAGTACAAAGAGAAATGAATATATATAGAGACTATTTATAGTACTTCCATCATTGTTTTTCATTGAGTATTTGATGCAATATATGTTTAATTGATAATTAGATATTTTTCTTGTACATTCTCCCATAGCAATAACATATTTGGGTCTCCACTTAGTTTCACTCAACCTTCATCTTGGTCATAGACAAATCACCTAAGTTTAGGTGTGCTACTTTTTTTTTTATAGTAGAAACAGTTTTGGAAATTTTAAACTGTTAACCCTATCCAACTTTCTGGGCCACCAAAGGATCTTTCGTGTATAATACTTTTTTGAAAAAAATCAATGACTTTTTGGTTTCCTTCGCTTAATGAGAAAATAGGTTTGATTCTACAACGTAGGTAGTATGTTGTCATTAGACTTTTCCAATGGATTTACATCTTTCATTAATTGAAGTTTTTCGATGTAGTAATAGGTCTGGGAGGCACCCCTTATCCCGAAGTTAGGACAATCTCAAGTAGACAATTTCTATGAAATGTAGGGGATAAAATTTTGAAAATTAGAAATGCCAAAATAGTTAAATACCTAGTGACAAGTTCCTATGTTTTCCTACTATCATGCTCAAAATAACTAGCTTCTTCAATTTCTCAATAAATATAAATATGACAGAAATTTAGTTCTAAAAAAATGAGAAGTTGATTTTAAATTGAACTTTTAGTTCTAGAAATGAATGTTAGAACAAGAATTGAACATTCAATTTTAGATACAAAAAGTATGTTGGATAGATACAATATACCTTTTCACACGAGTAATCACCTTCAGTACTTAGGAATGGAGATAAGACAAGTTTTAAGAAATTATATCTATGTGATAAACAAGGGCGCAAGGGTTAAAACATACCAAAGTCAAAGGAAGTACATTTAAGGATATAAAGGGTTATTAGTAATGACATAACCTTAAGAAATGATATGTTTGTCCAATTTGTCTTTAAAATTTGCTATATAAGTTCTAAAAAGGTGGATTAAATAAATAAACAAGTCATCTCAAATTAGACATTAAGTATATGTGAACTATTATTTGTATAGTATCTGACAAAAGACATACGTTTTAATGAAAGAGTCAATAGTGTAATTTTTACCAGTAATATAAATCATATTCTTATCTTTTATTGCATGAGAATCTTTGAGATTATATGAATCTCAAATTAAAATATTACTTTTACTCGCATTCTTATTCAAAAAATTTATTTAGTGGGTGTTATCTTCTAATGTTACTAGAAAACCATTAATAATTTAATACAATGAGACATTCTAAAAAAATCAAGCTAAATATTATTCAAAGGAATGAGAAGCAAAGAAAATTATTATAAGT
>JANZLC010000002.1:30968113-30981254 GCA_026413385.1 Erythroxylum gracilipes
AACTTCAAAATTATTAAACAAATGGTGGTTTAAGACATAGCTTGGCAAGTGACACTTGTCACTTGCCACGTGTCCAAATTCCAAGCATTCAACCTTGTTTTCCTTATTAAACTAATCCATTTAAACCCAAATTTCTAATGGCTCTAATTAATAAATCCTAAAATCATTTGTCTAAATTTCCATGTAATTTCTACTACCGGTAAATAATTATTCTGTCCCTTGGCATTTTTTCTAGTCCAGAAATTACTTCCAAATTTCAAAAAAAATTTCTAAAATTCTCCAAAAATTTGAAAACCACAATGACCCTCTCCAACTTAATTTTCAAGCACACAAATCACGTTTTTCACAATAATCACATTTATTAACAAATATACCGGGAAATGTCATGAATGCATGTACGGTCATTTGCATGTGCAAAAATGTACCATTCACATGTATGCGGATATGAGATTATGAATGAACATGTAACGGTGTTTCTAAGCACTCGAAAACCATTTCAAATGACTATTCTATCCTTCCCATCGGTGCTGGGATGCTACAGCTTGGCCGCCCACAATTTCACAAGCCTTATTCATAACAAGTTGATAATGAGAATCCTTATCCTCATGGTTATAAATTCCCAATTTAACTTGTTTTCTAGTGAGGATGTTAATCCACCATTGAACAAATCACCAAATACACAATACAATGTGGACAATTAGCCAACTATATAAACTTTGACAATTTTAAGCTCAGGTTATTCCCAAACTTATTAACAGGAACAACCTTCTCCTAGTATGTTTTGTTGCCTAGGAATTCTATAATTCTTAGGCTAAAATGGAAAGATTATTTTATACTTAGTTTTTTTTAGGATTAAGCTCGAAGTTAATATAGTTGAGATGTTAAGAGTCACTCAGAAGAGTGGTGCAAATACTAACATGTTCATCACTCGTTTTAAGAAAATGAGAAGTCAATGTTAGATTGCACTCTTAGAAAACAAATATATAAAGTTTACTCAAAGAGGTTTGGATACTAAATTGCAAAAAAAAAAAAAATCAAGGCACGAAATTTTGTGATTTATATGAAAAGAATTTCTTAGGAAATAAGGATGCTAAAAGAAGAATTTAGTAGGAACTTATACTACAAAGGTAAATTCTTATGATTCAGTAGTAATCAAAATCAACATCCCTGGAGCTTGTGTCTATCCATCTTTGAAGCATAAATCCTTGGAAGAAAAAAAGAAAAATGCAAGCTCCTTCTACTCAAGTTCAGTACATTTTTGACACCTCTAAAACAAAGGCGATATTTGATTATTTGTCGCAACAAAAACTTATCACCTTGCTACCAGTGTATAGAATTCCTATGAAAGAAGAAATCAAAGGTAGAGACTATTGCAAATATCACAATACCTAGATCCACCCGGCAAATTCATGTTTTTGGTTTAGGAATGTGGTCTAAGATCAAATTAATAACAGAATCATGTTTTTCACTAAAACTAACCAAATTATACTAATAGATGAAGACTCGTTCCCACTATTGGCAACCACTAATGCCATTGAATTTGACTTACACCTATTTTCAGATGTTAAAAAGAAATTGAAAATTATGGAAGATTGTTTGACATCAACATTAAATTTAGGAACATGGGTTTTTGTTACTAACTATAATATGAACTTTAGGAATGAGGATTTCCTAGAATTCAGTAGAAAATAGAAATTTTAGGGATAAATCACCAACCAGAATTTACCCAAGTTTATAAGCAAATATATGAACCACGAATTCTAAGTTTTTAGCTCATACAACCTAAATTTGTAGTACCACCATCCATCCCGATAATGGCAACGAGTAAGACACTCCAAAATTTGATACCCTTAATATAAACTAAAAAAAGGCAACTTCAATAACAAAGGTCAACTACCAAGATTAACAAAACAAGCAAATATTGTTAGATGAGCTAACTTCATTAAAGTCATTCTATGTAAAAACTGCCTTCTGTGAAGAAAGTATTAAGAATCCTAATAATAAAAAGGGAAAGGTATAAGTCATTACTGAAAATGGGACAAGGAAAAAGAGAATCCCAGATTTCATAAGAAGTCAACCTACTCTAAAAGACTTGACGAGGATTTCAATGAATTCATTACAATTGGAGAAATTCTCATTTAAGTACCATACATTATTTCTTCGATAAAACTGCCTACTTCATTTGGAAAATATTATGCAAAGAAGGAATAAATTCCTTTCGAGAAAGGAAAATGTAGGGCTTCAATATTGGCAATAAGATTAGGAATTCTATAAAAGGTGGTGTTAGAAAAGCTAGTTGATGTTATTACACAACATATAAGTCCTCTATATGTTAAGGCCCATATTAATGGAAGACTAACTTTAAGAGTTTTAGTTGATAATGGTTGATGATAACTTTAGGTAAAGATGATGTAGGCTTGATCTTGTTGAAGTATATGTTGCTGTATTCAATGGTAAAACTACTACAACTTAGGGAATTCTACTTGAAGATATTAGGATAAGAGCAAAGACTTCATTAAATACTTTCTTTATTGTTGACACACATGCTAGCTACCAAGTCCTATTGGGGAGAGATTGGATCCACTATAACTATTTCATTTCATTATCTCTCCATCAACTTTTATGGAAAGGGGATGAAGTAGAAATTCTTTGGGCCAATTCATAACCATTTCATACTAAATTTGGTGCAAATTTAGAAGTCATCTCGTTATAATAAGGTAAAGAAAAGATGAAAATATAGTTAGAAAGATTTGCAAAAAAAAACTATCATCATGCCTGCTCCTAAGTCAATGAAGGTTCCCATTATAGAGGAACTTGATGACTGAATTTTCACAAAATGAAAGAGTGGTAGCTGCAGCTGTAAAGATCAAATACAGAATGCAACAAATTTTAAAGGATTTCGAAGATATAAGTAGTTGTGATAATAAAAAAAATTGATTTTTAAAAAAGAAGAGGAACCAAAAATAAGTGACAGTTGTGTCCAAGTGTTAAAATTCACTCCTGAGAAGTTTGATGATCAAAGAAGCTAGAACTAAGAATCATTAGAAGAAGAAAATATGTGTTATACATGGGAATTTCGTGGAATCTTTATTAGAAAAAACTTATATTCAAAGATAAAGCTAAAACTAATGGAACTCTTGAAAGAATTTAAATACTCTTTCTCTTGGAACTATACTGAAATGCCAAGATTGAGTAAAAGGTTGCTAGAATAAAGACTTTCGATACAACCAAAATTTTGTCCTTACCATTAACCTTCTGGGGGTGGTCCAAGGATGTTGATCTCAAGATTAAAGAAGTTAAAAAATTATGTAAGGTGTAACACACCACTACCATAGAGCTTATGTCCAAACATCCAGAGGACATCTGAGAACATACCCTACAAGAATGACATGTTAGAGCAATCATAATCACTTATTATGGCATCACTGAAACACAAGTATTTCAACGGATCAACTTATCCTAGTTCATTAACAAAACATAACTTACATTATGGCATTACATTTCACACTCCATATATTTACATTATAAAAAACATCTGTGAGTTCACTGTTCTATACAAATGGTTCACATGAAATGAGAAAAATAAACAAACACAAACTAGCTAGACTCCTCAGATATCAGCTGACCAAACCTTTGAGCCATTCTTGCTTCCAAAATTGACAAAACTATACTTCTATTTGTTTGCCTTAGAATCTAGGTCTCCTCAGTACCTAAAAATTAATGTTGCAATTTTGATGAGTTTGTAAACTCAATGAGTGAACCATCATCAATGTGCTCACTTAAGTCAGAATACAAATATCACAAGTATATAACCAAATTAACAAGTATATCATATTATTCCAATTTTGTATACCACGTCATTCAGAATAATCCAATCATTCATATCATCAACATGTACGCAAACATTGCATGTCATTATATCAACTCAATTTAGACATTCTTTGCAATCATTCACATGATATGTGTACAGATATATATATATATATATATATATATATATACAAATGCATATGACACTCTACTTTCATTATTATTTTGTTGTGACTAAGTGTCTATTTATTAACTAGTATCCCTTGTGGATATCGGGCTCATTTCAGATACTACCCCGTCCCCCTTTATTGATACCGGGCTCATTAATAATTAAGCCTGTGGCTCTTTGTGCACATTTCTAAGCTTTAAGCTCTTTTCAGACTGGTCACTCCGTTCATAACTCCTTTATCTGATCATGCATATTCATATGATGGAATGCATCATTTCACATAATATGTTATCAATAACTTTCATTCAAAGTGCACAGTCACTTATCATATTCATCGGATCTAAGTCTAGCATTCAACATATAGTTAAGAACACATTTCATGTTACACATTCAATTTGAAAACACTTCCAATACAATCCCGAATATTAAACTCCTCAGACTAACAATGTCCAGAATATCACAATCATATCAAAAACAGTTAAATGTCTAGAAGTTAATCAAAAACAATTCAAACATAGTGAGAAAACATCTAGGTTAACTCACAGTACACTCCTGATAGCTATTGCTTTGACGATCCGACAATGTTTGGATATGGACGCTCAATTTGTGCTTCTATATCATGCAATACACATATATTTACACATTACTAACTTGTTTAATCAAATAAGTAATCAATCATACACATATATATATGTTATGTTCATTGCATGCTCAATTGACTATCCAGGGTATATATCCTTATTCACAATTCTTGATCATTCATTCATTATAGCTTGTATTCATCTAGTTTGCAATTAGGTTATGCCTTAAGTAAGTTTGATAACTTTAAATTCATCAATCATACATTCATTAATCCTTTCCTAGCATTATATAATCACACAATTTCCTAATTCTCATTCAATCATACCTAATTCATTACCTTTATCCTTTGAATCATATTTACATTCATAAGAACATCTTTATACCATTAACAACTTATACTTCCCAAATTCATATACATTGATGTCAAAAAATCCATTCCTTAAATTATAACATCAATTAACAACATAAAATTATTAAACACTTAATCAATTAATCAAATAATTGTCTAGGTTCATTTCAAGCCCCAATCATGTCCAATTGCACCTAAGTAAAGTAACTTATCCTTATATTGTTCAAATATCACACAAAAAAGAACTTTTCTCACTTCCAATGCATTGCCCATGATCGTGGGAAGGAGCTTATGTAGCTCCCACGATTGTGGGATGAGTGAACCTTTGGTTCACCATCCTTTTCCTTCAATTTTTTCCAGCTTTTAACTTCTTCATACCAAATTCAACACATCTTCAATAGAGTCCATTACTTATATCTCAATTATACCTTAATTATATGTCATTTCCTCATCAATTCCAAATCCAATTCCAATTCAAATCATTCCTTTGGTAGCTCAAAATTTATGGTCTTTCATGCATCAAAATCGAAACAGAAACCCTAGTTGAAATGATACATGTTCATGAAAGTACATATGAGATAGGAGTTAAAATTATGCTATGATTTGAATGTGAAAGGCATATGACTTGAATTTTAGTATTGATGGACTATAGTTAGTAAATTGGAATTAATTGATACCATTAGAGGATTAAGGTAATTAAATGTATATTTATACTAGGAAAAGTATCAAGTGCCAAGTGAAGTTGGTACATGAAAATTAGTATGACTACACCTATACATTAAATGACATTTGGCACCATTGGATATTGACATGTGGACTGGTTTTGTAGGTGACTAGTGGCAGCATCTTAATTAGGCAAATGGCATTACATGCTTTAAGACATATGGCTTGATAATTTGAGGACACCTAGCAAAGCAAGAGTTGAATCACTCCAGCTCATTTCGACAGCCTACTCACTAACTTTTGCTCCTTTCAACTGAAACTACTCACCCCTCTCAACTTCTGGAATTTTGCTTGGTTTTAGATCATCTTTACTTGCAAATCTTTATGTCTGCTGATTGTTTAGAAGGGCTGGTTCAACTGGTTCTTTGACGTAGGAATTTGAAGTTAAAGAGGTAAGGGTATTTCTACACTTGATAGCATGTATTCATATAAGTTTTATTATACCTAATTTGACTAGAAATATTAGTTATGATGTTGAACATTAGCTGCTAGAAAAATAATTCTTGTTTGGCATAAACTGTTTGGGTTTTATTGTATGAAAGATAAAGATTGTGAGCTGCTTACTGAATGACTTCAAAATTGGTTCTAGACAGAAAATTGATGTGTAATTGAGGCCTACAAATATGTGTTATGATGTTGAACATTAGGTGCTGGTAAAATAATTATGGTTTGGCATATGCTATTTCGGTTTTAATGTATGAAAGATAAGGATTGTGAGCTGATTACTGAATGACTTTGGAATTGGTTCTGGACAGAAAATTGATGTGTAATTGAGGCATTAATAAGGTGGAATTGAAGTGGAATTCATGAATCTTGGTGAAGGGGGTGTTGAAGGTGTAAGATGTGAGTTAATTGTAGTAGTTTCACTGAACAGGTTTCACTATATAGGCATCAGTATTTTAGCCATTACTTGACCTGAAGATGTCCAAATAGGGTGATTTTAATTGTAAATTAAACTAAATACATAGGTCTACAACTTTCATGAAGGAATAGAATTTTACTTGTCTTGAAGAGTTTTGAAATTTCGATTGAAGTTGAGTTTTGGATTCTATCACTATTTAAGAACAGTTTGTAGTATTTTGGGGATAACTTTAGAAATAATGAAGCAAATTGTATGAACTATAGTTCATTAGAAACTCACAAAATAGAGGAACATTTTTTAGAAGAATACATTGCTCAGAAGCCTTAATTTCTATGTCAAAACAGCCATACAAATCTAACCTGAAACCTGTCTTAAGAAAATCTGGAATAAAAAATGCTAAACATGGTTGTGTAATTTTTGACATATATAATGTTAGGACTTTTATCAATGGTTTCATTAAACTGAGTTGAGGTTAAAAATGAACCTAGATGATGTTAAATTAATGGAGAAAAAGATAATTTAGTTATGGTTTATTTATTGAGGCAACTACTTAAAGAATGTGAGATTAATTAATCTTGAGTCTAAAGTTGAAAGGAATGATATGTTTAAAGGAGAATGTGTTCTTTTGAGTACCAATGTATTTCAAAAGGTTTATGTTATGTGAATTTAATATGATTGTTACAAAATGGAACTTTGTTTCATGATATGGATGTGTAAACATATAATGCCTTTAATGGTATATTATTGCAAATGATTATGCTATTAGGCAAGATTAGTTGGATGTGTATTTATATAAGTTCAATTTGAGGAAAGTGGAATAATGACATAACATCTTTTGCTTGTGATTGTGAAATCTGAAATGGAATGATTTTAAAACTAACAAGTCCTAATCGTGGGTAAATAGGCATGCCTAGAAGGGTTTGCAGCTGCTCTTGTGACACTTCGGTGTCTCCTGTTACTGAAACATAGGTGTCATCTGCTAATGAGACTTAAGTCTCTCCTATTCTGAGATACCGATCATGGTATCTCCTGTATTAGTCCCGTTACCCACTTCTATAAAAAGGATTAACAGACTAACTTGTTTTGTGTTCTGATATGTTCAAGTCTGATATAAGTTAAGTTCAATTCTGATACAGCTAAATGTTGTTATGATGTAAATAAGATTTTTTTCAGATACTTTAAGGTTCCGTTTTGTGATTCTGATATTTTGTTCGGATCTGAGTAAGTTTAAAGCAAGTATATTATGTATTCTATTCTGATATGTTATATTAGGTTCTGATGCAAATGATATTGGGATGTTCAGTAATTTGAAAATTTAAAGGTTATATGAGATTTGATATGATTTATTATATGTGAATGTCTAACAATCGTCGGATTATATGTGTTTAGTTTTTTCCCCACTACGCTATGTGCTTAGAATGGTGGATTTTTCCCCGTATAGTTTTGTTAAGAAGACTTGAGACTAGGACAATATCGACCGCATTGGCTAAAGACATTGAGTTTTGTTTTGACAAAATGTATATTTGAGTTTGTTTGTTTTTGAGTTGTATCTGATAAATGATGACTTTTGAATTTGTTTGATGGTTTATAATAACTATACTATAGGATGGATTGGGATTTAAGACATGTTTGTATTAAGTTCAATGTGTATAATGTATTTTATTTGTAACTCAATGAAATATAGTGTATGTTTGTTTGAATTACTTAAAAGGAAACTTTATAATGTTTTGGTTCGTTTGTACTATTTGTGTGGCATCCATATATTCTTCCAGGGGGTATTTGGGTGTTACAAAAGCATTTTCATAGCAATAATCACTAAGTGTTATGGAATAAATTCATAATCAATTAAGTATATATCAATTTGCCCCACATTTAACTTTGGGCTGTTCTTGGGCAGAACATCAAAATTAAGCTCAAAGACCCAAAAATATTTACTCAATTCCCATATAATCCGAGAATACATAATCATAAACAAAGATGAATGACTTTCAAAAATCATAGTAGGAACTTAACATTCCAAGCTTTTACTCATGATCAATCAACATTCATCTTCAAAAACCGAGCAATCTAATGGTAGACTTGGAAAATGTTTTTAAACAAGATACGTTCAAGTACACTTAAATAGCATTCATAATCGAGAAATTCCATAACCTTGCATATCATTTCATTTCTCTACCACTAATGTTCACATGCAAAATTATGGATCAAAGGACTTTTCAAGGTTGTAATGTGGGCAAAGGTAAGGTGTGATGTATTTGGGTCAAGTAGCTTGAAAGCCATTAAAGCTAATGAAACAAGCAAAACTCAATTTAACATCAAGTGCAAAAACCAACGTTCACTCACAATTGTGTACAGCAACTATGATGAATGCAAAAGTGATGTTTCACCACTCAAACTCAAGCTCTTACACAAAAACCACATGAAGCATATATTACTCACAAAAATTGATCATAAATAAGATTTGGTAACTATAGGGAGTGACCATTGAAAGCAACATTCACCTTATATTCAACATACTCAAGTAACCCATTCAATACAACTTTAGGAGGAAAGACTAATCACAAACAATTTTACAACACATATGCACTTCCTCTTTGCTACATTTATTTAAACATTTTTTCTTTCTTTTTCTTTTTTATTTCTTTCTTTTCTTTTCTCTTATAAAAATTAAAAGAAATTACAACAACATGGGAATTTCAATGATAAGACATAAAATATCATGCCAACATTATAAACCACCCACATATATACATACCCCCATACTTAGAAGTTTGTACATCCACAAACTCAATAATCAACAAATGCTCCACTAGCTTTATGGCCTAGGTGGGACATTTGGCTAGGTTTAAAAGTATGTAATGTGGTTTATACAAAAGAACATACTAATAAAGCTCAAAAGGGGGTTAACAATGGAAAGTTCATATAAATGTGTAGGCTATTTGGCTAATGTAGTTCGGAAAAGAAAAAAAATGCCTAATCATTTCCGTGTCAATGTATGTGATAAAAATGTGGTCTCTAATAGAAATTCAAGGCAAAATCAGGATGTACATGTCATGAAAGTCACATTTTCAAAAGACAATGAGACTGATATAAATTTGTCAGTTTAATAAGGCTTAAAATCTTACTGGCTTTGTCTACCACTAGGTACTACTTTTCTAAAGATAATGCACATTGACCAGACACAAGAGCAAAAGTACATGTTAAAGTTGCTATGAAATTCTCTAGTCAATTCATTCTCTAATCATGACTATATAATCCTAGAAGTAACGAAAAACGAGCAAATGTTTGTTTGTTTGTTTTTTAATTCTTTCTCTCGTTTTTATTAAAAACTTAAAACAAGCAAGAAATAAATAAACATACAACCACACTTGCATATAAAAAGTAATATGGAAATGTAAATAAAAGAATTTTACTTCCCTTGGGTTGCCTCACAAGAAGCGTCTTTGTTTAGGGTCACTGGCTCGACTCCATGCTTCCTCCTCTCGTGATAAAATTGTGATCTTCTAGTGTCACATGTGACTCCTCCACGTGAGGTTGTTCAGGATAGGGCCTCAGTTGATCATTCATGTTCAGCATCTTCCCTATCTTGAGAATCTTGATCTCCTCTGAGTCATGTTCTCAGGATATTTCGAATGACTCTTCACCTTTTTCTTCCTAGTTTAATTCCTCCATTCTTCTATGTAAAGGGGAAGAGTTAGTCTAAAAAATTATTATGGACTTAGCACTCACCTACAAGCTAAAAGATATATCATATTCTACTTCGAGCTCCTCCTCAGCTTCTTCTTCACTAATAATTCCTTGAGCATTGCCCTCAAAATTCTTAAGCTCCTTATCACTCCATAAGGTTTCTACAATAACATCCATTGGGTACACCTCATGTTAGGCCCCGAAATTTTCTTGCAAGCTAGAATTGTTAAATGAGTAATTGTTGGCGATTCTTCATGTGTATAGAAAAGGAGAATTCTTGAAATTGAAATGAAGTAGAAAAGATTGATTGAATCAAAGTGAGAGGACCGGTAAAAAGAGTATAAGTTGGATATTTTACTAAACATACTTCCGTATTTTGATGATATCTTGATTTATAAAGCTCTAAATGAGTTGATTCTTGTTTATTATTAACCTAGAGACATGGAGCTACAAGTTATCTGAAGGAAACAAATTTCATTTCTGTCCTTAAGACTTCCAATATCTAGAGTGAAGTTGGGTATAGTGTACAGTCTCGGTTTAGTAATAGTCCCAAAGTATTTGAGCCATAACTATTGATCTAGTTATCCAAATGAGACGATTCTTGATTTTTATTAAACTAGAGAAATATTAATACAAGTCATATGAAGAATCCAAATCTTGATTCAGTCTCTAATGTGTTCAAATTTGGGATGAAGTTGTATATAGTAAACTGTTTTTGATTAAGAACTGTCCAAAAATGTTTAAGGAATATCTTCCAAATTACTAAACCAAATTGAATGATTTTGGTGTCATTAGAAAAGTGAGACAATGAGGAACATTTCTATAGAAGGAATTGTTATCAAATTCCTTCAATTACATGATTAGAAAAAGGTCTTGATTTTTTGATGGAGTTAGGCAATGATTTAAATAAATTTTGAGGTCTTGATAGATTAATTACTTTTATTTGTGGAATTAGTTAGCATGTTAATGTGAGTGATTAGCATGTTAATGTGAGAAAGACCATATGACATGGATTAAATTGAATTAAGGTTGTAAGAATTACATGAGGGGCAAAATTGGCAAGCCACTTAAGCATTAAGGTTACAAGGCTTATATGTAAAGGTATTTTGGACATTTTAGACTCATTAATGGCATTATTGTAATAAGAAGGATTGTTTGGATTTTAAGGGAGAGGGAAGCACGAAAATTAGAGAAAAGAACAAAGAAAAGAGAGAGGAAAATGAGAGGGGGTTCGGTGGAGAGAAAGAAGAAAGGAGAAAGAAGAAAGAAGAAAGAAGAAAGAAGAAAGAAGAGAAAACCTAGGTCTTGATTTTTCTTAGTTTTCAAGATGGATTTTGAGTTGATTCATGAAGGAAAAAGGAAAAGGAGCATGAGATCTTTCATTCAAGCTAAGAAACCCTTCATTTGGTGAAGGATCAAGGTAATGGTGAAGGATCAAGGTAAGAGAAATTTTGATTTGTTGGATTTTTAAAAGGATTTTGGTTTGGATAGCATAAGAAATGTATGGGTTTAAGTTTTCTAAGATTATTTTTGTGATTTTGTGTTATGGGTGGTCAAATTTGGATTCCTAATGATTGGGAATTTCAGCCATTGATGGAGGAAAGCAAGAGAGGCAAGAGGAGCAAAAGAAGAGGCATTTGGAACAAGTATAAGCAAGGAAATAAAGTGGGTTTCATGTTTATAATTTGAGTAATGAATTATTAATGTGTTTTCCGAAAATCAAGAAATAAAGTTTGTTTTGAATCAAGAGAATGAAATGATTTCAATTACTTCTTAAATGTTGCTTTTATTGTTTTTGAATGAATTGAGCATTTACTATATGCTTAGGATGCGAATTGTGTATGGATGATATGAGTTGAGTTGGAATTAGATGCATTTGAATGAACTTTGAATGTGAATTATTCGTTAATATATATATATATATATATATATAAGTGAGATATTATGGAAAAAGAAAAATAGGATTAGTGGTGAATGATAAGATGTTATTGAATATAAGGAGTCATATGAATTGATGTTGAGTGTTGGATGAATTCTAATGGGAAGTTGAATTGTTTTGAATGATGTTGTAGTAGAGAAAGTGAAGTTGAGATAAATTGTAAGTTTTGCATGAGGATAAAATGTGTATGCTGACTTCCAAGGAAAAATTGTATTGATCTAGAGGGAATTAGCCAAAGTTTCCTTCATGAAAGTTGTTGTCTGTCTTTATATATTTCCAACGCTATAAAGTATGAAATTTTTGGATGTCGGAATTGAGGGATATGATCATTACAGGTTAGGATGTCGTATAGGATGTTTCACCTGAAAGTTACACTTACACGGCCTGTACACATTAGTTCATTCGATCCATGTTTTGACCCTCCAAACGACATAATTTCATTTTGAGGTCTTCAGGAATGTTGTAGCCTTAGAAGTCTTCTTTCTAAACATCCAAAAATGAAGTCAATCAGACCTCCATAGTGAGAGTTATGACATTTTCACTAGGACATGTACAATGTGAGTTTGGACATGAACAGGTTGAATTCGTTTAGTCATAATTTCTTCGTCCAACCTCCAATTAAGGTGATTCTTGAGGCTTTAGATTTATAACATAGTGTTCTACCTTTTCACAAAAATTTATAGCCATTGGTTTCGGATTCAAAAAGATTGAGTGGAAGGATGTGAGGGGTCGATTGGTACACTACAAGAATAACATACTATTCGCGACGTTTTATTAAAAAACGTCACGAAATGTTCAGAGTTTTTGTAACGTTTCAAAAACATCATAAATTGATAAGATATTTTACGATGTTTTTTCAATAAAACGTCACGAAATAGAAATCGCGATGTTTTGACGAAGAAAACGTCGTGAAATGCTATTGAAAATTAACATTTTCTCGTGATCATTTCCCGCCCATTGGGTTATACTCTGATGTTTCTTCTTCTCTATCTTCTTCTCTAGTTTTTCTCTCTACCTTCT
>JANZLC010000002.1:30997436-31013125 GCA_026413385.1 Erythroxylum gracilipes
CAAGGCAATCGCTGATTGCAAAGTTGGTGTCGCTGTTTTCTCTCCGCGTTA
The DNA here is from genome assembly GCA_026413385.1 of Erythroxylum gracilipes. NCBI lineage: Eukaryota > Viridiplantae > Streptophyta > Magnoliopsida > Malpighiales > Erythroxylaceae > Erythroxylum > Erythroxylum gracilipes. Next base: position 30,997,488 of record JANZLC010000002.1, read on the forward strand.
CTGTGACTCCTATTTTTGCCTTCATGGAGACCAAGAAGAAGGTTATACCTATATTTTATGACGTGAAACCCTCACAGGGAATGGGTTAGTCTTAATAAAATTACAATGTTAGTTTTGATTAATCAAATATTAAAATATTTCTTACACATATGATGGACATTTATATGCATGCAGAAACTGGTCGGAATTCCTAACCACGACTCATGCGATCTTGAAGAGCTTGACCGAGCTCGAAGGAGAGGCAATCAGCAAAACTCGCAAATATATTTCATGAATTTAATTATCAATGAAGATGAAGCTAATTAATCATCTTACACAAAACAACTTAGTTAGTTTATACGATACTCTAATGTAGGTCTTTTATTCGCTAATTATTGTTTCTATCATGTAAGTTTTTCATTTTCTGATGTATAGGAAAGTGTATATCATCTTATACAGCTAGCTAGTGACGTTTACTTGATACAATAAAGGTAGACATAGGGATTCGAGCTTGTAAACTATATTAATAATAGATGTGAATTATGTCCTTCCATTTCTATGTATGTGATTCATAACTTATAATCAGCAAAGAGATGTACATTATTGAAATGAATATTTTATTGAGGAGAATGTGAAAGGGAAAATCTACATGAAAGATGAGTTTGGAAGTTCCCGTAAATACATAATTAGAAGGTTGTGCAGGAATAGGATATAAGCTATATGGACTAGGAAACGAAGCTCCACGGCTTCGAAATCTCATAACATAACGAGGTGTGATCAATGTGGAGACATATATTTCCACAAATTTAAATTGCTATATGAATTTCCTGGGATTGATTCGAATCCAACTTTAATTTCTCTTTGAGTTGTCTTATTTTCTTATGTCGGGGACAAGGCCGTGATTAAGTTGAGAAATGCACGTGACTAATTAGTTAATTATTTAACTCGATCAAGAACTCTATCTATGCTTTGCGTTAATCCTAGAGGGACATGGATGAGCATCTGATGGACTACTAATAGGTACTGTGCCCTGCTAAATGAGTCAATACTATCGCTAAAAGCTTGTTAACTTGGCTCATGAAGAGTTTTTTTTAATTGAGAAATTAAAGAAATATATTGACAGCCTTTCAAAGGCATATTTACAACATTTAATGTACAAAACCAAAGCAAAATTCCAATGAGTCTATCCTATCAAAGTACATCAACACCATCCTTACATATTAGTTACGTTTATAGCCATATGTAAGCTCCATTGGTTTCCATTCATTCCAGCTTTATGTTTTCTATTTCACAGAACCTTCCATCTCCTTGTTTCCACTATTGTGCACTGCTTATCTGATCTTTTAACTTGGGATATTGAGGTTTATCATTAGCTCTCTGTAACTTTAATCCTTTCCCCCTTTGAAGAGTTTTGTTGGTACACCATTTACAAGAATATTGAATGAGTTCGAAACTATACATTATTTTACCCAATTCTTAAATTTGTCTAGAAAACCAAAGGCCTGAAGCAAAAACACGATGAAGTACTAGTTTATGCTATCGAAAGCTTTAACAAAATATATCTGCAGTGCACAATCCTTCAGTGCTTTCTTCCTTACATAATTTCTAGAAAGCTTATGTTCCATCAAAATTTTTTCACCAATAACTTCCCCCTCCAAGAATGCCACTTATGAATCTTCAATTAAGAGATGAAAATCCTATCTTAGTCTTGTGTAAGCACTTCTAAGATGATTTTATGAACAAATTTGCAACAAGAAATTATTCTAAAAATGATCATAGATTCAATGTCGGTTAGGTATCAAGCAAATGTAAGTCTTGTTAAGCTCCTTTAACAATTTCCTATTTTTAAAAAATTACTAAATTAATAAATAAGTGCATAATGGAAGGCCAAGTTTTATGAAAGAAATATTCATGGAATCCATATAAGACAACAGCTTTATAGGGGTTTAATTCAAAAACTAATTTTCACTTTCCTGAATAGAGTCTAATCTACAAAGTCTTTCCTTGTAAGCTGACTATTAGCTAAGGATCTTAGTAAAGGGTCTAAAGAACTTCTAGCTTGAATACTAATAAATTCACTAAAATATTTGAAAACTTCCTCCATTAATTCTTCTTGGGTAGAGGTTGATCCCTATTTGGTTTTCTTAAAGAGTTAATCATGCTAGAGTTGTTCCTAGATCTGACTATACTGTGAAATTTTTCATATTTTTGTCCTTCTCTTAAATCCAATTTATTTTAGCTCTTTGCCTCATAAAGGAGTTATGGATAAATACTATCTTTGTGTATTCAATTAAAACCTTCTTATCATATTAATTTAGTAAGGGATAAATTAGATTTTGGTGCAGGGAGTTCTGAACAAGGATTTGATTTAGTAGCTTCTATTTGATCCTTTGTGTGCATTGTTCTTCTAGCATTGAGATTTGTCATTTCCTGCTTAATTAGTTCTAATTTCTTCACATATTGGAATTACTTGCTTCCTTTAATCTATTTTTGAAGGCTTTTATTGACAGCTTCTTCAAAACCTTCTTCCTCTATTAAAAGTTTGTTGAATCTAAAGGAGCTTCTTCTTCATCATCTATTTTACATTTTCAGTATGAGGACTAAGGAGTGGTTTGATATTCTTAGAGCCTTAAAAACAGGTTTGCTTATATGGAAATTCTCAAGCCAATCCTCATGAATTAAAGCCCTGTCAAGCTTTTTCCTTAACATCCATTTAAAATTTCGCTTATTATACTAGTTAAAGAATTTGACTTCCATTTTCATGCAATATTTGAAATCATTAGTGAAAACTTTTCGTTCTACATTGCCCTTTAATTCATTCCTATGAAGGACAATAATGAAGTCATATAAGAAGATTTAGGGGCCTTGCATTATTGAGCGGATGGATTATAAACTATTCCATATATTTCTTATTTGGAAATTAAAATTGGAACCATATATAATTTTTATAGAGGCAATGAAGTTATCTTACATCATATCCACTAACATACACATCATTTGTTCATTTGATTCAATCAAGTTCATCCTAACTCTTTTGGAGTTATAAAACACTATAATGTGCCTATAATGATGATGTTCATGGCTTGATAAAAATGACCAAGAGTTCCCTAGTGTACACAACTTTGAGATGTTCTCTTGCTTGACCTTAATTTCTAATAAACCAAGCATTTGGCTTTGTTTCTTGAAAAATCCCTAACATCGTATAATTCCATGCTAACATTGACATCATGTTATATTTAAGGGCTTAGTACTCTTTGATTTGGTTTTCCTGCCTGATTTTCTCTTTTCAATGCTCTAAAAGTAATTGAGGTCATGTTTAATTTCTTTTCATATTTGGACATTTTTATCTACTTCCCCTTTTTCTTATAGTTGATCATCCCTTCTTGATTTCTGATAAATACATAATTGATCATAATTTACCTTATATTTGATGTGTTTTTTCTTGATATTTTATACTTTTAGTATGTATTTGGTAATTAATGTGCTTCAAGTGTGTTTACAGAGTATAATTGCCTTCATGGAATTAAAAAAGAAGAATTCGGATAAAAACACAACGTAAAACAAAGATGAAATGCATAGAAGGGATGCATAACTATACATCTGCCTGTGTACTTTCATGATATTCAGCGATTTTTAGTTATTCATGGTCTGATGCACGATTGTGTAAGAGACCGTGCATCCCCCAGAACCCTGATTGCCTTCACGGAATTAAATGAGTGTGTTTACAGAGTATAATTGCGAAGTACAGAGTATAATTCCCTTCGCTAAATTAAAAAAGAAGAATTCAGATGAAAACATAACATAAAACAAAGATGCCATGCACAGAAGGGATGCACAACTTTGGATCTGCATATGCACTTTCATGATATTCAGAGATTTTTAGTTATGCACGGTATGATGCACAATTGTGTAAGAGACCGTATGTCTCCTAGAACCCCAAATTTTATAATAAAAAGATGTTTTTAGGGAAGATATAAGAAGGGAGACGACAAGATGTGGGAAACATGAAGATTTTATTGACGGATCCATTAGAATACAATATCAGACCCCCACATCACTATAATACTCGATAAAAAACGATCAGTGAGATTTAGAATTATAATTCCATTATTTTCGATTCAGTTTTTTGTTTATGTATATCTAATTTCGTGTTTGCTGATGTATAACTAAATTTTCTATTAGTATTTAGGCTAGATGAACCCTATTTGATACTTGAACATGTGTTGATTATTTTGTTAATGAAATTGATTGTTTGATTTATTGAGATCCAATTACTTGTTTTATTTAAGTTTTAGTAATCTAAAATATTATATCATAATTTGATTTCAGATGTAGCGATTAAGAAATCCTAGGTTTGAATAGATCCATGATAATTAAAAATAGTTAATTGCAACCCTAGAGATAAGATGACAATCTTCTGCATTAGGGTCAAACCTAATAGAGAGATTCATAAAACGATAACACAATCATATAAATTTTAACCAATTTAATTGGATTAGAAACTTTAGGATTAGTTGTTAGTAAACTCAAAGTCAGCTAATAGCATACCATAAGAGTCTGCACAGTCCACTGAATCATCAACCCAATTGCATAACAAAAGATCAATCTGTTAAGGTTTAAGGGAATTTGAACCTAAATACTAATCACTTGATATTGGTAATTAACTTAGCACTTCCTAATTCTTTGCTTAATCGTGTTGTTCGTTTATTTTATTTGCTTAATTTTAGTTTCTATAGATAAAATAATACTCAATTCGTAGGCTAGATAATAGAACAATGGTAATTACTAGTAGTTGTTGTCCTCATGGGATCAAGTCGTACTTGCTGGTACTAACTATAGCTACATCGTGTACTTACAATATAACAATATTGACACTCATGAAAAAAAAAGTCAATCAATTTATTTTATAAAGAAATAGAATTCCCTTAGTTAATATCCCATTCAGGTATGTTAATATCCCATCAGGTAACTAAGAGTTCTGATCACTAAGAAATAGCTCTCCTCCGTTGATTGTATTCCTCTATTGGATTCCATCAATAAAAAGATTTAACAATTATTCTAATAGATTTTAAATATATGGAGGTAGACTTCAATTGATAATTACTAACCTAAATAACCTCTCTCTATATATATATACTGGAGCTCACACATGGCCCTGTCCAAAGTGACAATGAAAGAAATAGATAGGAAGCTTAAAGAATTCCTATGGAGTGGATTTGGTAAAAATAAAAAACACTCTAAAGTGAAATGGTCTTCCATATACTAGCTTAAAAACTGTGGAGGTGTAGGAATCACTTCTGTCAAACTCCTAAACAAAAACTTGATGGCAAAGAGACTTTGGAATCTGTGTAAGGATAAAGAAGACCTCTAAGTTAAATGGACACATTTATATGACATATAGGAGGAGAGTATATAGGTTATTCCTATTAAAACAAAGATGTCATAGACATTTCAACAAATTCTTCAAATAAGGAAGTGGATTTAACCTTTCATTAAACACAAAATTGGAAATAGAAAAGATATTTTTTTAGTTTTATCAATGAAATTCTCTAGGCCCTTTATAAAACTTCCTCTCTACAATTCCTTAAAGGAAATAATCTGCAAATAACAAAGATCAATGAATTTATTAAAGAAAACTCATCCTTTTCACTCCTATAAAGGTACCAGTGATATTCTCAATAGCTTGTCTATGTGTACTTTAAAGCCCTTTAAGCCTATCTTTATTCAATAGACACCTGAAAACAAGTTTTTTAGTCTTAAATCCTATAAAAGACAACTACTGGATGCTCACAATCCTATAATTAAGGCTTGGTATAAATCAGTATATGATTCATACATCTTACCTGCATATTCCTTCATCCTTTGGTTGGTAGTTATTGGTAGACCAACTACCAAAGATTCGTTTAAATTTCATGTCTCCAACTTTAATTATGAACTATACGGGAATGGTCTTCTTTGGATGTAACTTCACACAATGGAATTAGAACAACATGTGTGCTCAGTTAGGAATAAGTTGCAATAAAACTGAATGGAAGGAGATAGTACATTGCATCACTAAATTGAGAGTAAAGAATAAATGAGATATTAAGCTTCTTAGAAGTTATATTGGTGCCACATTCTACTACATCTGGAAAGAAAGGAACAATGGACTACATAGAAATCCTCCAACACATTTGTCGGTCATTTACATCAAAATTTTCCTTCATGTTCATTATACTATAAAAAAAGTTAATGTTCTGTCCAATCTAAGTCTTGAAATGAGATGCAGATAGGGACTTTCAATGTAGGAATTCTCTAATATAGACTAATTTATTTAGCGTATGTTATGTTAGCTAGTTTAATTTTTGTTAATCACTTTTTTTAGTGAAAATTTTTCATTTTGTAAAATGCAATGCACTCTTCCTTATTTATTAATTTAAAACACTTACTTCTAAAAAATTTAAATAGCCATTATTTTTTATGATATTGTTTGAACTAAAATTGAAGTTTAAGTGTAGTTAAATGGGGTAAGAAACAATGCTCAAGTTTTTAACACGAATTTTATTATAGGTAACTTTTAATTTGAAGAACAATAAATGATTACTATACATATATGTCGTATAAGTTAGAGCATCTTATAAATTTTGAATTATAAAGTAAGTATGTTATTTCCTTGCTTACTTTACCTGTGAGATATAACTCATAATTTATCCCAACAAGTGGTATCAGAACTAGGTTTGGTTCTGTTTCAAAGGATTTCTCATCGAAGATGGAGGAAAAAATAAGCAAGATGATTAACTTAAATGGATTCAACTACCACATATGGAAGAATAAGATTAAAGATCTTTTGTTTGTCACAATAATGCATTTACCAGTGTTTACCACAAAAAAAACCTGAAAATAAATCAAATAAGGAATGGGCATTTGAGCATGAGCAGGTACGTAGTTTTATTCGGCACTTTGTGGAAGATAATGTATACAACCATATCTACTACGAGACTTACCCACGAACATTATGGAAGAAGCTTGAGGAGTTGTATGCCTAAAAAATTGGCAATAATAAATTATTTTATCTGATAAAATTAGTGTAAATAAAATATCAATAAGTTACCTCTGTGGCAGATCACTTAATTGAATTTCAAGGGATCGTGGATTAATTATTAGGAATGGACATAAAGTTCAATGATGAAGTGCTTACCCTTTTCTTGCTTACCTCCCTGCCAGAGTCTTGGGAGACTTTCAAGATTTCAATCACCAATTTTGTGGTTGGCGGTGTTGTTAATATGGAATATGTAAAAATTATAATTCTGAATGAAGAGATGAGACGGAGATCACAGTGTTTAGTTTCTTCAACACAGTTAGAAGTTCTAGTCACAGTTCCAAAGAGAGGAGCAAATCTAGAGGTCCAAATTTCAGAGATAAAAGCAGAGGAAGATCAAATACATATCCAAACGTTGAGTGCCATCACTATAAAAAGAAGGGTCATATCAAAAGGTTTTGCAGGAAGTTCAAAGAAGAAAAGAACAAAGGCAAAGAAGTCAAGAAAGATGATAGCAGTGACAATGAACATGCATCGACGGCTACCACCATTGATGACTTTCACATTGTTTCATATGATAATGATGTGAATAGTTCATCCTGTGAGTTCAACTGGATAGGCGACAGTAGTGCCACTATTCATGCCATATCACATGAAGAACTCTTCTCTTCATATACATAAGGAGATTTTGGTGTCATTAAAATGGGAAATAACGGCTTGGCCAAAATCACTGAAAAAGGTGATATTTACTTGGAAATAGAAAATGGAATGAGATTGACTTTGAAAGATGTCATAATTGTTCCTGATCTTTGCCTAAACTTGATCTCTGTTGGCATGCTTAATGATGAAGTTTTTTGTAGTACTTTTAAGATGGAAAATGGAAACTTACTAAAGGTTCCTTTGTAATCTCCAAAGGTAAGAAGTGCTCAAAGTTGTACATGATGTAGGCAAAGGTCTCCAATGGTGTTATGAATCCAGTGGAGAAAGATGATACAATTGAATTATGGCACATGAGACTTGGTCATATGAGCGAGAAGGGGATGACTCAGTAGGTGAAAAAAATGCATTATTTGGGATTGACCAGTTGCATTTAAACAAGTGTGTTGATTGTCTAGTAGGAAAGAAAAATAGAGTTGCTTTCAAAGGTTACCCTTCTTTTAGAATGAAGAAAGTGTTGGATCTGGTACACTCAGCTCTATGTGGGCAAATGCCAAAGTTGTAACACCCCCTATACAAAACCTTCAACCATCCACACAGATAACAACCAAATTCCTATACATTCATTCAAGTTATATAATTATATTCAATGATATACATATACACATTATAAAATTTCATATCCTTTAACATTATCATTTAAAAGTACTATTACATCTTTACATTAACAAGATAATCCAAAATGAAAACATACAATTTCCTTTATTACATATACAACCATTCTTTAATCAAAAGACACATCCAGAGGTATTCTTACTCCTAGTTGTTGGCCTTGGTCCCTGTAAATGTTTCTTGTACCTCACTCCTATGACTTGGACCTACACGGATTATCACTCGTACTAAGATTAAAACCTTAGTGGGGAAAACACTTAGTTTGGATGACCACTCACAACAGTCATCCACCAAGCACATACAATCATGCTTAAATATAGTGTGATACAAATTATCAAATAAATAATGCAAACATGCTTAAATATTTTTTTTCATATACTACAAATTCACCTTCAAAACTTAAACATTGATATTCAACACTCAATGATACAAATTATCAATACACATGCAAATACTCATTCATATACTGATCATTTATGTTGTCATACTATATTTCTTATTTATATCTCTTTACTTTACTTTCTGTGTTAGGCTTGCACATTTTCTATGGGTGTGGATAACGGTGCTATGGATATTCGAAGATATCAAACTGTAGATACCTGAAGGTATCGAACTGTGGACATCGGTGGTATCAAACTATAGCAGCTGAACTGTAACCCTAAAGGCATGCCTACCTATCCACAACTAAGACAATAAAGTAGGCACTATAACATTTCCTTTAACCATTTGCAAATTTCACAATTCATATATCAAGAAATCATATGATATACATTTCAAGTCATAAAATCTATATATGTGTTCATACATGCAAGTCATAACTTACCATCATTAGGAGGGTGTCAAAATCATACTTTTATAATCACACTATATATATATATATATGAGCAATAAATATGCATACCAATCATTTATATACAAATAAGTTTTCTTTGGAATGCATTAAGCTCAATCTTAAATTCCAATGTTCAATCACCCAATTCACACATGGTAAGCCCTATTTTGTTTATTTTTAGGTGTTTGAAAGCTTTCATACACATTCAAACATATTCGGATAAGATTCTATAAAAATCGGAAACAAAAACAATGTCATAGTCGTGACAGACACTCTCTCTATTCATACCACTACTTGTTCCTTAATATGCATATAGAAAAAGTCAGAACTGGGTTTTGAGGTATTCTAAACATTTTTCCACTATGTCTATAGTTTCTATATCACCAACAATCAAACCATTTGGACTTCTTAATCATGAGATGAGATATAAGCAAAATATCACAAGCTGCTCTAAAACAGAGACAACATTAGGTCACCATTTTAGATCTCAATGTTCAAGGTCATAGAGCTAGAATTAGGTCAGAGTCCCTTCTAGAGATATTTAGATCTATGTCTTAGGTCTTATATGCAGCTTAAATCACATGATTTAGAGGTCTTTAGGCTAGGTTAAGACTCAAACAATGTGACTGACTCAAATAATTAGACAGAATTCCACTACATGATACTCTCTTGTCATATACAACCAAGTTCATGCAAAGTAACACCAAAAAAACACCAAAGAAACATCTCATAAAAAATTCCATGTCCAAATGAATCTTTATCTCCATTCAATCATACACAAATACAGAAATCAACTAAGTGAAGTCCCAAATCTGAAAATTGACAAAGTAGGTCTTCTATTGCCTTTCCTTCCCTCCCTCTTTGGCTTTGCTTGAATCACCAACTAAAAACACCAAAAATATACCTCTCAATCCCACTTACTTCCTTATAATTTCATTCCTTCATAAGCAAAGTAAAAAGAGATAAAGGTGAAGAGAAAATCCCTAATTGTTACCTTGATTTCCACGTAAGATTGGGTGAAACGGAGAGGAGAAAAATCTGAACTTAAAACCCAAAAAAATGTCGTGCATCTCCCCTCTCCATATCCCCATTCCAGAACTTTTAAGACTCACACATATGCTTAATTCCTATTAGACACATATGCTTTATTATTATTGGTCATACATGCCTTAATCCAATTGGTCCATGTGTTAACTTTAGAAAAATTGCATATTGGTCCTTCCTCTTCCCTTACTTCCTACATTTTCCTACAGTAATATCAATTAATTTCATTCCCCTATGTCTTAATTTTCTAATGTAATAAATTCCATGCAATTTGGTTAATTATTCCAGGAGTTATACCCAAAACACTATAGGTTATTTGAAAATAGGGACAACAGCCATAACTCAAGTTCAAGCCAGAATTCAAAAACCTTAGAGGCACAATAAAACTTCAGTTCCTACATGAAAGTTTTAGATCTATGTCTCTAGATTAATTTCCAACTCGAATTATCCAATATAGAGATATGCAGACCAAGATATAGCCAAATTATAGAGGTATGTTCATGCCAAAATGAACAAATTACCCATTAACCCATGTCTTTTACATTAAGTACCATAATGTCTTTTACTAAGATGCACTTAATTCATTATGTTCACTTCTTAATACACCCTAGACAAGCTATAATACTTCCAGGGTATATATTGGGGCGTTGCAAAAGTCACTAGGTGGTACTCAATACTTTGTGACTTTCATTGATGACCATTCTAGGAAGACGTAGGTATACACCTTGAAGATTAAATATCAAGTGCTAGATGTTTTCAAGCAATTACATGCCTTAGTTGAAAGACAAATTGAGAACAAGTTAAAATGCATTCGATTAGACAATGGTGGAGAATACACTAGACCATTTGACATTTATTGCAAAGAGCATAGTATTCGACATCAAACTACCCCTCCTAAGACACCACAGTTGAATGGTTTAGCTGAGAGGATGACTATGATTTTGATGGAGAGAGTTCGCTGCCTACTTTCACCTGCAAAGTTATCTATGACATTTTGGGGTGAGGCTTTATTCACAACAGTACATTTGTTAAATCACTCATCCTGCATCCCTTTACAGTCTGATATTCCAAAAAAAGTATGTTCAGGAAAGGATATTTCCTATGAACATCTAAGGGTATTCGACTGTAAAGCTTATGTCCATATCCTTAAAAATGAGAGATTAAGCTTGATGTCAAGACTCGCAAGTGTATATTTATTGGTTATAGAGAAGATCAATTCAGCTATCAGTTTTATGATCCATTACAAAAGAAGGTAATTTGGAGCTGTGATGTTATATTTGTTGAAGATCAAACCATTGAAGATCTTTGCAAAGTGAAAAAAAGATGTTCCAAAAATTGATGATGACTACAAGTTAATTCCTCCAAAAACAATGCCAAGACAACTTGGAGATGAAGTTGAAAATCACCAGCCGAACATAGCTGTGGATGATGTTCCTATTCAAAATCAATCAAATGAAGATTATGATGAAGATGATGTTCAGAATCAAACATCAGCACCAGAGATTGCTCAGGTTCTAATAAAGAGATTAACAGGAGTAAGATAAACCAATACTAGATTTACTAAAAGTCTTAAAAGGCTTTAGAGTGTATATATTTATTACATCATATATATTGAGCCATTATTTATTAGTGTGAGCAAGAAAAGGAATTTTTGAATTTTATGCTTGTTGTACTTGGAGAAATTAATTAGGATACACTTTGTGATGGTTACTCTTTACCTTGAACAAGATTTGTACATATTTATTCTTCATCCCCAGTGAATCAAGATGATTATAAGAGTTCTTCTTCACTCATGGCAAAGAAATATTGTATGAATGTTGTTTCTCACCCATTTAAAGGAGAAAAAACTTAATTCTCAAGTGGAATTTAAAGAGTGGATGTAGGCCAAGAGTTTGGTCAAATAATTACAAATTGATTTTATCTCTCTTTTATTTGTTATTGTGATTGATTTTTTATTATCATATTTGAATTTGGTAAAAAATATTTATTAGAATAGACAATTCATTCAATATTCTATAAATAGGTAAACAATGAACACATAATTTATCTTCCCTCTCATGAATTATCTAATTAGCTAAGGAACATCAAAAGAGTACCATATCTTTTACTTTATTTTAATTCTAATGTGGGATAATCGTTATCGTAAACATCTTATTTTCTTGTTTAAATTTTTTAATCAATACTATTACTAATTTTCTTTTATCAATATTATTTAGGCAACATAATCTTGAATAAATTTATTTGGAAGAGCAATCCCAACTTATTTGGAAATGTATCTCTTCACTATTATTCGGCCTAGAATTTTTGTATTGTCCACATTTTTACATTTTATTTTGATCCAATAGAGAAATTAATAAATTTTAAAATTGATGAAAAAAATGTGTAAATTGTTTAGAAAATCACCAACTTCCTGAAAAAATTGAGTTTTTGTACAAATTTTATTTTGTGACCAAGAAATTAAATAAAATTTGGAAATTATTATTTATTAAAGTTATTTCTTTGTAAGAGCGTGAATTTTAATAATTTTATTTTTTATGATTATGTATTAGATTTGAAGAAATTAATAAATTATTTAGATTCCATATGATTGATATTTCAAAATGTTTAACATGAATTGTATTGTTTATTTTTAATTGAAAAATATTTTACAATTAGAAAGTAAGGTAAAAAATATTTAATTAAAAAATAAAGTCTTCATTTAATTGTTAAATTTTATCTTTTCATATTATTCTTGAGAGAATTTATTTATAGTTCTATTAAAAACAGTTCTTTATCTTATGATAAAAATGAAAAATATTAGAAAATATTAAAATTTAGCCGATCTATGGATTCTAACTGAAAGGTCCAAAAAGAGTGAGAAGTCCAACATTTGAAATGCGTACGAACTTTTCAACTCTACATCACATAGTTGGTCCAAATTTTCAAAGCTTAAAACCCAATATGGCTTTGAGGATCTCCAGCAAGTTTGATTTTATTGTGCCTAAGGACTCCAAACTTTGCTTCCTGATTTTAAATTTTTGTTTATGTTTTAAGGTAATAAATTATTTCATTTTTAATACAAATATTACATAAAACAATGAAAATATTAAATATTATATAAATAAGAGTTAAATTAATTAAATAATTAATTTTATTTAATCTCTTTTGTAATATTTATTAATGAGTATTAATAATTGATCTATTATATTTTATTAAAAATATATTATTAAATGAATAAATATTTTCAAATTTATTTTTATTTCATAAATAAATATTTTAATTTTTTAGAATTATTTCGTTTTGAAATATCTAAAATCTAAAATATTTTAATTTTCAACATATTTATTAAAATCAATAAAAATTCAATAATATCAGACAGAATTCTTACTAATAATTTATATTCAATAATTAAATAGTATATATTTTGTTAATAAATTATGATAAAAATTAAAAGTAATTTTATAGTTTATAAAAACATGAATAAGAAACTAAAATAAATTATAAATTATAAATGTAATCAAATAAACAATTTGAAAATGAAAAAAAATGAAGAAACCAGAAATGTTGACTTAACCTAATTTTTAAAGTTAATTAGCGAATATCATTAACTAATAATTTGACTTTATATCAATATCTTATGGACTTTTTTTCAATCATTTATTATAATTACTGGTTAAAAAATTTACGAATTCAAATATAAAAAATCTTGAACAAGTTAATTTTTTGGTTCAATTTTAATTTTTATTATTAAAAATTAATTAATTTATTAATTAATGAATCGATAAAATCAATAACTCACATCTTATCCAACCACTTACCTTAAACTCCCCCAGTACTACATTTGAACGTGCTTGTACTTCGTCCTACAAAGAGCCAAAGTTTTGTACTTCAATACTTAATTTTGAGATGTTTAACTTTTGATATATTAATCTCTTCCATATCACATGAAAAGAGTCTTGAATAATATAATTTGTGTATACATGTTGGTTCTGTCTGATTTTGATGAGGCTGGACGCTGCTGCTTGAATCCATAAGATTGGTTAACTTTGGCTTAGAGATACCTACAAAATAACAAGGCACACCGGGGGTTGATTGTCGGTAGGCCCCTCCGACGCTCAAGTTAGTCTTTTTGTGAGGGTTTTGGTAGCTAGGAATAAAGAATGCTAGAGTTCTCGAAAGTCGTACATGTATCATGGTGAGGTAGCACCTTATATATCAGATATCTGCTAGGTTTAGGTCTTCAATTAAGAATGAGAGGTCACCATCTATGAATGGGCTGTCTATGCCTGGGCCTGGGCCTGAGCCTAGCACGACCGACCCAACCACAAGCCCCCTACTCCTCGAGTCTGATCATGGAGAAGGGTCGAAGGAGTACATAAGGACTGTTCGGCTCATCCGCATGATAGCTCATGATAGGCCCAATCGATTGGACATCGTAGCTTAGTGCATGACAGCTCGGGATAGGGCCGAACGATCGGACATCAACGTCTAATCATAGCACTAAATTTGGGAGGCTACTTTGCTATTTCAGACAGCTTTTTCTCGATCGGTGGTTTGAGGCCTGCCTTGAAAGTGAAGGAGTGAAGCAAGAATATCGCTCAGTCAACACTACCAGAACAGTCTACAAAGCTCGATCAGCCGACTGTGCCTGAACAGTCTAAAGCGTTACTGATCTAAGTGGCAAGTGAGGACCGAGCGGTTATGGAGAGTGAGGTGGAGCGACTGCTCAAAAGGAAGGAAATCGCTCGGAATGTCGAACGATCGCTCTGCCAATCGGACAAAGGTAAGGGGAAGGAACGAGCGCCCAGCTCCGAAAAGTGGGTGTCCACGATCAGTCTAAGCAAGACTGCGTCGCTTAGGGACACCGATGTTTCTCTTCACGTTTCCCAGAAGGTTGTTCCTCCTGCAGACGAAGAGTTTTTGGATTCACTGGGAGACAAGGAGGTGATGGCTGGCTTCGTGAGCGGTTTAGCAAAGGATTTGGCGTTCACCTCTGAAATGTATCGACGTGTTGACCAGTTCGCTGAAGTCTCCCGAGCGATGGACCAGGAGATTAAAAATCTTCTTGGTCAGGTCAGCGTTTCGAGAGCTCAACTGTCAGAGGCGGAGGAGGGGAAGAATGTTTTGGGAGCTCAACTTGCTTCGATGTAGGAGGAGAAGCACAGAATGATTGCGTCAAGGGATGAGTTGGAAGAAGAGTGCCAAGCATTGTGGCTCAATAATGACGACATAAAGAGAGAAGTTCTTAATGCCAATTCTACAACAAAGATGGAACAAGAGCTTCATTTGAAAGTCCTTCGTTGTCTCCTTAATTCTGGGAATGAAGCTTAGACTGTCATCAGTTTCGTATGAGGGGTTGTCTTTTCGCGTACGATACATGTCATTCGGTCGTGAGATTTGAAAGAATCATGGTTGATTGATGCGTAAGAACCTGGCCGAACGATGGTGAGGCAGAGC
>JANZLC010000002.1:31025726-31036406 GCA_026413385.1 Erythroxylum gracilipes
GTACTTGTAGTCATTTCATTTAAATTACAAATACTTATTATGTACAATTTAATGTTTTTATTATCAATTAAGATAATTTTAACTTTATATCAGCAATTAACTTTCTGTTTAAACAATCAAAATATTATGTACAGATAATTCATAACTGTTGAAATTATGCATTAACCATAAGATCGTGAAATAAAATTTAGTGTCAGGATTTTAAAAATAAAATAAAATACTTACAGACCGAAAATGCAAGTACGTCAGTAAAATGCATTATATTTATCAACGGAACATAACAAACAGTCGGTAAAATATATAAGATATTTTTCGACAAAACAAAGAATCAACATCAGTAATATTGGCAACCCGTCGCCAAATTTACCGTAAGATTGGTTGAACCGTCAGTATGCTCACCGACGAGAATTCATAAATGTCGGTAATGTTACCAACAGAATAACCAATACCGACTGCAAATATTCCTATGGAAAGAAAATGATCGTAGGTAAATTTACCGACGGTCATAGCCAACCGTCGGTGAATGTAACGACGATCACATAAAGTTTTCATCAGTAAATTTACTTACGGACGTTTTTACGATGCCTTTATCCGTTGGTTAATTCCGTCGCCAATTTCTATTACCGACGGAATCCATCTGTCACTAAATGACATTTTTCTTGTAATGTTATTAATGGTACTCCTACTACTCTAATCAAACTGGCAAAAGGGATTTATCAAGGCAATCCCCTCTCGATTTACCTATTCACACTTGTTATGGAGGGGTTATCTAGACTATTAAGTTGACTCACTTCTTACAATGGCGATTTCTAATTTCATTATAACTGTAAGAACCTAATGTTGACTCACTTGTTATATGTAGAAGATCTAATTCTCTTGTGTGGAGCCAGACATCACTCAATCAATATCATAATGCATGTACTTGGCTTATTTGCAGACTAGTCTGGCCTAAAATTTAACCCAGAGAAGGGTTTTAGATGATGTAAGGATCCATATGGACATTAATAGAATTACGGGGCTCAACTCTAGTTCAATGCCATTTAAATACTTGGGAGTTCATATCATAGCATCTAAGCCTAAGTTAAGGGACTATTTTTTTATTATTAAAAGACTGAAGTCTCAGGTTCTAATTGGCAAAACCGCTTCCTCTCTTATGCAGCTCGACTTTACTAATCATTTCAGTTTTTCAGAGTTTGCATATACATTGGGCTGCTTATGTGGCCTTAGCTCGCAAAGTTATCAAGGAGCTGGAAAGAATCATGAAATCCTTTCTTTGAAGAGGTAAGGTAGGAAATTCCAGAAAAGTGAGAGTGCAATGGCAAGAGGTTACGATGTAGAAAAAACATGGTGGTCTTGGTATTATTCCAATCTCCAATATACTAAAAGTTTCAATGTGTAAAACCAACAAAAATTCCTTATCGACAAAGTGGAAACATGAAGTATATTAGAAACACTCCAACTTTTGGCAGGTGGATTACTCTTGATTGGTCTCTTGGTTACTAAAATAGATGATGCAACTACGTGCTACCATCTATTTGCAATTTCGCATATAAAAAACATAATTGGAAGTGGAGAAAAAACATATATGTGGTTTGATAATTGGTTGGGCATTAGCGCACTTTTTCCTCTCCTGAATTTCATAGGTTGCATAACAGAATGCCCTTAAACCTCAAAGTATCTTCCTTAAAGAACAACAGTGAATGGCAAACTAATTTTCAAGGGTTCATACCCTTTATGGCTCACCTTCTGCTACTAACTAATACATCTGTGGAGGATCATATTACATGGAAGCTTACGGCAGATGGCATTTTCTCTAACAAATAATGCTATAGTCTCCTTACTAGTAACGCCATGGTAATTTCGTGGTTCTCCCTTGTATGGCATAATAGCATCAGTCCCAAAGCAACATTCATAACCTAGCTAGCTATCAAGAACCTACTCCTTACCATGAATCATTATCATTGTAATGTTGTTGACTTATGTGTTCTTTGTAACTTAGCTTCTGAAGACCATGATCATTTTTTCTTTTAACATAATTATTCTAAAGCTATCTAAAGTCGTATTATACATTTGTTACCGGCATAATTTGGTAGCTATGATTGGGAGTTCGCATTACAGTAGGTAAAATATGGGAAAGGAACTCCAAATGCAGTCCTCTTTTCAGCCAGCTTCTCAATGTCCATTTATTGCATTTGGAAAGAAAGAAATAGTAGTAGATTTACATATGCCAAAAAAGAGAAATACCAACTAGCCAACAAAATTATCAACCTTATTCATATAGACATTTTTGCCAAAGATGCACACAATTTTCTCACCACTGACATGAAGAGAAAATAGCAATTCTAATACTTCTGAATATTGTGTTTTTTTAATCTGTCCTTTTTACTATTTTTCCTAGGTAATCTTTTGTACTATAGAGTGGGGGGCTTTTTTTCTTAACATTGAACTTATTGTAATGGTGTAATAGTTTCATCTATCGTAATGTAATCATTCATTTACTATATATATATATAATCAAATCATTGTAATCCTTCTTGCAACCTTATCCTGTTCATTTCAATGAATCAGGCCTCAATCATTACATCGACATTTACATATAAGATATAATTTATAAATTCTTCATAATCAAGATGATTTTTTTATCTTTAAAGAGAACCTCTTAATCTTTAAAAGAATTTTTTAAAAAAAATTGAAAGTATTGTAGAGCAAGTTTTAATCAAAGGATTGTTGTTTGATCTTTAAAAGAACTTTAAAAATCGTTAGAAACATGTTTTCAAACACATTGGTCGAACAATTAATAGGTATGGTTGATTACTATGTTGTTTCTAGACACACTAGCGACCAATATTTAGATGTTGTTGATCAAAGTAGAAGAAGAAGTAAAAAATTGTGTAACATAAGTTTGTATGTCATATTAGTTAATACATTAGTCGATTAATGTAATTATTACTAGCCAATACAGACATTTTAATAGTTAGTTTTTGTTTCTAAAAACTTTTTAGGTTGTTTTGTGTATACATATAAATTGCAAGAAGTTGGTTGGATATATTAGAGAGTTTCTAAGAGTCTTAAAAAGCTATAGAATGTATGTATTTATTACATCACACATATTGAGTCATTATTTATTTGTGTGAGCAATAAAGGAGTTTTTGAATTCTATGCATCTTATAATTGGAGAAATTAATTAGGATATACTTTATGAGGGTTGCTATTTACCTTAAATAAGATTTGTAAAGAGTTATTCTTCATTCGTAGCGAATCAAGATGATTATAAGAGTTCTTCTTCATTTGTGGCAAAGAAATATTGAATGAAGTGTAGTTTCTCACCCATTTAAAGGAGAAGATAGTTACAAATTGATTTTATCTCCCTTTTCTTATTCTCTTTCATTTATTATTGTGATTGACTTTTGATTATCATATGTGAATTTGCTAAGATAATTTATTATAATAGACAATTCATTCATTAATCTATAATTAGGTAAAAAAAAATGAACACAATTTATCTTCCCTCTCTTGAGTTATCTAAGAAACACCAACAGAGTATTGTGTTTTTTACTTTATTTTAATTCTAATGTGGGATAATCATTATCTTAAACATTTTATTTTCTTGTTTAAACTTTTTGGCCAATACTAAAAGATCATTTAAATGAACTCTACTACTAATTTTCTTTTATCAATATTATTTATGCAACATAATCTTAAATAAATTTATTCAAAATAGCTATCCCAACTTATTTGGAAATGTATCTCTTCACTATTATTCGGTTGGACCATTAGCCCAGATTTTTCTTTATTGTCCAAAGTTTTACATTTAATTTTTGATCCAATAAAGCAAATTAATAAAATTTAAAATTGATGCAAAAAAATGTGTAAATTGTTAAAAATCACCAACTTTGTGAAAAAAAAGTTTTAGTACAAATTTTATTTTGTGACCAAACAAAATTGAATAAAATTTGAAAATTATTATTTATTAAACTTATTTAATAAGTTCGTTGTTTTACAATTATGTATTAGATTTGAAGAAAGAAATAAATTATTTGGAGTCCATATGATTGATATTTCAAATTTTATCATGAATTGTATTGTTTATTTTTAATTGAAAAATATTTTAGAATTATAAAATAAGATATAAGATATTTAATTAAAAAATAAAGTCTTCATTTAATTGTTAAATTTTATCTTTTCATATTATTCTTGAGAGAATTTATTTATAGTTCTATTAATAATTGTTGTTTATCTTATCATAAAATTGAAAAATATTAGAAAATGTTAAATTTTAGGTGATCTATACCAATGTTTTAAAAATCAAACTCGACGAGTATATTAATAAGACAAGAGGTTTAAGGTTTAAAAAATTCAATAGGCTAACAGGTATCAAACCATCATAAATAGGTTAGAGATTTGAATAAAATTAAATAATTTAAAAAATAATTAAAGAAGATTATCCTTATCTATCGAAAAAGTTAAAGTTCAATTAAAAAATAATCTGTTAAATCAGAATGAGTCAATTTATTTTGGTTAAAAACTAATTAATTTACAAAAATTGGCTAATTGATTAATAAATTGAGGAGTTTTTAACAACAAAAGTTATTAAAATAAATCAAGCCAGAAAGTTAAAAATCAAACCAAAAGGTTGATATATTCATGATTTTTACTGTTAAACTAGTCAAATCGGTTTGAATTTAAAACATTGATTTATTTTGGAAGGTCAAAAAGAGTGAAATGCCCAACATTTGAGACATTATATATTTTGTTGATAATAATATAATATTATGATAAAAATTAAAAGCAATTTTATAGTTTATAGAAATATGAATAAGATACTAAAATAAAAAAGAAATCATAAATTTAGTCGAATAATTTTTTTTTTATTGAATCTGACAATGAAACAAAAAATCAAGAAACCAAAAAGGTTCACGGTGCCGCTAACCTAATTTTTTAAAGTTAATATACGGAATATCATTAACTTATAATTTGATTTTATATCAATATTTCATGAACTTTTTTGTCTTTTTCAATCATTTATTATAATTGCTGATTAAAAAATTTACCAATTCAAATCTTGAATTAATTTTTTGGTTTGATTTTAATTTTTATTATTAAAAATTACTTAATTTCTTAATTAATTAATCAAAAGATCAATAGTTCACGTTTTGTCATCCGCTTACCGTAAACTACCCCGGTACTACCTTTGAACGTGGTTGTACTTCGTACTATAAAGAACCAAAGGTTGTGTACTTCTGTACTTCGACATTTTGAGACGTTTAACTTTCGATATATTAATCTCCTCCATATCACATGCAAAGATTCTACAATAATATAATTTGTGTATACATGTTAAGCCAACTACGGTGGAGTGGCGGGGGGGATTGATTGCTTAAGTGCAGTTTCCACCAGGGTTTCGCCGTCGTTCAAAGGTGAGAATCGCACGTTATGTATTTTAACCTTCTGTTCAACATATTCACTACATGGTAAATTATCGACATCCATGAGTTGTTCTTTTCTATTTCTTTTCTTCGTAACCGAGCTGTTCTTCTTCGCAAAAACAGCATTATCTTGTGAATACAAGCTCTTTACTTTTTGGTTTTGTGCTTTATATATTTATAAATATATGTACGTATTCTGTGAGAAGCAGGGATCATAACGTTTTCTCATCTTATAGAACATGAACTATTAAGTTGGCATTGGATACCAAAGAATGACACCATTGTTCCTCTGGTACCAAGTTTACTAGCTGTTTTTCTACTTTTGAGTCTCAAGTGACAGTCTTGAAGAAGACAACGACTAGTCAGTAGGACAACAATAGTATTTGGTTATGGAATTTTAGCTGAAAAGCTTCTTGGACTTTAGGCTGTACGCCAGAACGGAAGCTGTGATGACTTGACTTGCATCCGTACAATAATTTTAGCGGTGTTGACAAATCATCTCAATATAACGTGTCCAATAAAGCTCCCTACTTTCAGATACCGATGAAGAATTATCAGAACGCCCAAATCGTAATATAGCTGGATATGCTTCACCACCATTTTGAGAATTTATCGCTTTCACAGTGTTAGGCGTGATTATTGGGAGAAAGTAGAGATTCTAGATCAGAAGGGACACAGTGGGATTGGGGTTGTGGTAGTTGCCCACTATAAGAAAGTAGAGATTCCAGATCAGAAGGGACACAGTCGGATTGGGGTTGTGGTTGTTGCCCACTATGAGGAGGAGTTCAATTACACGTGACGAATTGTTTGGTTAGAAGTGAAGTATATATATATCATAAGAACTCTACTTATTAACTATAATAAACAAAGATGATGTACCTAAAGAGAGCAAAATATGAAGAGTGATTAACTCTCGTGCAAGCATGGAAACTCATGGAAAGCTTCCTTTATTATCCGAAAGATAAGGAAAGACCCCTGCTGCAGACTCCCACATACATCGATGTGCGACGAGAACAGAGAACTTAAAAAAAGAGTGGCAAGTGAACTTACCTAATTAGACATAAACACAATAACCATTAATGGCCATTTATGCACACGGGGGACACATGATACAAGAACACGTATCCCTTATTGATCCAGATAATGGAAAGTAGACAATAATGGCCAAGCTAGCGAGTACATCACAGATTTTCCAGCAACTCCGTCTTCAAACCACCAACGGTAATAAGACCCCCTCCGACTCTGGGCACAAGGGTGACCACTATATCATCGTCTTCATCAGCTCCCAAATCCTCCAACAACTCTGTGATTCCCATTCTCAAGGTTGTCTTCAGTGTGTTCATACCCTTATGCTTGTGGGGCACGTTCACAAAGCTCCCTGCGAACTCTGTGTTGTCTGGTGTGGTCTGTGACTCATCTTCGTCATTTATGTACACATCGAACTTGGCAAGCACGTCCCTTTCCACCTCAATCCCCTCTATCACCAGAATCTCCTCAGCCTCTTCTTTCTCTTGGCTGGTTCTCGATTTATTCGGTCTCGCAACCTTTGTCGTAACCGGTTTGTCCAATACCAACGGGAATGCAACAAGTGGTGTCACTGATTTCTTCGTTTCAGCTGCAAATGCTTTCTTAGTTTGTCCAAAAGCCATGGCCACTTTGGTGGTTGACTTTTTGGGTGTGGCCTTACTTTTCAGCCAAGGAATGTCAACCTCTTCGTAGGCATAACCTAGCCTGCTGGTGTCAAGACTATCTTTAACTTTGACGCGAACAAGATTCTTGTTCTCGTCATAGAACACAAAGGTTGACTCCAGGTAGTCAGTGTCTGATATGTCTTTGTTTGTTTTCTTTAGCTTCTTCCATATGTTCCACATTCGATCAACGTTGGAGTGATGAGCGTAGAACAAAGGATCTCTACCAGCTGAGTAGAAATTGCCCATATTTTCTCCGTTAGGCTGAGTGGGGTCACCACACCATATGTGAAGCTGAGTGTGTGGAGTTGTCTCAATTGTACCAGCTCCAGGGTCTGCCGCAGTACCTGCTCGGTATGGAGAACCAAAAAAGAGGGTATTGGTCTTAGGAGAAGTCACCATTTGTCTATACATTACAGCAAAATTGGAGGCATACAATTTTTCTGCATCAGTTATTGGGGTCTTCGTTGAACTGTAATCAAGATCAAGCAAATACGGTGGTAAGTGACTCTGGTTTCGATATTGGTCGTACAATGGCGACCCAGAAGGAGTATAGACTGCTGGTATTTGCATGCCAGCGGGTGCATCCCAGTTCCAAAAGGGAATAGCAAAAGTTGGGTCATTTATCAGTTTCCCAAGGATTTTCTCGAAGAAATAGAGATACCACCTATGAAATGGGAAGAAGAGCCATGAATTGTGAACTTGAAGGTCCAAATCTGGATACCCTTCTTGGTGATAAGCACCATTGCAATAAGCACAATGGACATGAGCTTGTTGCGCGAAGCTACGTGGGTCATCTTCCGGTAAAGACCTCATAAGTTCCAAAGCTTTTGAGAATTTGGCTATGTACGCACCATCAAGTTTGTGTGCAGCAGGCCTCATACGGATTTTGGTTGGAGTAGCTGGAAGCTTGAAGTCAATGATCTTGGTAGCAGTAGGAGGGCAACAGTTCACCGGTTTGGCACCGGTTGGTAAGTCTGCTGCGCCACAGCTTGTGAGGTCTGGTGCGGAGATCGGAAGAGCAAAGGCAGAAGGGTCAGAAAGGGCACTTGCACCGGAGAGACCTCCAAGACCAATGAGGACGTCTCTTCTAGTTGCAGAGTTTAGGCGCTGCAAATCATCATCATCCCCGGTTTTGCATGAAACCCGAGGGATATTTCTGTTTCTATTTCTGATTCTGCAAGCAGACAGTTGGGAGGTTTTGGGGAAGGTGGGACAAAAGGTGGAGGTGGAAATGGCGGAAGTTTGGGAGGTGAACGGTGAAGAGAAATGAGAAGCCATTGTGTTACTTTAGCATGAAGTGTTGTGTGATCATTTGTAGACTGTAGGATGTCGTTTTATAATGAAGTTGGTTCAGAATTTTCACCTTATTATCAGTTTTATGAAATATTTTGTCAAGAGGTACGACATTAATATTTATTAATATATAATATTAAGTTATATTTTAATATTTTAAAATAATATTAATAACACTTTAAATTCAATTAAATTTTTAATGATTTCGAGTATATGAGTTATCAATATTACTAGGCAATCAAGTATTAATGTAACTTTAAAACTAATCTTCTAAAATGTTAATTAAGAATATAATTTTCACTTTAATATTTTACAAAAATTCTAAATAACTTTTATCAGTTTCTCTATTATTATTTTTACTCTATTTAAAATAGAAAGCATAATAACATTTTTTCAATAGCATTAAATTATAAGATAATATTAAAAATAATAATAAGAGTATATTTAAAAAATACTGTCTAGTCATTAACCAGGTGACAGTAAAACAAAGAAATGGGGAATCACATGGGAAACTGACAAAACCAATTATGTGCGACCAACCAACTTTCAAACACCGTTCATGAATCATGAGTGTGTCTTTGGAACGAGGTTAGTTATTTTTTAAAAGTATAAAAAAGGGATTTATTTAATTTTAAGAAAAAGAAGTTCAACTAGTTTACTTATTCAATTATTAGACTCGATAACCAACATTCCAAACTTCTAAGTTATAATTCAACACTCCCAGGAGGTGGAATGTGTAATATTCGATCGACTACTCTCCTTTTGTCACATTAGGAGTCTATTGTCACTCTCAATTTAGCAATTAGTTGCAATCTCACATTTAGTTTTCTTTTTTTTGGAATAATTCTCACATTTAGTTGTTGAGGGGAATTTAATGCTATTTAATGGTTGCCGAAAGGGAAAGAGATAATTTTAGGGTGAGATAATTCTCCTATTAATACATAATCTTTTCAACTTCCAAGATTAACGTTAACTTTCATTTAAAGTTAATGTTACCTTCTTGCACTTATAAGTTCATTTGAAGCATCTTATACTCTAATTTTTTTTATATCAATTAACATATGAATCTAAGATATTCCAACTCCAAATTTGCAACAAAAGATTTTTACGATTCTGAGTTTTAAGTTTTGAGTGATAAAAACATTAATTTTTTTTATCACTAAGAACTTCTGAGTTCCTTCTTTTTTAATTTTTAAATTGCTTATTATTTATAAAAATATAATTAAACATTAATAAATAATTTTTGTAATTATAATTTTTACTATACCTATAATTATAGTATCAGTTGAGAGAAGTTTTTCAAAAATTAAAATTATTAAAAACCTATTTAAGGTCATCAATATCACTAGAAAGATTGAATGATTTAGTTATTTTATGTATCAAGAAAGATAAGTTAAACAATATTGATATTAATAATATTATTAATGATTTTGCGTCTAGAAATGTACGAATTTTTTTTTCATAAATCATTATTATTTGTGTGTTTGTTAGTGCAATTCTATTAACGTTTTATAATCAAATATTGTTGTTTGATTGCTGCTATTGCTATTTTGTTGTTACTTCTACTATTTTTAGTTATTTTATTGTTACTAACCATTGCAAGATATTATTAACTAATGTTATGATCATTTAATATTTTATTGAGTACGTAAACTTATAACTTGAGTTATTTATGTATGTATATTAAATTTTAATAAATAAACATATATTTTTAAAATTTATATGTTTGTATATTACTAATTTATTAGAATCCTTTTTTTTACTTCGCCTATAGACAGGAATGGCCCTAGGAGAGAGAGGGAGAAAGCTAGAGAGAAAAAGAGAGAGATAGAGGGAACTAAGGGGGTGGTTGATTTGTACGGGGGAATGATAATAGGAATGAAAATGAATATACTGAGGAATGGGAATAGATATTATCATTATAATTATGATGGTTGGTTAAAAAGAAGAAATGATTATCATTACCATTGATAGTGGCTGGTTTGTAAAAAATAAAATAAATAATTAATTACAATATATTAATTAATTAAAATATTTTAATTAATTAATTAGAGTATTTTAATTAATGAATAAATTATATTTCAATTAATTATGTTGTAACTAATTAATTATTTTTAATTAATTATAATATAATTAATTATAATATTTTAATTAATTAAATTGTAATTAATTAATTATAATATTTTAATTAATTATATTGTAATTAATTAATTATAATATTTTAATTAATTATATTGTAATTAATTAAATTATTAAATACTTAATTATTT
>JANZLC010000002.1:31064259-31083015 GCA_026413385.1 Erythroxylum gracilipes
GGTCTCTTATCATAGGATACATACCGGAATGACCTACGGGCGTCCCGGTGGGTACTCTATGGTAAGGGGGCACTACACAAGGAGCTCGTACGGAGGAATGTTTAAGTTAAGGGAGTGTATACCTTCTTTCGAGGTGAGTTAGGGAAACCAAATTTCTCATATGGGATTAAATCACCCTAAGACATGTATGATGACTTGTATGTGAATTTTGAACCTAGGTAATGCATAGCAGAATTAAAATCTCAAATAGATGCTAATATGCTTTTGTATTTACGAAACGACACTGTTTTAAACAACTTTGCACTTGGAGTGCAAAAGATGGTTTTTATTGCATGAATTAATATTTTCAAATTTACATATGCATAATCGAGTCATATATGCTGCATGTATTTATTCTCATTTGGCTTAGAGTCATGACACAGTTTTATTTTATTGGTTGGACCGATAAATAAAAGCATGGTGCTTTCCTTGATTTTTGTACTTAGTACTTCTATATGATTTTTGTGATTGGTGAGGAAATGATTGGCCAATCGTATGCTAGGCACAACTGATTAAGCGACCCCCATACCATTGACGCTGGTACATTAAAGTCGAGTCATCGTATCGACACCTTTTTACGGGTCTTGCAGGTGATTCCACACCTAGGATCTGGACACTGACGAGATCATCACCTAGGGTCATGACACTCTTGTCGACTATAGTTCGGACTCACCACGGATGAAAATCGAGCCAACACTAAGTATAGGTGGGTGTGCACATTAGTTTCGCCAACTAGTAGTGTCACACATGATTGGTTTGGCTTATCCTGATATTGGTTTTCTTATCGAGATTTGATTGATACATATGATATTTTTATGCTTTTGTGTTTTGGAACTGAGACCTATGTTCACCAGATAAGTGAGTTAATAGGCTAGGCCTATATGAATCCTAACCAGGATACGTTGAGTCATAGGTTAGGCCTATGTGTTTTCTATGTGATATATATCCACTTCATAGGTTATCTACACCGTCTTGGTATGAATTGAATTCTATTTGTGATATATGTTTTTCTTGCTCACTGATTACCCAGTGTACTCACCCCCTCCGCTTTCCAACCATGCAGGTTAATTTAGTGAGTTTAAAGCTCTGATTGGATGCAGTCTTTTGACATTTTAGGGATATTACTACGCGTGGGTAGTTTCTTTTGTACTTTTATTGCTTCGTGGCTCATGAATTATGTTTATGTAGATACGCTTTATTATTTCTAAGTTAACTTTTGATTGCCTTGTGTTTTACAAATGACTTTATATATGAATCTTTTGATACTATTGTTGAGATTGCCTTAAGTGGACTTTAAAGTCCTGAAGTTGTGATTGGATATGAATATATAAGTGTGTTTAAAATTGTTTGCAGCTTTTGGGATTTTTAAAACACTGCCATTTTGCTGCCCAAATTTTTCAGAAAAAAAGAATAGATACCGTGAGTGTCCTTAGCCCAGTTATGCGGTGGTTGTCATAGGCCCGATGTAGTACTGAGTCGTGACAGAATGTCAAAACAAACATTTCTTGATGGGAATTCACTTGAAGATGTGTATACGATACGACCTAAAGAGTTTAATTCTAAGAGGTTTCTATTCAAGTATGCAAGTTGTAAAAGTCTATTTATAGACTTAAGCAAGCATCATTAAATTGGAATATTCATTTTGATGAGACAATCAAACAGTTTGTTAGAAAAATTATAGATGAACTATATGTTTATAAGAATATTAGTGGGATTGTAGTCATCTTCTTAGTGTTATGTAGATGACATATTACTTACTGAAAATAACACAATATGCTCCAATATATAAAGATTTAGTTATCTAAATACTTCTCCATAAAGGACTTAGGAGAAGCAGCCAATATTTTAGGAATAAATATTTGTAAAGATATACCAAAGAGTTTACTTGTTTTACCTCAATCTATGAACATATACTAAGTATTAAAAAGGTTTAGCATAGAGAACTCTAAAAGGGAATTCTTACCCATATCATATATGATTTCTCTGTCATAGAGTATGTGTCTAATGACAAAGGAAGAGAGAGATAACATAGTTTGTATTCCTTATGCTTCAGCCATTTAAACAATTATGTATATGATGATGTATACTATATAAGATGTTTATTATACTTTGAGCATAACAAGCAGATTTTAAGCTAATGTTGGTGATAGTCATTGGGTAACTGTTAAAAAAAATAAAGTACTTGAGAAGAACTAAAGATCTTTTTTCAGTCTATAAAGGATTTAAACTAAGAGTTTAGGGGTATTCATATGCGAGTTTCCAATTCAATCCTAATGATAGCATATCATAATTAGGGTACATCTTCACTTTGTATGATGATGCGCTAGGTTAGAAAAGTTCAAAACAACCAATTATCATTGATTCTATGACCAAAGCAGACCATATCTAAGTGTCAAAAGTGACAAAGGAATCAGTTTTAATTGAGAAATTCATCATCAAACTTGGAATAGTTCCTAGCATTATTGAGCCAATAACGTTATTCTATGATAATAGTGGCAACATTATATAGGCAAAGTAACCATGCTCTCATTAATCATCCAAATATTTATTAAGGAAGTTTTACTTGATTAGGGATATAGTGGAGCTTAAAAATATTGCATTGAGCTAGTTCCCACTAAGGAGAATATTGCATTGAGCAAGCCTTTGGTGACGATTAAGTGACATTGTCGTCATATGGTAAGCCTTTGGTGATGCTTTTTCGAAATCGTCACAAAATGCTTATCTTTTGGCAATAGTTTAGTAAGATCATCACCAAAGGGTAATCCTTTGAAGATGATTTTAATAATCGTCACGAAATGCAAGACCGTTGGCGACGATTTCATAAGTAACAAAATAACTCTCTTATTTATACTTATGAGTTCACTGACTTTAACTTGATCATTTTGTGACTGATCATCAAATTCATAAAAATCAAATTTAATATTATTGATAATGATTCTAACATCAAATTGATAAAAATAAATTTTAATATTATTGACAATGATACTAAGTCTAAAAATAAATTTAGCTAACAATAATATTAAATCATTACAATTGTTTATGAAACTATAAAATAAAAATTAATTAATATTATATGGATTTATACTTTTTATTTTTCTTTTTTAAATTATATGATTTGACAAATTTATATGGTGTCATAAAATTTTCAGATAGTTTTAACATGAAATTTGTAATATAATGATATATGATTATTATAGAAAAAATAATAAGTAATGATATAAGGTAAGTATTTAATATAATGATATATAATAAGTAATATAAGATTTTAATTAGAACTTTAACAATTTTTACAGACAAAACAACAAATAAAGTGAAAAAGATATAATTATTTTTCTAGATTCCAAGATACATGAGACTCGATATGTAGCACCCCACTCCCGCAGCACCCCACTCCCGCAGGACCCGAACCCGACATCGTGGGGTGATATTCGAGTCCGTGCCCCACGAGGGTGGTGTACTAGAGCACTCGAACACAGTCAAAAACTCAGTATAATTGTTTTTCTAATCACTATTTTATTAATTTTTGGACCTATAGAGGTTCGAATTTAGTGTTTTCGGTGCCGTTGGATTTCTAATTTTTAGACGGAATTTTGTGATGAAATTTTTTGGATTAAGGCCGGGAATATCATGAACATGCATTGTACGCATTTTAATTAATACATGAGCATCTTTAAATATTTCTGACTGTACATTTGGTAATGTTTATGCAATTGCACTGTTATAGAGGCTCGTTTGGAACGTCAACCTACCAACGTTGCTGGGACTTTCAAGTATTAGCTCGGAAGTTATAGGTGAGTGACTGAGATGGCTTTCGCTCAATTATTATATGTTCTATGTGGAGATAATGGTGGGATTAGTGATTGTGTTTGATTCTGACTGGATTCTGGACAGATGGTCCAATAAATTGGGAGATCCGACATAGAAGTGTTCTTGATGTGATAATTGTGAAATTTCTTGCTATTAACGTGATCAATTATTTTGCTTCTAATATGGTAAATTGTGATATATGGGTTTATTGTGATCTATGTACGGTTTAAACATGGATTTTAGTACGATACATGTACTGGTTACATGGGACATATGCATTTCATACATAAATGCATGAACTGATAATAACAGTTGTGACCAGAGTAGCCACTGATACTGATACTAAAAAAGAGCCTCGAGCTCGAAAGGAGATAGTGCATACCCAGAGGGCTCTCCTACTCCTAAGACGCGTCTACTGTTTACTGTTTAAGCGCTCGGTCACAACACTGAAATAAAATGGGAAAAGTGTCACATATGCATTGCATACATATTTGATTGAATACTGTAAATGGGAAAAAGGCAAGAGTGCCCGATACAATTGTGATTTGCTGGTGTATAATGATATGGTACTTCTGACTGTGTTATTGTGAACTAAACTGTGATTTGCTTATGTGCTGCATGAATTGGGCGAACCATCGATGATGGTTCCTCACTGAGTTCGCAAAACTCACCCAAAATTTGCAACTATTTTTCAGGCTCTGAAGAGTACCCCGTTAGACAAACGGGAATATGCCTACTGCATACGAGTCAGAGATAGAGGTCGGGATCAGTTCGCGTCTGCATTAGTGTTACTCTATTCTTGTATAATTTACATTTAACTAGTACTTTGCCTTCCAGTGGTCCCAACTGGCCATTGAAATTTTACTGATTGTAATATGTTCACTGAAAATGTTTGTGAATAAAATTGGGCCCAATTTGGTTATGAATTTTGGTGCATGAAATGGCTAAGTACTGTTGAGTGTATTATTGTGACTGGAAACGTTAACAACTTAGAGCGGGCCCAACTTGTTTACTGATTTCCGCGCATGTGATTGCCTTAAAAAAACATTATACTATGTTTTTGACTGCGTTCGAGTGCTCTAGTACACCACCCTCGTGGGACAAAGACTCGGATATCACCCCACGATGTCGGGTTCGGGCTTTGCGGGAGTGGGGTGCTACAGTTCACATAAGATACATACATAGGAACCGTGGACAAAGCATGGAAGAAAACACCACACCTTTATAACCTACCTATCGAAAAGCCTAAGAAACCAATACCCTGTTACAGAAATTCACCAGCAGGCATGAGAACAACCATTATTCTGCATTGGTTTTGATCATGACCAAATTATTCTCTAAAGATATAGCCAGATTTCAGCAATAATTCTTTGAAGATTAAAGATTTAAAAATATTGACTTTATTATCTTATTATCTTTATTGTTTTTTTTATATTTCTTATGCAATTATAAACTAATTGGGATATAAATTTAAGGAAGATGAACCTAGGACATAATATAC
The DNA here is from genome assembly GCA_026413385.1 of Erythroxylum gracilipes. Classification (NCBI taxonomy): domain Eukaryota; kingdom Viridiplantae; phylum Streptophyta; class Magnoliopsida; order Malpighiales; family Erythroxylaceae; genus Erythroxylum; species Erythroxylum gracilipes. The sequence goes on from JANZLC010000002.1 coordinate 31,069,607, forward strand.
TTTGATTGATGTCTCATTTAATTAATTTCAATTTTTTAAAATTTATCCATATTTTTATATTGATTGGATGGAAGGAGAGGATTTGAAAGATTTGATATTTGATTCATGCATCGAGATTCGAGAGATAACATTTATACTTAAGTCACAGAGTGGATAAAAAGGGTTAAGCATGATTTATTTGAGAGAAAGGATCTTCCTAGGTTAGAATAAAACCTATTAAGCAAGTTCATATAATGAATTAAAACATTCTTAGTTGTCTAGATTTGAAAGAGATTTTGGTTGATTAAACTATAAATAAGAGTTGTATGGCTCGAGAGAATATATATATATATAAGTTATGGACTCCTACTAGTCCAAGAAATTAGAGTAATTCATTAAGCTAGAGTAAAATTGAATATAGTAAAGTCCTAGGAGATTTCTCTTAAATTTATTTAACTCAATGATTGATGTATTCTTGGTCATTGCATTCTTTAGTGTTTAGATTTTGTTATTTGTTTTATTTTCTCATGGAATCATCTATAATCGTTTTCATAGCTTGTTAAGTTTATGAATAATCATTAGTTAACTGATAGTCTTTATGAGATCGACATACACGCTTGTGCTTTTACGATTAAAACAATTAATCATCTAGCTTCTTCAATAATAGCTCCTGCAATATACTCTTTGAATAGACTCATTTCAGGGTGTTCTGGTTAGACCTAGTAAGGCATCACATCACTCTTTAACTTTCCTAGAGCCTCTTTTACTGTTTCGCTTGCAATAAGAGAATGCCTTACTACCAAAGATGGAGTCTATTTTGGCTTCTTTAACAACTAAGACTGTCTCCTTTGCAATAGATTTCAAGAAAATCATCTCTTTTTTAAGTGCCTTTATATTAGGAACACTTGGCACTTAATTATATAATTATGCAATATGGAGCCAACAACTAAAGGCAAATCATCATATAAGCTAGTAAGACCAAGCTTAAAAGCATGGATGATACCAGAGTATTCATAATAGCATTAATCTGTGCAATTTGGAGGGTGAAAAGTAACAAAAATTCTCCAACAAAAGCAGGGACTCCCTCTCCTTCATGAGGAAGACAATATCAACTATAAGAGTAGCACTTATTGCTAGAAATTCTATGCCAGACATCAGTTAAAACCTAGCAAAAAGATGGAACATTTAGAATGGAATAACAAAACTCATTCTAGTGAGCATTCTGGTATAAGAACAAGCAAACTCAGGAGCAGGGTAATAGTATTCCAATGTTCCTCGTCCTTGTCATTCCAAGCATAGGAGCTGGTTTTGTGTTCTACTAACTTTCAGTATTGGAATGAACCTCAGTGACTCTTGCTGCACTTTTCTCTAAGGTACCTCTAGAGCATAAGGCTCATACCAATTGAGCAATGGTGTATAACTTGTATTCTTTGGAGCTCTTCTTCTGCAGCCTGGTAACTCAATACCTTGTTCCTAGATCATGCATACTCTTAATTTATCATTTAGATGTTATGACAAATCTCTAATATATATATACATACACACGAGCTTTGCACCACTGATAAAAAAAATTAATGCTTATTATTATTCATTAATAGCATTAAAATTGATATATGATAAAAATAAACATTCATAAAATTAAATAATTTATTAATAAATTCATATAAATAAAAAAATTACGAATCGATATTAATATTAAGAGTTAATTTATAAATTTGTTAGGACAAGAAATATCAACAAAGAATTGCTTCCATAATTTTCACTATGGATAAAATGTGGAGCAGCTGTAATGGTTACATGTCGTTTGTCAAAATATACACATACGACAATTGACACATAAGAACAACGATCGATGTACATTTGTCTAAATCCTATCAACCAAAGGCAACAAAACTGGTCATCCCAATGCTAAAGCAAGTGATGCTTTCCTCAATTAAAAATGATATGAAACTAATATATCTTGCTCCAAGTGACTCTTTCTACACGACTCTTACCCACGCTCCGCCGCACATCGGACACCCATAGGCCCATCTACTGATCCACCAGACCTCCCGGTCATTTTGATTGGGTGGATTTGCAGCACCTGGTGTAACCAGAGCTGAAGTCTGACGCAAACACCTTATGCACTGTAATTGATGACATCATAATATTAAGTTGTGCCAAAAATAAAAAATTAAATATAGCAAGACTCGGACATCACACAAACCTACCTTGTACCAAACTCCTTCAAGACCTGTCTTCCACACAGCAGTAACAACATCTCTACGAGAACCCATTATTCCGAGATACGCCCCCAACCCAACAGATGTATTTAACCCGAAAGCTGCATCTCTTTCAGATATTCTGCGTTTTCTTGGCCATAGACTTAACGATCCATCCTGAACTCCATAGCTTTCCAATGAGCTCAACAAGTCGAGTGAATCTGCAGATCCACTTGGCTTGGGAGTATCATCGCCCGCACCCACATCTTCTGGATCAGACCATGGCCCACCAAACATATTCCGCCTATGCCACTCTTCTGATGGAGGATGAAGTTCTAGTTCACGGAGTAACAGGCCAGCCGCATCAGCACCTCTAGGCCGGGGCATATTCTGTTTTTGACGTTAAACAAAGGGAATATGATAAATCCAATTTACTATATTGGCATAGAAGGCTTAATATGCCAATAACGCTAATAAAAATAAATGACTCCATCCAAATTCAATAATTGCTTAAACCAATCGAAGTTAAAAACTTCAACAGACGACAGGATTTACATTTAACTCTCCCCAATCCTACAAGGAAACATAACATTAAAACTTTAATCCACCACAAGATTTACATTTTAACTCTTTCCAATCCTACAAGGAAACATACTCCTAGTATGGAATTCTTGAAATTTAAGTCCAAAAGACAAATTACAATTAATACTGAAATCCCGATATCCTCGAACTTTGATGCACCCTAAAACTACGGGGTAAAACCTAAAAGTCACTGTTCCAGAATTAAATTTTCTAAAAGCTAGGAAAAAAGATAAATTCCTACGACCATGTACCAGAAATCCTATACTAAATTTTGTATTACGAGAACCCAAACAACAAAGTCAACAAAAACATGCTAACAGAATAGACTCGATGCATGGCAAATCTACAATTACTGTCAAACATATGTTCCATCCATAAAACAATATTCCAATCGTTCACAAACGAATAAAATTGAATTAAATCATAAATCCAGACCTGCATATGTGGACCTAGGGATGCCTCTACAACCTCTGGCAATACAGTATAATTCCCGTCAATATAATGCAGCCGCACTTGAATGTTGCTGCTTCCCACCTGAGAAAGTGGCAACGGGTGTGGAAGACCAGAAGTTCTCCTACATAGATCCATGAGTATGAGGAACAGGACCTTCACCTAGATGACAAAATCACTTCAAACCTTAATCAAGGAAAGAATTGCCCATTACTAAAATGGAAAACATGATAAAAATATAAAACTTCAGAGCCAATCCATGATAAGAGCAGTTTCTCTCAATTCAAGAAAGAGAGTCTATGCAACTGATGATTGCTATATCATTGAGCTTTTCAAAGGACCTAAAGAAACCAAGGTTATACCTCCTCAAAAGTGTATCCCTGACCAGCATTCCCATAACCCAATCTTGACCGTCCAGCAGGTCCATCTTCTACTCCTTTAGCTCCAGGAACAAGCTGACCACCTCGAGCTGCCTGGCCTTCATCTGACCTAGCAATCGATGGGACAGGTTTCAATGAAACAGAGCTGACCTCCTCCACCTTGCCAGGAGCAACAGGCTGAGGTTTCTGCATATTTGTATCAGCATTTCTCTGGGAACCACCAACAAAGCGTGGTAGTTGTGTTCGTCGAAAGAAAAAACAGAAAAGCAGCAATTGACATAGTCTGTGAAGGAAATGGCAATCTCCAATAAGCCGCACAGCAGGTGTTCCAGGAAAAGTTCCAGTATTTATGCTGATTGGCATAAAAGAAGATGGACCACTTATGGCATTTGGAGTTGAATTGGACACTCCATCTGTAGTGCTACTAATCTTAGCAATTGCACCTTGCACCCAAGCTTGCATCTGAGTGCTTCCAGTGGAGCTTGTAGCACCACTTTGACCACCTAGGAAAGTTGTAGAAACATGTCAAGGGACAGGACACAATATTCAAAGGGACTCATAAACAGAAAAGGCATCATCTTTTGCAGCATTGTCAATATCAAATGTTAGACATTAATAAAAGCTAGCAAATCCAACATTAGAAAGAGTAATGATTTGATTCTCCTTATAATTCTTGTTAAATCAAAAGAAAGGAAAATGGTATCATACTAACCCTGGGTTGTTGCAGGAGATGCAGCACTTTGGGTTGGAGCTGTTACCATATTCCGGTTACTGCCTGTACCTGCTGTAACTGCATGAGTAGCCAATGTGCGACAAAAACTTGCATAACGACGCAAGCGTGTGATAAAATGTGAAGCTAAGTCAAGAACTGCATCAACATATGCCTGCATCAAATACCACAGTTGAGATAGCCAGTTCAGATACATCTTAGATCAATATTCTGCAAATTAAGTCACAACCTAGCAAAGCACTTCCATCATCTGAGAGTGCATTAGCTAAAGCAGAGGCAATATGTGAAGATTTTTGAAATATTGGTAGATAAATCAGTAGTTTCTTAAGAAAGATCTAGCATAACCAACACAAGTTTCTTAACAAAGATCTAGCATAACCAAGACAACAATTCACAATTAGGCTCTCTTTTGTACCACTCATCCAAGTAGTAGGCAGGGGTTCATGGTCAGCTATCCAGAGGATTTTTCTAGGACTAAAGATATAGCCTTCAATAAATGAAATCTAATATAAAAAAATTCATTCATTTTATAACTTAAAATCACAAAAGGATTTCCTTGGTTTACATCCCTTTGGAATAATACGTCCTTTCAAATCATCCACTGAAGGGGCGATAACATTTTGAAAAAAAGAAAGGCATTTGATGCCCGAAACAGCTAGTTTAGGTCAGCTATAGAGTACAAAGTTATATAAAAATGCTCAATGAATACCCTATGTGATGCCCAAACGGGAATTTAATCTGAGTCACTCAGGGAAAAGCTTTGTTAACTGGGAAAAAACAAACTTTGCCTTGAATTTGGTTTTTTCATTTTGGCTTTTGTTAATGCCCTTAAAAGTACATATTTAACAATGTTGATACACCAAGACAGACAGCTTAAATTAGCATCCCTTCTATAATTCATTTAAACAATAAAGTATAACATTTATAAATTAATAACCTCTAATATATAATATTTTGTATTGCCTATACTTGATTTAATAGACTAAATTAATTCTCAATTAATTTACTTTTAATTAGTAGATTAGACAGCTTAAATTAGAATCCCTTCTATAATTCATTTAAACAATAAAGTATAAAATTTATAAATTAATAACCTCTAATATATAATAATTTGTATTGTCCGTACTTGATTTGATAGACTAAATTAATTCTCAATTAATTAATATCCTTTTAATTAATAGATTTTATATGGTCCCAAATTATTATTTTATAGAGGTTTTGCAAGAAGGAAAGACCATGAGTATAGGAGTGGGATGGGAACCAATAATAGACAATTACCATTCAGTAACCACCATACCTGCACATAAAACCCAAATGGATCACAAAGGATCTTCACTATTTAAAATTGAGAGAAAAAATCTTTTCAGCAGAATGCAAATCTTTTGGGTCGCGAAAATGAATTTAACAGAGTTAAAATAAAAACCTGAATACTTGGAACAAGATTTGGTTCAACAGCCATTGCTTCAGGATCAATGCCAGATAGCGTCTCACCAGAAGCCTGCCACGGCTCAGGAACCAGTGCTGAAGGATTTATCAGAGCCGATTCAATGCCTTTTCCAAGCATATCAAGAAGCAGCCTTGCTTGCATATCCAAGACCATTGCCCTGACTTCTTGAGCATTTGTACCTTCCAACATCCTGCATTTTATTCTATCTAGACTCTGCATCACACCAAAACCAAGTTTAGCTACTCAAAGACTTGCAATCATGGATATCAGGGTAGTTGTTGAAGATGCATCTTAAATTGATAAACAAACAAAAAACTCACAGTCTAAGCATGGATTAAAACTAGGCCTGCAGATTCATACACATTCTCAAGATATACAAATACCAGAATTACAGACTTAAGTCACATAAAACATTTTCAATTTCATTGCTAAGAGGATAGAGTAGCAACAATAAAGCCTAAGAAGAGCATTACTCCAATCATATAACAGTAGCACAAGCTAAAATTCAGGAAACTAGAAACAGACACATTAACATAAAACATGACACATTTCTCTAATTACCAACCATTGACATTAACATAGAACATAACACATTTCTCTAATTACTTACCATTGACACATGAAAAATCATAAACACACTTTATAGATGGAAAAACAAATGATATATCAAGTTGCAAATGATCCAGAGAAAAATTGCTGAACTTCTGTACTCTTTGTCTCTATACCCACTGTCGTAATTAAATAAAGATGTGTGATCTTTCGAAACGAAGCTGTAAGGAAGACTGAGGGAAATAGACCACAGGTACTTACAGGACCATATTGTTGCCTATGTTGCGTGGAAGGAAGAGAGTGAAAATCTGCATCCAGGACTGCAATCACGCTGTTCAGAGAAACTGAAACCCAATAAAGGAATCCGTAAATTTCCTGTTTCCCCATCAAATCATATCTCCAGGAAAGAGAACAATGGTTACATCTAAAAGAAGAGAAGTTATAATTTGAATTTAAGCATCTTTGCTATCAACAATAGTACTATTAACATAGTTCTTACCAATGCCATCCTCAGCAGCACTCTGAGTGCAGCCAACAGCATCCCACCAATCAACGCCAACCAAAAGACTCCACCAAAACCTATAACAGAATACAACATCAGCATAATTTCCAGATATCCACCTATTCTGACATGCCTGGGGTCATACGTCCTATAAATCAGACAACTTATCATTGTGCAAAAACTGGTTTACAAATTACCTCTCAGCAATTGCACGTTCCAAAGTTGCAGAGTTAGCCTTCACCTGACTACTTGGAACAGCAGGAGGAAGAACCCGTATTATCTTCAGTATGGAGCAGTCCTTGCCAATGTCATGCCAAACAGATGCTGAACAGCAGCTTGTGGAAGAGAAGGCAGGGGCTGCTATTGCAGAGCCAACATTTATCTGGTAGTTGTCAACAGGGGTAAAAACTGGGCCAGAAAATATGTGCACACCACCCCGCAAAAAGGCAATTGCAATCTCACCACCATGAGCCGAATAAACAATTCGAGCAAGTGTTCTAACATCACTTGGCAGATCAAAGGGATCAAAACTGACTCTTTTTGCCTTCTCGATAACAGAATCAGATGGCTTTCTTCCATCTAAGGTTTGACCAGCAGCAGGAACTTCATGAATTTTAAAATCATTAGTCGGTGATATACTTCTATCAACTTTGGACACCCAAACTGTTTGCATTGGTGCCTGCCCATTAAAACTAGAAGTAGGATTTCCAAATATTTGATGAAGAACAACAGGCTGCAGAGATGACTCCCAGCGCTGCACTCTCCATCCCGTGATTGAAGGACCCTCATCAGGATCATAGGGGGACATGTATTGCCCTGCATCAGTTCAACCAATTGTGAGTATCATAATCAACTTCTATCTAAAAAAATCATCCCCAAAGAAACAAGCCATATTTGGGTTTACATTTGTTCAATCATCTCGATCTAGAGACAAGGTAAAGCCAGAATTTATTCAAACGGTGTTCAGAGTCCACAGGAAATCACTAACCCTCCATTATAAGGGCACAACAGCCTATCATTAATCAAGAGGCCGGGCACAAAAGATATATATTGATGCAAACTTCAAAATGAATTAATCTAAAAACCAAGTTTCATAGTATGGATACTATTGTGTACCCTCAACTATCACAACTGCTATTACTGAACCACCACGTGTTGGATCAAAAGCCACAGCAGTTACTCCAGAACCCCAAGTAGTTGTTGCTGCAGATTGAGCAGCAGCCTCTGGACTAACATATGCCGAAAAATTTGAAACTGGTGAGCAATGAAGTGGCACAGAATCCTCCTCCACTTGCTTTTTCCCTTGCTTTTCTTCAGATATTAAATATTCTTGCCAGCTAAATAAATATGCTGCCAAAGGTGCAAAACCTGCCCAACTCGGTGGATTGAGTGAAGGTGGAACACCATTACTAGTACTTGTCTTTGGAGTTGCTTGGAATGTGCTTCCAGGGCCAGGAGTGACCTCCCAAACAACCACAGTAGATGGGTTTACTATTGGAACACCTGCAACGTGCAAGGCACCACTATCTGTAACAATAGCATCACCAGCCATAATACCACTAGGGCCAGCACCTAAGAGTCCTTTGCTTGTGTAAAACCATTTTGGAGCTGAATTATTCTGAATAGGAGGCCATTGGGACCAATGAAGTTGTACAGAACCCGATGAGAAAACAGAACAAACACAAAGGAAATTGGGCCATCTAGCTGAAATAACATTGGATAGTGAATCAGTGATTGCATACTGATGAGAAAGGAAGTATTGAAATAGTAAAAAGAAAGCAAAAAAGTGGTGATGAAATCACAATTGTCGTAATTGTTACAATACTAGCAAACTGATCATTCAGTAATTTTCATATATATCCGAAAACATCTTAAGCATGCACCACATCTTCTAAGAGTAAAGACCACTATTAGGCATTCCAGTTTCATACAAACAAATGCATTCTATACTTTGAGAAATTTATAAACTTTTTCAAGAAATCATTCAACCCAAAACCTTAAGTTATTGGATGAGGCCAAAAAAAGTGGTCAAAATATTATTCTAACACACCATCACACAAAACATGGACAAATCATAACAAATCAAATATCTGCTAAACTAAGAAGGCATTTGCTTAAACTTGTGATTTCACAAAACATAAAAGCTTTCACACCACAATAATAAACCCTTCAACCCAAAGCTTAAGCTACTAGTGAGGCACAGACAATAGTTGATATATCATTCCAACTTCAAAATTGAATTTTATGTTAGTGAACCAACGCAACATCAGCTTATTGTCCACTGTCTATAACTCAGCATATTAGTAACGACACTAAATAGCAAAAATGAGGAAACTGGAATTAAAATGTCACTGTGCTAGGTATTCATATCTGGGATATATCAGATTTTCTCTAGAAACAGGTTCCACATTCAAGCTAATTAAGGCAACTTTAAACTCACCACTTCAGCAACTAAAAATTAGGAAAGGTTGGCTAAGAGACATTGGAAAACAAACCTGATGTCTGGGACTGCTGCGAAAGGAACTTCTCTTCAAATATTGACTTTGAATTTGCAGGACTACTGGATTTTGATGAAAGCCATCTATACTGATTTTCCACAGAAGTCAAACAATAATTAAGTTGCATAGACAAATTGCAAAAAACAAACAAATACAACTAGATGAAAACCTTGTTTGAGAAAAAAGTAGATTAAATGAAGGAAAAAAAAATGAAACAAGAAAAAGAGCTACTAGGCGTTTACATGCAAATAACAAGAAGCTTCCACAAAAGAACAAAATCTCCATCCACAAATTGAATAGGCTTAAGATAGCAAGAAAATTTGTGATCGCTCACAGTCAAGCTTATCCAATGACATATGATCAGCATGTTATAACTATTTAGGCATAAATGAATATGGGCATGCACAGCTAAACAAGATGAGTATTGAACAAGAATACAGAGTATGCAAAGTTGAGAAATATCAAAGAGCAATTTGATCATTGGAAGAAAACACGAATGATTAATCTGATGTATCAATAACAGACACCAACACTATATGAGCAAATCTGCAAGAGTATCACGGGTGAAAACTTTCAATCACACACATACCCCAAGGATGGTGCAAAAAGGGTATAAACAATCTTACAATTAGCTATCCGAAAGGAAAAAGTAATAGCATACCGGAGAGACCCCTGAAAGCCATTTAGTAACAACAGCAAGGTCCTGCCGCCATTCATGCTCACGCTGCCAGCTTGTAGCGTCGCGTACCAAATTAGCTGGACCCTGCATAAAAAAAAAAAACTCATAGCTAAATGAGAATTTGAAACAATTCACTAGAAGACAAGAAGAAGAAATAAAGACTGATGAGTACAAGATCAGTTAGTGTAACCACAATTTAAGTAAAAATGGAGAAACTGTGGGCAAAAATTTATGGTGAAGAACATAAAAGCTATTTGCCCAAAACAGCATAGGAAACAAGCTAGCTTACTTGAGAATGTTGAGTCCATATAGTTATCCTCCCATGGAAATTAGCAATAAGTAAGGCACGAGGACAAGAAGTAGGGGACCATTCAATAAACTGGACAGAATCACGAGGAGAATCTGTAACCAAAAAAATATATGCAAAGAATGCAACCACTCATTATTTGGAAGAAAGGAAATCTATAAAAAAAAAATACACATAAGATTCAATCATGATAAATAAAAGGGCAGACTTGAATGCATCATTTGTGCAGTTTGTGTATGCAGTGGATAGAGAGAAAAAAAAAACATCAAACACAAACGAATGGAAACTATAACCTCGTCAGACTTGTGTGCATAGATATCTATAGAAAAGTGCTCATCAGGGAAAAAAGAAAAGGAAAAAGCTCATGACTAAACCCAAAAAAAAAAGTTGTTCTTACAGACACGGAAGCTTTTATGCTATCCGAAAAGCTTCATAAGAAAGAGTTCTCTTCCCAAATTTCACATGAAGCAGAATTCCAAAGCCAAGCTAACATCATAATTTTAGTTTCCTTTTTTTTTTGGAAATTTAGTTTCTTGGTTGAAGATATACGGCTAACCATTCATATTCAAGAAACAACCACTTATCAACAACGAAAACTTCAACTTCAATTGGTTACCAGGTGATAAGTTAACAACTGTCACAGTATAGTGTAACAAAACCGTAAAGGTTCATTGGGTATAATAATAATACCTGCTATGACATTGAAAACTGCACACTCAGTTGGTCTCTCAGGGATAACAATATGTATGGGAATCCAAAATGGTGAATTTGCATTGGAGCTACAACAGAAAAAGAGAAAGATATGAAGAAGAACAATTGTACTTTCAAACAACTATCCACTATTTAAGGTCCATTATCAATTTATAATGAGCAACACATCAAAGAGCACAGAAGCTAATCAAAAAACAGCAACAGAATCGCTCTCGATTCTCAGAGTGCTATGAGGCCAAAACCATACTACGGTAAACAACAATATCTGAGGCCAAAACTAAATCTTCCTAAAAGAGAACACTGACCTTGGAATTCTAGCACATGTCTCTGATGCACAAGCTATAGCATTCAACTTTCCACACCAGGAAACAGCACTAAGAGAACAAACATTAAAATAACAAGTGAATCTTTTAGAAAATAAATATAAAAAGAAAGATCCCCATAGAGATGCTTGTATTCATAAAAGAAGTCATATACCTACTTTAAGATAAGATAGAAATTTAATCTTGGACAACATGACAAGAATATTGTGTTGCAGGGTAGAGATTTACTGCCATGCACAAAAAGCTACAGGCCAGAAACGAACTAAGTTCCAGTTTCAACTCAAGTACTTAAATTACAACAATTCATGAATGCACTGATCTGAAGAGATGGCAGTAATAATATGTGCACAACTAATCAACTTGGCCTGTAACATCCCCAAATACGCATTGAGATCTACTTATTGCTCCCAAGGGCACAGGTACTACTTTTTAAAGATCATGCAGATCGCAAAGTAGACAATGGAAAGCTTCAGTATCATAAATCAAGAACAAAAATGACAATTAAGTAAGGGAAGCTGAGAAAAGTTGCATTTCAGTATTGAGAAAGAGGAAATTAATACATAAACAAGTCCTTAAATACTCGAGGCTAATCTTCATCCCTGTCAGTACACGTTAGTCCAATCCAACCGTTACTCCTCTCCTTCCAACAACTTCTACTTATTGCACTCACCGTCAACCTTACCACCTCCTCACCAAATAAGTAAACTATAGAAAGCTGCAAAGGGCTAAAAAGTCAAAGCACAAGATCACATTTTTAGCGGTTACAGGAACTCTAGGAATTTACGACAAACAGAAGAAACCTTTAACACCATAAATTCGAGAACTTAAAAAGCCCTAAACAGGTTCAAATTACAGAACAATACACGTGAAGAAAGTCAATATCAGCAAAAAGAAGAGGCTTTCTCAAGAAAATCCGTTTGATCCATAAAGAAGCTAAAACAATCCCAATCCAATCAACAGTTTCGAACACCAAAACATCTCCAGAGAAATTAACGAAAGAAAACAAAACTTTCAAGGGAATAACCTGAAATTGCGACAAAGTTCAGGGACGCTCATTTTGTGCAACAAATTTGTGCGAGGCTGCTTAAGGCGAATACAGAAAACAATGGCCGGAGAAGCGCCGGAAGGCGCAGGTTCAGGCAGGGGAGGCGGCTCCTCCTCCATGAGATCGTCGGGTTTATCAGCACTATCTTCGTCAGCACCGTTTCCGGACTCGGCTTTCTCAGATAGAACCACCGTGGCACCAGCGCTGCTTCCCCCGTCAGTCGACAGACCTGTGCTCTTGTCCTCCTCGGAATCCTTACTGACAGCACTGGGGCCCAGCTGCTGTTGTTGCTGTTGTTGGGTTTGTTGTTGAGATTGATTGCTCATATCTCCCAATTAAAACCCTAAGCTGCTATTTATAAATAATATTAGGAGAGAAAGAGATAGAGAGACTAAGAAATAGTAAGAGTAAGAGAGAAGAATATGAGTGAGTGGTGCAAAAGTCTCCCTTGAGGGCGACAGGTTGAGAAATTAGACAGAGAGCGTGAAAGTGGGGTTAATGTGGATGAGTAAGCGCCCGCAGAGCGAGAGTGAGTGACTGACTGTTCTGTTAAGAGAGAGGGAGTGACTGGCTGACTGTTCTTTTATTTTCTTTTTCGTTCCTTTTTATTTGCTTTGACTCCCATTTATATAAGAGTTGGTCTTTGCTATATGGACCGGAATTGCTTTCATGTCCTTGTATATAATTTGGTTATTCCTTTCTCCCCATTTAATTTTCTTAGGAAGTGCTTCATTCATAGGTTTTGAGAAAAAGTTAATGGGTATGGAATAAAAAGTATGTAGTTAGTTATTGATTATAATCATATGGGTAATAGTTTGATATCTCACTTTTGAGGGAATCCTCTATACCCCCATTTAGTAGAGGAATGAAAATCATTCTTTAGTAGAGACTCATTTTACTAATGAGTTAAAATATAATTAATTAATTAATTAAAATATAATTAATTTATAATATAATTAATTAAAATAATAATATTAATTAATTAAGTACATTATAATTAATTAAAATATAATTAGTTAAAATATA
>JANZLC010000002.1:31085286-31104319 GCA_026413385.1 Erythroxylum gracilipes
TACTTTATATTTAATTTATATTAGTGTTTTAAAACAATAATAACAGGTCAATTGTTTATTAGACTTTTAAAAAATATTTCTTTAAAATCATTTTGATTTTGGATCTCACTTCTGTTAAGAGCTTCCAAAAATATTAGTGACATTGACGATGAATCATAACAGGAAATTAATATAAGACTCGTTTTTTATTGCAGCGATCTCATCAAAATTTCCAACCACATGCAACTTGACCTGCAAATTTCAAAGTCTAAAAGACAATAACTCAATGACAATCAGTCCTTTTGCAGGTGGGATGTCAGCATCTGGTTTGGTAATCTTTACTTCTTTCAATAAATCAAGTTAGCCGAGTTATATGTTTGTGATTAGTAAGTAATTTGGTAATGTTATATGATTGATTGATGGATACCTAATGTACACTCAAAGTTGCCTTCCCAGGAGCTTGCTAAAGTAAAGGGGCTATATAAGCTTCTTCTTTTTTTTTTCCTTCTTTTCTCGTATAAAACATCCGCTATTGAAGAAGGTGGCCGACAATTTGTCAAAAATGGAACACTTTGGTCCTATTTGGCAATCAACGGATTGTAATTTTTTTAGTTGATTATATCAACAATTAATTAACAACTGATTATATTAGTTTATTTGATTAACGGATAATATTAGTTATTTATTATAGATGTTTAATAAAATTAATTATTTAGTATTAACTGTTTAAGTGTAAAATGACTTATAAAGACATGACGCAAAAAAAATTATAAAGTCATGATTTACAAAAATTTAAGTTTTTAACTCTAATGAAAAATACTTTGAAAGTCGATTAGGGGATGGCCAGCAACTATCATTTTTATTCATGCAATCTATACGTGGCATTTCTCCTACGTGAACTAAAAAGTCCACTTGAAATGTAGTGGAAATTTGAAGGGAAAACCTGAAGGTGGCTCCCTAACTCAAGCTTATACGTCCCAACCGTGTTTCAAGGAACAAAATTGTTGGCAAATTTGATAATCCAAGCTGGAGCCTGGAGAACTTCAGTTGTTCCATTTTTTATGTAAGTTGTGTTCTTGATGCAATTGCAAGTTTCCTTTTACCCAACTTTCATCAATTTTCTACAAGTTATTTTCTTTTACAGGTATTGCACTGAGGTACTTGCTTTACTGCCATTTACCATACCTGAAGAACCCCTTTACTTGGTTTATTCTATAAATCGAGTCATAAAAGTACGGGCTGGGTCACTTGAAGCAAATATAAAGGGCCTAACCTTGCACTTGTCACAAAGAAATTCACGAAAGTTGCATAATGAGAATGTGGCTGTTCAGGATCTAAATCGGTCATTTTTCCATCAGTCCTACATGCTGGATTTGAATGGTACAACTCAACAAGAGCCAGCTACTCATCCTGATTACAATCCCCTGGGTACCTTTGATATGAATGGAGCAACTCAGGAACAGCTTTATGAGCAACATACTGTGAATACTACTGCTTTAAGAGATGCAAAATTTGATTCTGTTAAAATATATGAACTGCTCTCACTTTAGGGTGCTAGAATTGTAAAGAGCAAGCTTGAAAATGTCATACAGCTCTTCAATTGAATGAAATCAATTCTCTTTCCGTTTCACGTGTGCTCGGAATGTAATCTTCAAAGTTATGCCCTCTTACTGAAGTAAAAATCTTAGAAAAGAGATTAGGTGGTAGAACCGGAAGTATCTCCTTTTGTTGTTTTTCTGAAAAGAAGAATTCTTTCTGAATATTAGACTCTTCTACCTTAGGGGTTGCAATATATTTACCTTAAGCTTACTAAATCTGTGTTTCTGAACATTTCAATCATCTGAAGCACAAGATGAGTAATCTTCTGACAATAGGATACTTAGACCAACATGTAGGTTCTCACAAATTGACACTAGAGAGGCCGGAAAAAGTTGTACTGAACATCATGAAGATCGAAATCAGAAATTGCAGCTTTCAGCAATTACTAAATCTCCTGTATTCTAAGGCTTACGTATTGTTCTACATCCAAATAATGTAATTTATAACTGGAGACAAATAAGAGATTTTATTTGTATTGCAAGTAGAAGAAGGAGATCGTCAATGGCGACCTCAAGGAGGAGGCTCCGTTCACTCAACAACCATTCCCAACAATGGGCAAGCTTGTTCCAGAGTTTCAGACAAGCTTGACGCTCTCAAGATTCTGATTCCGACCCAGAATGGAGATTCCATGAAAGTTGACCATTACATTCCTTCTTTTCTCATAGAAAGTATCCTGCACTGAAAAAGGTTTTTTAAATTTAAGTTAGCTAGTTAAGTTGCACGTTTTAAATTTAAGAATGACAATTTCACATTTAATTGTTATCAAAAAATATATAACTATATTAATATTAACAATTAAACAAATTTTGTTTTTGGTTAAAAATTAAAATTAAAATATAAAATCCCTAAATTAAGTGCCTTTTTTATTTTGATACTAAAATCTCACTGTAGCATAATTCAAAAATTATGAAAGAAAGGTATGATTGATTTTTTATCATTTAAGTTTTGGCTGATTATCAAAAAAGCTCATTTTATAGAGCTTTTAAAAATCAGCTTATTGCGGTTGAATAAGTTAACCAATAAATTGTTCACCAAATATATAAATAACTTTTTAAGATGGTTAAAATGCTAACTTTTAGTCAATAATCTACAAAACAACTTATCTGCTATTTGAAGCTATTTTAGTCAATATTCACAAGAACTTCTCAGCAGCACGTGGCTAATGCCTTTTTGCAGTTTTCTCAACACATAAGCTTTCTTAACGGGTCAAAAAATTCATATGCTTACAAATGATATGAACAACTACAGAAGACCTTAACCTATTTATATAGCTTCCATATCAGGTTTTCTCATCACAGGCTTGATATATATAGGTGTGGTCTACACTGATTAGGATCTATTTTTCTCATGGACTTCGACCCATTAACTAAGATCATTTATTGGGTCACTTTATTATCTTTACTATATCAAATTATGTAACTTAATCGATGAGTTATTGAAAATCGATGAAAAGCAATTAATTGTTGTCCAAATTTATGAACAATGTCTATCATTCGCCCCCTTGGATAATAATTAATTGCGTTATTGACTCAAGTTTGAAATCAGCTTAAAAATTCTGTTAGGTCACGCTAATGTATTGGTACCAAGTTTAAAAAGTAAAAACAATTGATTTAAAGATAATGAAGGCCTAACATTTTGTCCCGCACGGCTTTCGATACCAAAAAATATCAAACACATGTGTCAGGTGTGACACTAGTCCAATATAATGTCGCATATTTAATACCTTACTAACATGAGTGGAAAAATGAATTGTAACAAATTAGGATTATTTTAATCACTATAACAAGGTAGACATTTAGCTACATTATTGTAGCTATGTTTTAAAAATCGTCACTAAAAGTTGTTTTTAGCGACAACTTTGAAAATAATAACTAAAAGTAAGCCCTTTGGAAAATATTTTGAAAATCGTCGTCACCAAAGGGTAAGCCTTTGGTGACATTTTTGCAAAATCGTCACAAAAGGGTAGGCTTTTAGCTACATTTTTAAAAACCGTAGCTAAAACTAACATTTTTGGTTACGTTTTTAAAAAGCGTAGCTAAAAGTCACACTTTTAGTTACGTTTTTCAAAATCGTAGCTAAAAGTTGCAATATTTAAATAAATATTAAATCAAATTTTGCTTAGAATGTCCACCGGTTCTTGTCAACTTAGAAGTCTTTCTATGATGGATCACTATTAGTAAAACACTAATATGGCTTGTTTGGCACGAGGGAATAGGAATTCTATTCCTACCATATTCCTCGGTAATTATTAAACCCGTGTTTGGTTTAAAGTAAACACATAATACACATTCTACGTCAATACGTATTTTTCGATTTTAAAGAATAGCTAAAATCAACTGAAACCTATTTTTACTTAGGGGTGCTTGGTTGAAGGGTTTAGGAAGGAGTTAACAAGTATGGAATGAAAAGTGAGTAGTTGGTTGTTGATTATGATTATAGGGGTAATGGTTTGATATCCCACTTTAGAGGAACCCTCTATACCCCCCATTTAGTAAAGGAATGAGTTTCATTCCTTAGTAGAGACTCATTTTACTAATTAATTAAAGTATAATTAATTTACAATATAATTCATTAAAATAATAATATTAATTACATTACATTACATTATAATTAATTAAAATATAATTCATTCATTAATTAAAATATAGTAATTAATTATTTAATTAAAATATAATTAATTAAAATAAATAAAATAATTAATTAATTACTATAATTAATTAAAATATAATTCATTTATTAATTAAAATACTGTAATTAATTAATTAAAATATTACTATTTATTAAAATATAACTAATTAAAATATAATTATTCATTAGTTAAAATATCTTAATTAATTATTTAATTAAAATATAATTAATGACAATATAATAAATTAAAATATTATTATTATTATTAATTACATTATAATTAATTAAAATATTATTAGTAATTAATTAAAATATTGTTATTAATTAATTATAATTAATTAATTAATTATATTGTATTAATTATAATTAATTGAAATAAATAAATAAATACAATATAATTAATTGAAATATAATTAATTGATTAATTAAAATATTCTAATTAATTACTTAAAATATTCTAATTAATTAATATATTGTAATTACTTAATTACATTATTTTTACAAACCAATCGCTATCAATGATAATGGTAATCATTCCTTCCTCTTAACCAACCATCATAATTATAATGATAATATTCATTCTCATTTCTCACTATATTCATTCTTATTCCTATTACCATCTCCTTATACAAACCAACCGCCTCCTTAGTTTTGCTTTACTTTGTATTCACATTCATTGTGGCTTTTGGTTGGTTTATATTTATGATTTTATTGCAATTTTGTTTCTCATTAACAAAAAAAAAGAGTTAATTAATTTTTTATAAAATGATATTAAATAACATTGTGATGACAATCTTAATATTTCTCCGATTTGTATAAAAATAGTTTTTTTAATAAATAATTATAAAATTAACATATCTAGTGTACAAAGCTTTTCGCTTTGCGAGAGTTTGAGAAGAATCATCGATATATGCAACTTTTTTTTATTTTTACAAATCATAAATAACTTAAAATATGTGGTCAGGTTGAATTTTTTTAATATACATATATATATTAAAATTGATCATATAATATTTTATAGAGTTATTTCCAAAGACTAAGCATAATTTTTTAATCTTGATTTCTAGTATATGTATATTAAATAATCAATGGATCAAGACTAAAATTGGAGGTTAGATTGAAAATAAGTCAATAAATTAGGTTTTGGTCTTAAAAACCAAATTTGTACGTGTTAGAATAGAATTAAAAATCATTAAAAATGTTTTACCAACCTAATAATTTTATGCTACTTATGATTATTTAAAATACCTAATATTGTGTTATTTCTTTGCTTTATATTTTCATGTAGAAGTCCCTATTCTAATAGCGAGTGCTTATTACATAGAATCTATATGAATGATTAAAGCTTGCACCTCTTGTCCCATCTTCATGGCTTATAAACCCTTGTCAAATTATTGAACACCATCCACTTATAAATGACTATACATGTATGATGTGCTTGTTACTACACTTCTCGAGTAAACTTTGCATTCATATTGTCTTCACCCTGGAGGTACTCACGCTCACACGCACCGCAACAGGAGTACTTAAATTACTCCAAGTAGTAATGTCTAAATTTGTCGATGCCTCTTCACCGTCATCTTCTTCAATGACCCAAGAGTTCCTAAAGCTAAAGGGAGTGGATATGGACGATGATTATTAAGATTTGTGACTAATATTGATAAATCATATTTAAAAATGTAAAAAAATAAATTAAGAGTAAGTCAACACAATCAAATAAACTAGAATAGCAAAATAATAATAAAAAACCAACCAATAAAACAATATCACTTGAATTTCAAACCATTTCTAAGATTTCTCGTGCAATCATAATTTTATTAATCAATTTAATATAAAATTCATTGGACGGTGAAAATTTATCAACTATGTTAATATCTTTTTTAAAACTATTTACATTCAATTCTAAGTTATTAATTGAAATTTCTTTATTAGTACTCCCCCTTAGTATTTTTAATCTTTCTTTTATTTTTTGTATTTTATTAGTATTTATATTATTTATTTGCAATTGTATGTTTATTTTCATTTTTATTATTTTGAGTTTGAATTTTCTTATTTTATTCTATCAAATGTTTTTAATATAATTACTGATTTATTTATTAATATAATATATATTTTTTGGCCTTTTGTTTTCTTCAAACAGTTCTCTTTTTTTTCTGTGTGTCTATTGGAAACAGTTTCCTTACTAGTTAGGGATAAGGTTGTGTACTACTGGACCTTCCCAAACATTGAGTCTTAACAAGATTTCTACTGAGATATTATTGTTGTTATTGTTGATTTTACTTAAAACTCTTAGAATTATATTAATCGATTTATGAACTTCATTGTTAAATTTGGCACTAATTCGAAATATTTATGTCGACCTATCTCTAAGTTTATATGCAACTCTTTTCAATTACGATAGATCTGTTCTTAAATTAGATTTTCTAATCTTAATTACATGAAATCATACATAAATCATTATGTCGATAATATTAATTTAAGAATAAATAAGAGCACATAATTGAATCTCAATGAAATTAAGAATAAATTAAAATAAAATAGAGTCACTATAAGATCCATCTAAGGGTTGATCTAATATAGATATTAAAAAGAATTTAAATCATACTCATGGAAAACAAAACATCAAATCTAAAGAAAAAGTTGAAATTAAGGATAAAATGATTGAAATCCCTAAAATCTACAAAATTTCACTCTATATTGATGAAAATTTTCTCTAATGGGATTTCCTTAATTATTTCTTATGCTTTATGTCATTCTAGGGTTTTTCCTTGTGTTTCTCAAGCCTCTTTTTTGCTTTTCTCTTTAATTTTGCCTTTTAAGGTTCAAAAATTGGGTTTTTGTTTGATTTTGCCTTTTATAGTTTGAAAATTAGGTTTTGAATGATACATGGTGACAAGTTTTATAATCACAAAACATACTAAATATGACTTATAAATATAATCAATTAATCATTTATCAAATATCCATATACTTAAGCTTTTGCTTGTCCTTAAGCAAATCATAATCCAAATTATTATACTTAAAAACATTCATCCCTTATTAACCTCAACTTATCCATCCACACTTAAATCATCACGTCATATCAATCAAATAACATACAATTAAATTCAAGTCATCCTAGAGCCAACCTTCATAAGTCAATATCAATAACAATCATATAGATAATCTTTTTGAAATCAAAAACACAAATTTTCATGCCCTTACTAAGGATTCATTTAATACACTCAAAATGTATAGGGTGGAAAGCGTAGGAACTCTCAAATCAATATATAAGAAGATTCTTAATCATAAGCTTGCAATAAAATCATACCTCCACCACTTATAAGTAAACTAGAAATAAAAACCAAAAGGTCTAGTCATAAGATTTTAAAGAGGCTTAGGTAAAGTTATGATAGGGATAATAAAAAGGGCAATAATATTGAAGGAATTTAATATAAACAAAATTACATGAAACTTTTTTCTTCATAACATAGGTCCTTCACACCATAACTCTATTAGTGCAATAACTTCAACACTATTTTTTTATGCCTTGCAACATATATTGTTATTGTTATTTTTATTTTTTTTAAGCATTCACCATATACTAACAATCAAAGAAATATTGGACCTTTTTTTTAATTCTTCAATATAATCCAAGTTTCAAACAATTAAGTAAATGTAAATCTTTTAAGGTTCAAAAATAATGAAAAGGCTTTCAAGAAAAAATAAGGTAAAGGCCATTAATGTGGTTATAATCAATAAAAAAGCTAAGTCTAAAAAATTGTTACTCCTAAGGTATAATATGGTAGGATAATGGTCAAACAAAAAGTCTAAAACGAAAGGTTAAATCTAAATTCCTTTATCGTGAACATGCTTCTAATTTAACAAATATGGTCTCAATATGAATTTTTTAAAAAAGCAAGCTCTAGAATCATCCAACTATGTACGATAACACACATTAAAGAACAAAAGAGCTTAAAATAGTGATGCATTTGTTGTTGTGCTCAAAATCTCACAAAAATATTTCGTGTGTGTAAATAATATTCATGTGTGTAAATAATATGTAATTTTCATTCAAATTAATTATCTCAATGATTATTTAAAATATAACTTATAAAAGCAAGTCTATTCTAACTTTCATCCTTGTGTATACTAATTTAATACAATAATCAATATTAATATAAAGTAGTTTTGACAAATTTTAACTAAATTGGGATGTCAATTAATAAGAATTAATAAAAAAGATTACAATAAGATTAAGAAATTTGAAACCTCTTCCCCACACTTAAAATTGTACATCATCGCCAATGTACATAATAGAAGCATAGATAAATAATATTAATAAAAGCACAAAAGTGAGAAAGGTAGGAATTGTTACTTCCCTAAATGCTAAGATTTACAAAGTTCTAAATGTGGTGAAGCGTTCATCTGATACTATGTATAACCATCCTGCAAAATATAAACAAAAAAGGGATAAAAAGATAAAAGAAAATAAAAATAAATAATATGAAAATAAAAATAACATAACATAAAATAAAATAAAATTGCACTACTAATGTTAAGACAAAACAAAAAATTATACAAATAATAAAAGAAAGAAAAGAAAAACCAAAATATAACATGTAGACATTTTTTGTATGAGTCATCTCTCGGTGAGTCTGTATGTCAGTCGATGGAGGATCCTCAGGCCTCGAAGCCTTATACTGCTATGAAACCATAGATGATGCAGCTACTTTAAAAGGTAGTGGTGGTATGGATATCCCAAGATGTCTTGCCATCTGTACTAAAACCTCCTCCATCCATCTATCATGGACCTCTTGTCTCTCCTTCCACTCTGTCAGCACTAGTTGTTGTACTTAAATAGTGCACTAGACTCCCAAAATCTGCCTCATGTGCTTCCCCAGCCAAGCTATCTTCAGCGAGTCTAGGCATCCAAGTGGTGTTGGCATCCTAGAAAATAATGTACTAGCCTCCTTCTGTGTTGCTCTGCCTGTCTAGGATGGCAGTGGGCCTTGTCTTGATGGCTTCTCTACCATATTGGGGCAATCCCCTTATGCTATTGAAGCTGCCTACTTGTTCAAAAGCCTAATAAGTCGATAGATATCTCTTTTTAGTCCCCACCTCTTGCATACCATGTGCAAATTCTTCATGATATACAAATTGAGGGTAACCATGGTATCAAGCAGTCTCATTGGTGGTAGCCTCTTGCAAACTCCTATCCTCCTTGCTAATCGTATTAGGTATAAACCAATTCAAATAGTCCTTATCTTCCTCTCTTAAGGTTGATGGTTGAAGATTTGGACTAAGGTGTGCCCCAGGTGAATGGCATCTGCTCGCTCATATTCCACAGTTTATGACTCTGAAGTTGTCACCCCACCTACTCAGTGTATAACTTAGAATCCTATAGATGTATATGAGCACATGGTGTCGAAGGATGGATGCTTTAGATTTGTTAGGGTCATACTCATCCTTCTCGTTGATGGTGCGCCAGGCATCTTGACAAAACATCCCATAAGAAAAGTCTAGGCAAAGGGCCATATACTCTTATGTCCCCACAAACTCTTGGTAGTGAAGACCTATCATCATAGAGAAGTCTGTGTAATTCATCTTGATCATCTTCCTTAACATCTTAAATTGGCTTATGCTTGGTTGATACTAATCATAGTTGTTGGCCCCCGAATTCTTTTCTTATTGAATAAACATGTTTTTAAATTTATTTTTGGGGTTTTGATTGATAAATTGCTTTTGGTTAGAGTTTAATTAGAATGTCAATGGTTAGAGTATTTTATTGTCTAGATTGATGGAATTAGAAGTTATATAATGGAGAAATTGAGATTAAGATAGAGTATAGTATGGTGTTAGTTAAATTGAAGGAATAAAAATGTATAAGGGCAAGATAGGAAGATCACTTAAGTTAAAAAGTTTAAGGCTTACAAGGAGGGGTATTTTGGTCTTTTTAGCTTCATTAAAGAGAAAGAAAGAACAAAAGCATTGTCTTGTCTTGTTTGAAAGAAAGGAACGATTTTTTTCAAGTAAAGAGAAGTGAGTGTTCGATGGAGGAAAGAAGAGAAGAAGAAGAAGAAGAAGAAGAACTTAGGGCTTCACTTTTCTTTGCTTTGGAAGAGGGATTTTAGGAGTTTTTCAAGAAGGAAAAAGAAAGAGCAAGATTTAATCTTCCATTAGAGACAAGAAGCAAAAATCGTGGGTGGCTTTTTAAGGCGAGTTGTTTAAAATCCCTTTGGAATTTTGAAGGGGTTTTTGGTTCAAATGGCTTAGGAAAAGTATGGGTATGGTTGTTCAAGGTTAATTTTCATGCCTTTGTTTCCTTAGGTTTTCCAATTTTTTTAAAAACTCTCTTTTGATTTAGGGTCTTTGTGATTTTTGAAGAAGAAGAACAAGGGAGGCAAGGGGAGCTAGAGGAAAGGCATCTTGAGCAAGCCTAAAGCAAAGGATTTTTAAGGTGGGTAACATCTTTATAGTTAAGCAAATGAGCTAGTATAGTTACTTTTAATAAATGGAATTTAATGCGTTCCAACAATTTTGACAATATGCATTTATTACTCTTTAGAATGGTTTGAAAATATGCCATGTGTCTTTTGTTTGTGAATAAATTGTGAGAATGTTTTCATATTGTATTGATGATTGTAAAAGAATGTGAAAGTGATTTTAGAAAGAATGCAATGTTATAGAATTGCCTTTCGGAAATGTGTCTTTTTGACCAATATGGTTGGAAAATGTGAAATGTATGTTTATATAGGTTTGTGGTGGTCCCTTAAGTAAGTCAAGTGCACTTGTCTATAGGCTTTTCCTGCCTGCCCGCTAGTGGCATGGAGTTTCCTCACGAACTCTCCTAAGTTCACGACTGCACATGACCGCTACGCGGAAATGTGTAGTACGTTCTATTTGGATCCACCCAAACCACTTCCGATGTGCTTATGTGATTATGATTTGTAATCATTTGATTTTGATGTATTAGTTATGTTGATTTTGTAAATGGCTTGATAAGTTGTAAGTTTTGGAACACTTTTGTGGCATAATTGTTATTGCAAAGTTTGCATTGGAAATAAAATGACTTAAGGATTTTTGCTTGTGTTCTTGGTTATAAATATGTTACTCACGAGCCGTTGAGCTCACCCCCTCTTCCTTCCTCCCATCCACAAGCGATGAACAAGAAAATGAGTGGCCGAACCGGGGTCAAGGCATCACTCCTGTTTGCTTTTGATTTTGAAGTTATCTTTTGTAAACAAAGATTTAGTTGCATTTTTGGAGCAAATTCACTATTCATGTAGTTTCTTTGAAATTTGAAATTTTGAGACTTTGATGCATTGGGGTTAGAAATGCCCACTAAAGCTTTGTAAGAACTCATATTATGATGTTAATGAAAGATATTTAGTTTTCATTTGTGTTTGCCTATGCTTATTTTTAAAAGTCACTTTGCAGGTTTTTTGCAACTTTCCATAAGGGTAATTTTTGTGTGTTCTGGTTTGAGGCAAATTCTGAATTGATATAGGCTAAATTGGATCAAGTAGTCTTCATGAAAGTTGTAGAGAAAGTTCATAGCTTTCCAACGATGTATGGTATGCTATTTTTGGATGTGGGAATTGAAAGATATGAATTTGTGAATTTTGAATGTTGTCTAGGAAAGAAATTTCGGGATAGAAGCTTTGGTTGAAATTTTGACCCTCATAGAGGTGGAGATTGTTCTTAGAGTCCTCATGAGGGTTGTAGGTTATGTTTTTATCTTTCCATTGATATAAAGTAGGACATTTTTGAATAATGGAGTAAAAAGATATGATTTTTAGAAGTTCTGGCACTGTTTGGGATGACATTAATCAGATAGCCACTTTGAGGTGGATTTTGACTCCTTTAGAGGCTGAATTTGTTTTTTAAGTCCTTTATGGAAGTTGTAGAGCGTTCTGTTACCTTTCCATTGATACCAAGTTTGTAAAATTTGAAGTTCAGATGTCAGATTGAAAAATTTTGTGGCCAGCTGGCCCTCGCGAGGGCGAGAGCGCACGGACTCGCGCTCGCACCTCTCGTGGGTGCCTCGCGGCCACGAGTGCCCAGCGTGCGCGAGCCCTCGTGCAATCGCACGCCGCATAGCATTTGCGACGCGGCCGATCTTTGATTTTCTCGCCGATTCTGACCTCTCTCCACTTGTTTGGCCATAACTTTTTCGTTTGACCTCTGATTGACCCGATTTTTGAAGCGTTGGTTTTCTAAGATATTTATCTACCTCTCCTTATAAATTTACAGATTTTGGTATTAATTTGAAAAATATGGATTAAATCAAAGTGAGAGGATCAGATAAACAAGAATAAGTTGGATATTTTTTGAAACATGCTTCAGTATTTTGATGATGTCTCAATCTGTAGAGCTCCAATTTTGATGATTTTTGTTTCTAAACAAACTAGAGACATAGAGCCACAACTTATCTGAAGGAATTGATTTTCAATTTAGGCCCTAAGACTTTCAATTTCTGGATTGAATTCGGGTATAGTGTTCGGTCTCGGTTTAATTTTAACCGGAAAGTGTTTTGGCCAATACTTTTTATTTCTGAACCAAATTGAGTGTTTTTGGTGTCATTAGAAACGTAAGGCAATGAGGAACAAGTGCTATGAAGAAGTCATATTGAAATTCCTTTATGAGCTATCCCAAAAATCTGTTAGGAAGTAAGTGAGATGAGTTCGTTTTTGAGGTTTGACTTGGTGTGGGCACACCAACCTTATGGGATGCGAGCCTAGATGTCACATAGGACGTCGGCACGTGACTCACAAGGGCGGGGTCCCAACAATAGCAACCTTTTTCTATAAAGAACATAGAGAACATTCATCATATGTTTTATTTCTATTGCTCTAGCATGCCTTCTAAATGCAAACTTAATTTTCCTATCTAAATCCCTAAATTCATAAAAACTTTTTCAAATCAAGGTAACTTCTTAAATGGGTAAAATAAGATGCTTAACAACTTTTCAATTTTATAATTAAACTCAAAATAATTTTTTAGTAAAGACCTTTTTATATCCTTTCCTTTACATTTTTCTTTATATTTCCTTAATTATATAGATAATAACTATATTGATATTAAATCAATTTATCCCATTTTGTTAAAGGCATCCTAAAAATGTTAACGATATTAAATCTACTAGGATTCAAATAGCATATAGACAATTTCTTGATACCAAAAGAATATTTAAGGTACTTTTATAATGTTAATAAGTAGTATATTCCAAATAAAGTTTTCTAGGTTGATTATCTTGTTGAGTATGTATTTTAATTGCTTAGTTATATATTGATTAATTATTTATCTACTTAAATTAATTGAAATTGAGTATAATTATGTAAACCTTAGAATGGAATAATGGCATTTTTTTGTTCTCATTCAAATGATAAGTTTGGATAATAATAAGCATGTTTTATGAGTGTGGAATTATGTAATTACTAGTACATAGTTATGGTATGCGTGCAATTGTATTCTAGGTGTTAAGGAGACATTAATTGTTAATTTAGATATCATGTGTGGTATTCATTATGTTAGTTCCTTGTGTATATGGTTGCCATTTTAGGTGATTATTATCTTATTGTGATTTTAAATGCTACTTGATATATAGGAAGGCTCTATGAGGATGGTTGCTTTAAACCTATCATCTAGTGCCAAAATAGTGTAAAAACCATTTCGTTAATTAGGATGCAAGATGTTATATGTTTTGTGGTATATATGTTTATTTCATTTAATGTGAATATTGATTTATGTATATGATTCATATGAAATATATGTAAAAGCATGTTGGTAAGTGCACCAATTATAACAATTAATAAAATAGGCTCCCTATAAGGAAATTAAATGCCAATTCCATGAGGACTAATAAACTACTAACTTAGACGTCTACACTTTAATTATATGATCAAATTAAAGAGCATATTAAGTTAAAGTAAATTAAATGTAAAATAAGGCAACAAAAAGTATGCAAGGATTCTAACTAATGATAATTAACTTCGTTATGGCTTTAGGTTTATCATTAACAACGTATTCATAATCTTTAATAGTAATTTATATGAAAACAAAGTTCTAGAATGTTAATCTTCTTTGATCAATTTGAAAATCCTTTTGTTCAATTAATTATTAAAGATGATAAACCAACTCTTAAACCTAAGGTATGATGGTCACACACATTCAAATTACAATAAGAATAATATTAATATAGTATCTATCTAATTTATTTAGGTCATACAAGCAAATATCACATATGGACAACATGGTGTTTACTTATTCATATAATGTCCAAATTTAGCAACTAATGGTTTAACAACATGGTGCGAGCATTATTTTGTTCAGTAATTTAAGAATCAATTTCAGAAATAGAATCACTAGAAGAATCAGAAAGCAAATCCAAAGTTATTTGAATTCTTGGTGAGGAATCAAGTCTCCTGTCAGATGGTGATGGATCCTTGAGACTTTTTGTAACTTTTCTTCTTAATCTGCGTATCATTCTTTCAATTTCTGGATCAAATTTCAATTCACCAAAGTGAGAAGATCGTGTTATGAACTGTAACTAACCAAACAAGAAAAGAAATTAACCACAAATAAAATAAAATAAAACAAATAAATTCAGAAAAGAAACAATATTAATCCTCGATAATGGCCCTGACATATGCTTAATTGATTATATAATTATTCCATAGCATTTAGCAATTAATGACATAAAATTTCTTAAGATACTCACTTTCACTCATATGATTTTAGGTACGATTCAGAATTAAAGAAGTTAAAGTGAGTCGAAAGCACTATAATGGGTTGTTTTCCAAAGATTCACATCCACTTGTCTTCATGGAACAAGAAAGAGGAAGAATTAGAGAAAAGAAAAGAAGTCTTGGAGAAGGTTAGAGGAAGAACCCAGTGCCACGATAGTGACAAAAGAATGATGGAGTACCATGATCATGGCCCTACAGGCCACGATTGTGGACTACGCGATGACAACTCGGGAACTGCTTCCGAACTCAACTTATCGAGGGTTATTTCAAACATTTTGGGCCTAGTAAAACCTATTTTTTTAAAACCCTAATTGGAATGAACTATAAAGAGAAAAGCATGAAACCCTAAAAGGTAGCCTCCATTCTTGCTACATTTGGGAGAAAATCTACAGAGAGAAGAGGAGTAAGGGGTCTTTGGTTGGGACATTCTTTGGGGGCTAAAGCATTATTTTTGGGAGCAAGCTCTCAACCTTGAGAGACCTATGGAGGGATAGCTTCCCGACAATGGTTCGGAGGTGACATCGATGTCGATGACTCGGTTAAGTGTATTTCTCCTTGTATTTGCTATTTCTTTCTCTCTTTAGAAATTGCTTATTTTATCCTATGTTTAATGTTCGATTATTGTGTAGGAATGACTTAATGCTCTATTTGATTATTTTTATGTAATAACCCATTGTTATAATTAAATACAATACGTAATCATTGTTTTTTGGATTTATTTGTAGCGATTAATGGTTCGTGATTATTAGGGATAACATAACTTAGGTTAAATAATCTGAGCTTGTGTGATTATTGCTTAGATTGGTATGTTTTTCTCACTTATAAGGTAGCTATCCGATTAAACGTAGCGAGAGTCTCCTAGGTTATCTGATAGTTAAGGTTAATTAACGATCTCTTCTTAATTAACTAGGACCTAAGGAAAAATCGGGATTACCAGAGCTTGTTGTTAATCTAAGAACAATAATTCAAGGAGAGATAAAAGAACAACAAATCAATAAAATATGTCTAATTAGGGTTTAGGCCGAGATTGAACTAAAGAACTGGGTCCTTACCGAATTTCCCACTTTTATCTTTTTTAATGTTTTCTTTTATTTGTTTCACTAGGTTAGTTTTACTTTATTTTGTTATTAAAACAAAACCCTAACCCTAAACATCGATTAATTTCATTTCAAAAGTTAACCGAACACTCTCTATGGGATCGACCTAGACTCGACACTGCTACAGTAGTAGGTCTAGTTTATTTTGTTTAGTGTTATGATACATTACCAATTTTGGCGTCGTTATCAGAGAATGCGGTGCTTTAATTTTTGTTCTTTATTTTAATTGGTGTTTTGTATGTATTTATTCGTAATTAGTTTATTTTCAGTTATTTCTCGATCTTTTCACTTTTTGTTTTGTGTTTGTGAAATTAAAAAAAAAGAGAAAATTTGACATAGATGGATGTAATTTCTTTTATTACTCTTATTCTCAATCCTATAACCAAGGTTGGACAGATCAACCTAACTTTAGTTATGGATGGGATAACCCACAAAATTATTTCCTTGATAGTATGTAGGATACACAACAATTTCCATATAAACCAGAAGTTTCTTATCACAACTCAAGTACATGTCTGGAAGATTTGCTTAATATTATGACTGCTAACAATATTCAACTTCAATAGAGTGTGTAGGAATTCCAACAGGAAGTAAGGCAATTTTCGCAAGATACAGGGTCTAGCGTCCTATATTTGGAAAACCAACAAAACTCAGGTACTTCTTTGGAGGAATTAGTTAATGTTTATGTTGCTAATACTTTACGATGTGCAATTCCAGAAAGAAACAAGTTATAGGATTCAGAACTTGGCAAGACAAATGGTTTAATTAACGGAAACTCTCGACCGCCTAGCATCACAAGGCGAAGAAATGCAACTATCTCAACTTGAGGTGTACCTAAGGGATGTTAGCACAGAGGCCTTATAGAGTGAAAAGGAGCTTGAGAATAATGAGTGGACTACTCAAGGAATTGTTTGTGTCGAAGAAGTTGAGGAGGAGCTCGAAATCAAAGAGGATACATCTTTTAACTCAAAGGTAAAAACTGAGTTCTAATTTATTGTTATAACTAACTCTTTGCCTTTGCTTAGCATGTTAGAGAAATTAAACAAGGAGGACCAAGGTGAAGAGACATTCGAGATATTCCAAGAGTGTAAGAACTCAGTAAAGATTGAGAATCTGAAGATAGGGCACATGTTGACTATGAAGGATTATCAACCAAGGCCCTATCCTGAACTACCTCATGTGGAAATAGCTCAAACTGTACTACCTAAAGATTATAATTTTTTCACGTGAGGAGAGTATGAAGTCGAATCAGCGACTCTAAACAAAGGCGCTTCTTCGGAGGCAACCCAAAGGAAGTATATTTCTTTTCGTTAAATTTTTACATTTGTTTCTCATATGCATCTGTGTTTTTGAATTTGTTTGTTTTTACTTGTTTTTAAGTTTTCAATCAAAATGAGAGAAAGAATAAAACAAACAAACAAACAATTTCTCTTTTCTATTGCTTCTAGGACTATATAGTTATGATTAGAGAATGAATTGACTAAAGAATTTCATAGCAACTTAGCGTTTATTTTTACTCTTGTGATTGGTTGGTATGCATTATCTTTAAAAGAATAGTGACTAGTGGTAGACAAAGTTGGTGAAAATTTAGAGCCTTATTAGACTGACACATCCATATCAGTCTCATTGTCTTTGTTTATGTGTGACTTTCATGACATATACATCCTAACTTTGCTTTGACTTTCTATTCAATACCACATTCTTATCACATGCATTAACATGGAGATGATTACGCATTCTTTGTTTTTCCAAGCTACACTATCCAAATAGCCTACTCGTTATATGCTTTTTCTTTTGATAAGCCCCTTTAAGCTTTATACCTTTCTTTTTTGTGTCAACCATATTATATGCTTTTAAACTTAATCTAATGTCCTACCTAAGCCATAAAGCTAGTAAAGCATTTGTGATCGTTTAGTTTATGGATGTACAAAAACTAAGTGTGGGGGTGTGATAAGTGCATATTTTAATTATTCTTTTTTATTCCTCTTATTGATTTAATTATTGGGACTTAATTTGATTTAATATTTTCTTGCAGGGAATTATAATTTTTGCATGATGTGAGAAATTAAGAGGAAAACATCAACTAATTTAGGCTTTTAAACGGGCAGAAATAATGCAATAGAGGAATAAAGGTGGGACATTGTAATTGTCCAATCAATTATTTGAATCAGCAAAAGAAGACAACACATTGAAGGAGAGCAACGTGGCATCAATTAAGACTTGAATTAGCAACAGTGGGAAACACTAGCAACACGCAAATAAGAGAGGGGCTTGGCAGAAATTCACGCAAACATTAAATGAGCAATTAAGAAAGCACGCAAGTCAAGAGTGGAAACGCAGCGTTGGAGGCATGGGAAGCAAAATTGAATTGACAAAATCAAGGGCTGATGTGGAATTAAAGAGGAGGCTTTGAATTGATGAAATTAACGCAAGAGAGGGTTCGGACTTGGAGTTGGCGTGAACAAATAGAAAGAGTGCTTTTATAAAAGACATATGCACGCACAAGGAGAAGCCCAAGATGCAGTAGGCATGAACAATTAAAAGAGACGTGGACAATGAACGCATAAAGCAGATGCGTTTTAGGAGTAGCAAAACAAAAGGGTTTTACCAAGAGACGTGGGCTACAGGCGACACTTGGAGACCATTAAAAAAAGAGGGGGCCACGGAAATTTCAAAAGGGGACAAAAACCTAGGGGAAATAAAAATAGAAAGGGACGGCAGCATCAAGGATCTTTGGCTTTTCTTTTGGTTTTCAAAAATACAACAGGGACGAGACCAAGGGGGGATGAGAGAGCAGCATCATGGACTGATTTCCAGACTTCCGTTTTTAGTTTTTCTTCTTTCCTTTGTTATGGAGACTATGTTAATTAAGAATTCTGTTTGGTTTAATTTCGTTATGAGTAGCTAATTTGTTTTAGTCAGAGAATTCCAATTGTTATGCGGTGACTCGTGAGACCTATTGTTCTGATTATTTGGTTTATAATATTCGTACTGTTTCCG
>JANZLC010000002.1:31143336-31158611 GCA_026413385.1 Erythroxylum gracilipes
AGGCAGGAAGTTGTAATGTCAGTAGCGTTATGGGCAGAATCAGGAGAATCCCCCCACCCACACTGCTGAATATGTAGGGTTATTTGCAGGAGTGAAACTAGCACATGGGTGTTATAGTCAAAAGACCGGATATATTTTTAAAATATAGTAGAAATTTATTAAAAGCAAATAAGCAAATCAGCGCGCTGGGAGACCGGAGGAACCCTTTGTTCCACCAACGGTCTGCGCGCCAAAAAACGTGCATTGGTCTTTTATATGTGCCATTATCCCCTCCCCTGTAGGTGGCACTCAGATGACAGCGGCAGGTCCCGGATGAGGGTGGGAAGAAGGCAGGCTTCTCTCCTCCTCTAGACGACTTTTCCCCACCCACATTTTACAGGCAAACCCAAATTTACTATCACTCGTAATTCAAACTAATCACTAACATTACAAATATAATTTGATTAGCAAATTATTCACCTTTGAACTATTACAAGTCCCCCCTTTTTCTATTTATCAGTAATTTGCTTATCAAATTTTATTGCAACTTTTCGGAAGATACAGAACTTTAATACCTGGAATTTTATTTACTTAGTAAACAGTAATTTAGTTTTCAGTCTTATTTTGGTGATATAGGTTATTAGCAAGCTTGTTTTTGCAGAGTTAGTTGTCTCCACAATTGTACCCCTCTGCCTCCTTCGTCTACTCTTTTGCAGAGAGCAACGAGGTCATTAGTTCTTCTCGGCAGCAGTGGTATACTTCAGGAGCTCTGCTTTTATGCTCACTTAACCTTTTTGTATGCCGATTTTTCTCGCATATTTCTCAGGTTTCAGGTATTAATAATTCTCATCTGCAAAATAATTTACAGATTTTTATACTAGTTCTTTGTTCTCTTACAGCTAAGTGATTTCTACAGTTCATACAATGAATATGATGTAAGGTTGAAGCACAATACCATTTCTTATTACACTGTATGCATTTACAAATCACCCACCCCACATGTCCCGAAGTGGGATGCCTTATGTAAGGTATACCCCAAAGTTCTTTCAATGGTTCAGGTATTTCAGTTTTTACTTCATGACACAGAGGGAGAAACTGAGGAGATTCCATCTCTTCCCGTCTGATAGGGTATCCGTTCATTACATCAGGGTGTCAAGAGTTATTCGTCACAGAGTGTCCCCAGGAGGTATTTGGAACCTCTGGTATAAGCTAGTCATAGACGTAGTTATGAGTGAGGAATAGCGCAGCCTCCCTGGGGATGCAATTGTTTGAGTGCTCTGGGGCTGCAGCAAAAACTGTCCACTTCTACTTTGCATTTTCAAGTATCAAGAGTCATTCTCCTAACAGGGAAGAGAGAACTGTTGTAAAAGCTTTGGAGCTAGCAGCTGAGATTCTGCAGATTCAAGCACTGAAGGGTGAGCCCAGGGGTCGTGGGGAGCAGGAATTTGGCAGATCTTCAAGGGCTGGGACTTTTTAGGATGACTATTTGTGTCCTTAGCTACTAATAATTTTCCTTCCATAAGGTCTGCTGGGACTTAAACAAAACTGAGCTCCTGTGGGTTTATCTCAGCTGACTTGAATGCCTTTTTTCTAAATACCGAGATGCAGTTGCTCTTGCAGAGTAGATAATGAGCTGCTAACGACACTTTAGCACCTTCTCCCCAGTAAGGCTTTTTGCAAAGTCAGGGTCCCTGAAATAAAGATTCTATACCTGTAGCTTGGTTTCACCGAAAAGCATATCGAGCTTTCCCCTCCAGGACATTGCTTTTGTGCCTCCACCCTCACCCAGCAGCCTAACTGCTCCAAAAAAACAGGACAAATGGAAAACAAAGCAGTGTTGGGATGCAGAAAACGAGGACTTGGTGTCACCACTTGCGTGACGTTTGGTCTAAGGCTTCGATCCCCCCCCCACCCCCAAAAGACAGCACCCTTGTTGGGAAAGGGGGTTGAAGCAGCTTGCCTTGATTACAGACATTGCTGAGAGGATACCAGGGAGCCTAAGGTGCTTTAAGCACTTTGAATTCAGCCCCTCCCTCCAAACTCTCAGCATTTCTTTTACTTCTCACTGCTACGAATCACTTTAACCTCAAATTAAGTTCCCATCCAGCTGACGGCCCAGGCAGCCTCTCCAGACTCCTGGGTTTGTGTAGGAGGTGCAGTTATAGGACACACTTGGCTTAGCCAATGTAAATTATTTAATCTTATCTATTTCTTCCCCAGACTTTCATGTAATAACGTAGTACCCATCTTCCGGAGTGCCTTTTTCAGTTATTCGCACTCCGGGACCCCCTCCCAAGCCGGACGGGGTTCCGCAAAATATTTACCCTCCCCCTGGGTAAGTCTTCGCTCGACCTGAAGCCGAGCGGCCCCACCCGACTCCAAGCCGGGCGGGTTCCTTAATCACTCGCTCTCTCCCCGAGCAAGTCTTCGTCTGGAGTTCGTGCACGAAAATTACGGGGAACTGCAGTATTTTATTTGCTTATTTGCCTTCAAAATTTCGGTCGAATATTTGGAATCTGTACTGCGGGAGTCCCTCCTGAGCCGTCCAACAGGGACGGGGGCGCCCTCTCAGAAGGAGAATCCCACCGCACAGGGATCCAAATCCGAGTCACGGCGCCAAATTGTTATAGTCAAAAGACCAGATATATTTTATATTATAGAAATTTATTGGAGGCAATTAGGCAAAACAGCGCGCTGGAAGACCCGGGGAAACTCCTGTTCCACCAACGGTCTTCCCGCCAAAAGCGTGTAATGATATTTTATATGTCCCGCTATCCCCTCCCCTTTAGGCGGTGCCTGGATGACGGGCGGCAGGTCCCAGAGGGAGGTGGTCCTCGGATGACAGCAGCTGCTCTCGAAGCAGGGCGAGTGGCTCCTCGCTCGGCTCGACTCCTCCCTCAGGCAGCTTGTTGCCACGGCTGCTCTGCCGCTCCTCACTCGGCTGTGACAGGCTGTGCCAGGGGATGTGCTGCCCGGCTATGCCTCTTTTATTCATATCTTTACAGGCACATTTAAAGCTTACATTCAGAACTTGTTTAACATAGCAAGATATAGCTTTCCATAGTAACATAACATTGTGGTTTGACATTTGTAATTCAAACTAACCACCAACACTAACATTGCAAAAATAATTTGATTAGCAAATTATTTATCTTTGCTTTTATTAAACTATAGTCTATCTTAACTTTACTTTTGATCTTATTGTGCAAGTAAATAAAAAGATTAAGACACCAATCTCTTTTGTAATTGCACTCATTCTAAAAGTACTGTTACTACTTAAAATTACTTAAGCATGTTGTGAAATTAGAAACTATACAAAGTACATTAAATTTAATGTATGTCAAGTTATTTAATATATTTTATGATGTGACTAATTGTTTTACATATGAAAATGTCTATATGATTTAATTATATTCTCTAAGGTTAACTCTCATTCTATACAGGCAATTAACTACAATAAAGGCTCTCTTCTTCTATCATTAGGCGTAATGGATTAAGTTGCGTGGTTTTTCTATTATTACTAGGTGAAAAGTTAGAAATCCACCTATTTCTTATCTGGGGATATCCCTATCTCCTCTAAAAACTTAACCAAGCTGAATTTCCTCCCTAACAGAAAAAAGTGCAAAGGAGAATGGATAGCTAGTATCATCGCTACCTTTATTTGAAGACCAATACGAGACGTAATAAAAAGCAATTCAGTCTACTTGCTTTTAGCCACAAGTTGCTGCATTGCCATACCATTTGCTGGTTAATAAGGGGAATTTTGATTCTTGGAGAATATAACTGAATTCTGATTCTTGGGGAATGGAACTAAGTATTGAAGGAATTTATGTTATTTATCTTGTTAATGTACAGTTAGTTAGCAAGATTAGTGAGCAAGATTTCTGTAAAGCTAGTTTAGTTAGTTAGAAAGCAATTATTCTTTTCTCGATACAGTGTATATAAGTCTGAAGTTTTCTTCTGATAGAATAATGAGATACGCAGAAAGTTTTTGTATTCTCTGTTTTCATATGACATAAAATTGTTCATGGTATCAAAGCCAAGCCGATCCATAATCTCGACGATTGATTGTTTCCGACGGTATAGGGACGTCTCCGGAGGATTGTTATCAGTTGTACAATTCTGATCATCTAGGCACGATGTTAGTTACAGCGCCATTGACAGATACAAACTTTTACTCGTGGAGTATTTCCATTCACAATTCCTTGGAAGCTAGAGATAAGCTGGGATTCATCGATGGGACGTTACCACCACCATCATGTGAAGCAACGTATAGGAGGTGGCGTAAAGTGGATTGCATGGTGAAGCAATGGATACTTAATTCCATTTTGAAGGAGATATCAGAATCTTATATTACCTGCAGTTCTGCAAAGATGTTGTGGGACAAGCTTGAAGAAGTTTATGGACAGAGTAATTTGCCACAGTTGTTTCACGTACAGCGAGAGATTAACTCTGTTGAACAAGGTAACTCTTTGGTAACTGCTTATTATAATAGAATCAATCGCTATTGGGATGAGCTAGGGCAACTTTTGCCTATACTAGTTTGTAGTTGCCAAGGGTGTCATTGTGGGATTAATAAACAATTAGTGGATATTGATAATGCTAACAAGTTAATTCAGTTCTTAATGGGATTGAATTCCTCCTACGACCATATTCGAAGTCAGATTCTAGCCCAAGATCCACCTCCATCTGCATGTAAAGCTTATTCACTTGTGCTGAGAGTTGAGAAACAGCGGCAGGTGCATATGTTACACGACGATGCTAGTGCGGTAGCTATGGTTGTAAAAGAAGGTAGAAATAATAAGAAAGGAACTTCCACAGGGGACAACATGAGTCGAAATGGTTCTCGAAAGAAGGATAATAAACGCAAAGAAGATAAATATTGTGATTACTGCTTTCTGGATGGACATGAGCGAGAGACCTGTTTTAAACTAATGGCTACCCTGACTGGTATACAGAGTTACGGAATAAACGAGATGTTTCAGGAAAAGGACAGTCGAAAACCAAATCTGTGAATATGGTGGATACTTTTGAGAAAGATATGGAGAAGGGGACTGATATGCAATGTGGATCATCGTCATTGTCTACTTTGATTCAGCAAGAACTTGCACAGCTATTGAAGGGGAAGTCAGCTGACGACTCCCATTTCTTAAATATGATACAAACAGAGTTTGCAGGTATGTCCCACTTGAATCCTGTTATTGGCTCTATCTCATCTGATGCGAATAGGATTGTGGATTCTGGTGCCACTTCGCATATATGTGTAGATAAACAGTTGTTTCAGTCCTTGGTACCTGTAGACAGAGTCACAAAATTATTTCTACCTAACAGGGAAGTAAATGACATTCGATATAGAGGCGTCGTAGTTTTGTTTGGGCAGATAATTTTAAAATCAGTCCTTTACGTGCCTACATTCACTCATAACCTTATATCTGTCAGCAAGCTAACCAGACAATCCTCATATAATGCTTTGTTCTATTCTGAATATTGCCTATTACAGGACCAGAAGACTGAAAAGACCATAGCTAAGGGCAAAGTTTTCCAGAGTTTATACTTTCTGGGATGTGATTCTTTCGTGTGTAATACCTCGGTTGCATCTTTACCTCCTGATGGGGAGCAAGTGTGTAGTATACAGGATAAACATGATCATAGAACATTATGGCACACGAGATTGGGCCATCCTTCTGATATTGTAATGCGACATATTGATGATTGTAACCAGTTTGTGAATAACACTGATTTTTCTTGTGAAATCTGTCCTCTTTCTAAGCAAGTTCGGACTAGTTTTCCAACTAGTTTTACACGAGCAGCTGCCTGTTTTGAATTATTGCATGTTGATATTTGGGGGCCATATAAGGACATTTCGATTTGTGGGGTGCATTACTTCTTGACTGTTGTTGATGATTACAGTCGTTGTACTTGGATATTTTTGATGAAACATAAAGCACAAGCTTGTTATCTTCTGGGACGATTTCTAGTCTATGTTCACCGACAGTATGAGGGTCATGTGAAAGTTGTACGAACTGATAATGGTTCCGAGTTTTTGAGTGGAGACACACAAGAAATGTTGAGTGACAGAGGGATTATTCATCAAAGGACCTGCGTTTACACTTCACAACAGAATGGTGTTGTGGAGAGGAAACATCGCCATCTGTTACAAGTGGCACGGGCTCTCTTATTCCAGTCTGGTCTTCCAAAGAGGTTTTGGAGTCATAGTGTTCTACATGCTGCTTTTCTGATTAATCGGTTGCCTAGTAACATGCTTGGTTGGAAGTCTCCTTATGAGTTATTATCTGGGCATCCACCTACTTATACTAACTTGAAGTGTTTTGGGTGTTTGTGTTTTGCTGTTGATACTCACCCGCATAAAGATAAATTGGCGCCACGATCTTTTCGTTGCATATATCTCGGTCATTCTCCTGGACAGAAGGGGTATAAGTTGTATGATTTGCAAACCCGACGTGTTATTATTTCCAGGGATGTGTCCTTCTTTGAATCCGTCTTTCCGTTTCAGCAGCATCCAGATCCTCATAGTTTTCCTGATAGTTCTGTTCCCTCATCGTCTGTTGTGCCTGATGATCCTCTTCTGGTGCCGTATTCCAATGATGTAGATCAGCCTGATGCTGATGCGTCCGTTATGTCGGAGCCACACAATCCCCCGGCTGAACGTGCTGTTGCTCTTCGCAACCCTCCCGCTCCACCAGCTCCTACTAGCACATTCCCTTTTACTATCAATCCTGGTTTTAGCACAACGTATGTTGATTTCTTGGCTAATGTCTCTAATATCTCCAATTCAGAGTTGAAGCCTAATGGTGAGGTTGATCGGCTTAAAGCCAAATTGGTGGCCAAGGGTTACAATCAGGTTGCAGGGCTTAATTACACTGAATGTTTTTCGCCGATTGCTAAGGTGGTCACCGTGCGTATTTTGCTTGCTCTTGTTGTTACTAGAGATTGGCCCTTACATCAGCTTGATATTAATAACGCTTTCCTCCATGGTTATGTTGTACGAATTTCTGGGTTTGAGAGAATCGTGTAAAAAAAACGAAGAATGGAAGGAAGGTTCGAGAGATTAGAGAGATTAGAGAGAGAGAGAGGATACACAAAATCACTTAGAGAGAGGAAGAGGGAATCAAATCACATTCGGTTATTACATGCTATATTCCCGTTACAACGCAGTATATATATACGCTGGTATACGGTATAGTGGTCTAAGGCGTATGCCAACAATAGTAGACCTTTATTAAAACTCAACGTTTTGCTAATCAATTAACGACTAGTGCCTCCATCGTCTTCTTCTTCACGATTCTCTGCAACACACCAACATGGCCAGATCAAATAAAATAAATTAACAACAAAGCATGATGAGTATTGACGACACTCTTCATGCTTCACAAAAAAAAACCCACTTTGAAATGTCAAAATTAACTTTTGAGCGCCACATTTTTACCAGATTAGCTAAACTCAATGAGTGAAACCTCAGATTAGCTAATAAGTGAAACTTAAATGAGTTATTAATCAGTTGATTTTCATCAAATGTTTTAATGTTATTTAAATGTTATACTTTTATTTAAATTAATATAAATAATTATATAACATGTAATTGCTATTTTTACTAATATGATTATATAATTTTTATTTAGAATATATATGAAATTCATTTTATTTTATTTTCTTATTAATTATTATAAATAATAGCAGGAATAATCATTTATAAATATAATATTTAAATTTAGAGTCTTAAATAATAGATCATTTATATTTTGCAAAGAAATTTGAATGTAGTAATTGCAAATTTTTTCTAAACAAACATATTTATAAAAGTAACACATCATTTGTATCTTCATAGTTCTAATATATTTATAAAATAAGACAAAATATATATTACATTTGCTCAATCAAAAAAATAGATAGATATCAAATTAAAATGGATTTATGCACTTATGAATAACTCTTTTCGATTTTATAAAAGAAATATGTAATAATAAATACAAGATAAAAGTACTAAAAGAAAATTTATACTTCTAAGGTTTATATTTATTCAAAATAAATTTAAAATTATGTTAAATAAATGCATTCATAAAATTAAGATATAATATAAGTTTATTCGCATATTTTGACCATTTTAATTGACACATAATAAAATCAACATAAAAATTATATGTATTTCATGTTTATTAAATATATGCTTATGATAATAATATTATTTTAAGACTCATTTTTAAGAAGCGAACTTGATTTGAAATACTATTTTCATGTATTCGGTTGCTAAATATGTGAAAATATTATATAATATTTCTATTTGAACTTAAAATTTATATTTAAGTATGAATATATAATTAATTCATTAATTAAATATTTGATTAGAATTTTTGAAATAAATAAAAATAGTTTGTATTATAAAATATAATTTCGTCCCAACTTTTTATGAACAATAATTTTGCATGAACATAAAGTCACCAAGTATCATGTTTCCAAATTTGATGAAAACATTTTTGTTGGGATCCGTTTTCGAATTCCAACCTTGTGAACAAAAAATCAAACTTAACTTGTTCTGATACTATATCTGTTGAGACCAAACCTTAACCAAAAAACGAACAGAAAATAAAAAATTTCTACTCAAAATTTAGGGTCCAACAATTTTGGTGCTTAATTGGCTTTAATAACACTAGGTATCAGAATTCATCATAAATACTTGTTGGTAGGTAAAAAGTCACAATTAAAGTCCCTAATTCATCAGCCCATCTGCTTCAACTTAACTCGCTCCTCGTATTATGTCAAACTAATTTTTTAAAAAAAAATGTTGATGTAAAACTGATGCATATATGTGGAAAGAAGATGATGTTATTAATTGATTGATTAAGTCCAGCACATCCCTGTCAGAAAATTACTCTTTGCTCTCTGGTATGAAAGCAAAGCACGAGAAGCCATGCATAGGAATTAGGAAGTGACAACATAGGATGTAACGGAACTCTCTTGCTCAGGCAGCATAACATGACAGAATGATTAGGCAGGTCTGCTTACAATTGACATAAGCATATTTTAGTGAGGATCAATTATTTGCATCTCCTTTTATCACTTTGGTGTTAAGTACATAGATGTACTATCGTCTTTGTAACTATCGGAAAAAGACTCAAATCTGTCACACTTAACCTTATCTGAGGACCCTGATAATTCAATGCAAGTCATGTCCATTTCAATACATGGACATGCCATTAAATTGCAACGATAATCAATGCAGGCAAACAAATATGGTTGAACAAGCAAGCATCATTAGATTCTTATTTCATGATGTGGGCAACTCATGAGAACGAAATTGGAATTGTCGTATCGAAACCTTTACTTGCATTAGACGAACACAATCTTCTTGAACCATTTAGCTAATGCATACAGAAACACTTGAGGCCTTTTTTTTTTTTGTGAATGTCAAATGCTATCCAACTATCAAATCAAGGGGCTTGCTGATATTGTTATCAAATCTGCCCATAAGCATGCAGCTGTTTAAAATTTAGGACCAGAGCTTTACCTCTCGTAAAAGATTTATTTGGTTCGAGCAGAGATTAGTCTAAGTGTGAATGACTTAAAGGTGTCTTCTTATAATTGGGAACCTCCTAAAACATCTCATGGGTAACCAAAAAATTAAAAAAGAAATCAACTATATACAATAAAAAAGTTAGAATGCGATTTAAAACTTTTTGGACAATCTAATCAAATCATAACGGTGAGAGATTGAATAATGCGATCAACAAGCTTCTCTCAGTTATATGGCCTGAGGTGGAAGGACCAAAAACTACATGACCATACAGTGGCTATGTCCATTAAAATTGGGGCATATTATAATTTGAAAATAATATAAGGGAGAATTTGACAATACTAATTAATTAGTACTGTATTGGCAACACTTTAGTGCTGTATAATGCAATGAGCCTCATGTTATTGATTACGTACAACTTATTAGAATGCATCATGTGGCTTCCTTCGTATCAGGTTTCCAATACCAAGGAATTGACTCCGTTAGAATTAACTAGCACACCTAGCTTCAGTGCATCATTATAAGGAAAATGGTCATGGACTTGATACACCAAGCA
Source organism: Erythroxylum gracilipes (assembly GCA_026413385.1). Lineage (NCBI taxonomy): Eukaryota > Viridiplantae > Streptophyta > Magnoliopsida > Malpighiales > Erythroxylaceae > Erythroxylum > Erythroxylum gracilipes. The sequence goes on from JANZLC010000002.1 coordinate 31,153,401, forward strand.
TGTAGTGGAAAAGACAACATGCACTTCCCTCAAGGTTTGGTAGCTCTTACTGGGGTTCAGCTTAATTCACGGGTAACCCCCCTTCGCTTTCATCTTTTTCAATCTTCTCCTCAATGCTTATTTCCTTTTCTTGTAAAAACTACCGGATTTTAATTTTAACCATGATGTCAATGGCAAAACTCTCTCTCGATCATATGTGAATTTTGCAAATGGTGGCCTAGCGAGTTGTAGGTCCCCCTTTAGGTCCACAAGCACAAGCAAACTATGGTCATATGAATGCACCTGGACGAAGTCATGTTACACACCCAGAAGATATTTCCAAGAGGTAAAAAGTAACACGACTTTCTTTCCATCCACACAATAACTTTAGGCCTATGTGTCTTAAGCTACTTCCAAAAGCAACGTACCCCAAGAAATTAAAAACCATGTATAGAATGTGAAAATACCAAATCGAGCCACTGCACAAGAAATTGTGGTTCTACAAGTTAGTCAAACCCTTGCTTTCTATGGAAAATGGTTCGTCCCTAGCAGACTCCATCCCAAATCTTGGAAAGAGTGAAAGAATTACCAAAAACAACAATGCTATGTTACTTATGAAATATGTAGTGTACATATCCATATGCAAAATGACTTTTCATAATTTTAATCTCACACGTTTCTGGTACAGTCAATAAACTTGATAACTGGCCCCTGTCCGCACGCACTCATTAATGTTCATAAACATATATATATGTATATATATTCATAAACATATATTTAGCTCTAGCAATCTCAATTCCTAAGCCTATATTTAGTATCTCTCCTGTATAATTTATAACTGCATACTTGATTATAACAGCGATAGATTGGTCTGGAAGAAGCTGGGGAACCTCGGATTAGAGTTAAACACGGTATATCGCAGGATTGACCATGTCCATTAAAGAAGAGATACTTTTTATGAGTTCAAAGGGTAATGAAATCTTCAAGAATCAGGAACCCAAAACTAAGGATATACGAAAGCACTAAGACCAAGACTTTTTAGGGTTTAATGCTCTCATTATCACCCACTTCAAAAATAGTACAATTCATCACCTCTCTTTCGTAGTTATCACCTTCTTGAAAGCAACTTCAGAACAATCACAGCTCGCCACATCATGTGGTCCTTGGTCCGTCCTCTTAATTATGCCAATGCCAGTCTAAGGAAGTGGTGCTCAGCTAGAAATGAGAGATAGAGAGATAGAGAGAGGTTTGTACAAATAGTGGAGAAAGCGGCATGTAAAAATGGAAAGGAAATATCACGAGGGTGGAAGTAATTAAATGGTAGACCACAGAGAGAAGGTTAGCTTTCTCAAGTGTGGAATACTGGTAGTACTGCCATTTCCAAATATGACGACATATTTAGGGGGCTGGGTCCTGTAGTTATGGCAAGAGGTGATTGGCTAGGGTTTCCAGAGAGGTTCTTGTGGATAGCATAGCATTGATTGGATAGTATAAGCACCAAAGCAACCATTCTTTGGCAACTTTTTTTGTGTTTGTCTTGTGTCTGTGATGGTGAGAGTTAGAAAGGCAGCTTTTTTACCGATAAGCACGCATGGCTTGGATAGAGCCCAACAAGAACAACAATAACATGGACAATCATGACATTATAGACTTGAGAACGAAAGATAAAGAGAGGGATGAGATGAGGTTTCTCTTTTAGTGAAAGCGACGCTTAGACAAAGAGTCAAAGGAGCATTGGTTCTCATGGCAGACTCTTACAGCAGCATATGCCCTTTGAGTGAAATAATTGTCCTTCCTTACGCTTAGACAAAGCCACGTGGACCTTACATTACAAAACATGAATTATAGCTTGAACTTTCCCATAACAAGTCACAGCCTGTGATGTAGCAACCTTAACCCACAAAACCCACTGCCTCGTCTATTCAAAGTTCAAACATGCAGCTCCTTTGTTGAGTTCTCTGTCAATATGTCACTTACTCAAGTGAACTCAACTGACATCTACTTGTTTGTATTTCCTATCCACTCACTTCAACAAATGCGCTTCTGTTTATACTTTTCCAAGTCCTAATACCCAACTTTTCCTCTCAACGCAAGAAAAGAAAATGGAAAAAGATGGCTCATTTTAGCCAATAAATTCTACCCATTGGCTACCTGAATCAATTATTACTCAAATCCACTCCTGGCATCCAAGCTCTCTCTCTCTCTCTCCCAGCTCCACAACCACAACACATCATCAACGTATGATACACTTTCTATGCTGTCTGTCTCAAGCTCAATCCCTTGGGTTGTCCAAAGGTAAATGGAAGTTCTCCGTCTCTCTCACTTAATTCAGACCCCACAGCTTTGCTATACAAACTCAACAATGTGTTTATACAAACATGAAAATGCAGTTATGATCAGTATGCACCAAGAGATATATCTCAGCCATTGCTTCTGAGTTGGGGGTTAACAAAGCATCAACGAATGTCTGTCTTTCCCACTAACTACCTACTGGTTTCCTTTGCTTGCAGAGATGTTGATTTGAAGAAGATGAAATTTCTGGGCTTTTAATTCCCTGGAGAGAGAGATAGAAATACAATATTGAATTTATCCACTAATTAGTTATTCTGCTGACCTACCTAGGTTATATGTCCAGTGCAATTACATATCTAAAATGATTCCCTCCAGCAACAATGAAAATAACCCAATCTCTTCCAGCGACCAACTAGCTTACAACAGACCCTTTTTCAGTGAGATTATTGCCAATTCCAAGCAAGAAGATTTTCTCTCGTCTTTCTTCCACTTCTCTCATTTCAATGTTCATGAGGATTTTGAATTAGGAGACCATGACCTTTTTATCCAACAAGGCCACGAACTTTTACGTCAGTCCTTGCAAGCTACTGATCCTGCGGTCTATGATACCATCGATAGGATGGTGGATTCTAACAAAAGTGTCGACTGTGGTGAGTTAGACAAAATCTGCAGCAAGAAACCTCACCAAAGTGCTGAACAGATTCCAAGAAAGAGATCCTCCAAGCCAGATCGTCACAGCAAGATAGACACTCGTCACGGACCAAGAGATAGGAGAATAAGACTGTCCCTTAAAGTTGCTCCTAATTTTTTTGATCTGCAAGAGAAGCTCAACTTCGACAAACCTAGCAAAACTATTGAGTGGTTACTAATACAGGCAGCAAGTGAAATCAAGAAACTTTATAGTGGGATTATGAACTACGGGTGCAGTACAGTTGCGATCGAGAGTGCATCATCTACTTCTGATTGTGAAGTTGTGTCAGGTATTGATGAAACCTTCTTTAAAAGAACCAATATTTCCAAAGGCAAACCAACTCCACGTATCGTTAACAAGGAGAAGAAGGCCAGGCCATCGTGTAAAAGAGGAGTTCACTTTCTTCCAAGGGAGTTAAGAGACAAAGCAAGAGAAAGGGCAAGAGAGAGAACAAGAGAAAAGATGAAGATTCGAAAAAGTTTGCATGAATCAATGATTCATTATCATCATCAGCAAGCAACGGACATAGAATTGAACCAATTAAGTTGTTTGAATCCCTTTGAAACTAGGGAGGAATCAGCCATTCATGGTCACTTAATGAACCCTTCTACAGATCAGCTGGTTGAACTGCTTATGAGCTCACAAGAGCAAAACCCCTTCCGTACAACGATAGAGGGAAGCGATATGATTGATGAATCCTTGGTGGTTATGAGTAAGTGGAGCCCCTCGTCACTTTTCAGTCATCTCCAAAACAGTGGAATTTCTCAAGAGGTAATTACTTATGTTCCAAACCCAAATTTTGGTGATGCTTGAGAAGTTTAATAGTATATACTTCATCTTAGGTACTACTACAAATCAAAATGCATAAACCATACAAACAGGAAATGTCCTAGATTAAGTTATTTCCTCAATATCTAAGCAACCCTTTATCACATTTTTGGTTGCAGAATCAATTCACTGATTTTCAGTCCTGCAAACCCTGGGAACTCTATAACGGTAAAAGTCTCTGCTGAAAGCTGATATTAATGGACTCATGTCATTCTTGACGTTGGATAAGGTAAGCAGACTTTTGAAGAGCATGTATGGTCTGCTCCTGGTGTTGGGTTGTAATATGAACATGGTGTCTTTTCATTTTAATTAAGCAGATTTCTTCTGAATTGCTTCGTCAATGATTGTTCAATTTTCTGTCTATCAAGTCAGTATTGTGTGCGTTTCTTAATCTTTTATCATGGTGTCACGTTAGAGCTGAATAGATCGGCTGCTAGTCACCTAAAGCGGTTAGATTTCTTGAATATGACAGACTTTTCTACTTCTTACACCCTTCTTTACTAGCTGATCCATGATCAATATGCCATACAATTTTTACGGTTAAACTTAATTCCTAAGATTCTCCTCTCTTGTTCATTTTCCATCAATTTCAGTCTAGAGTTATAACTGCTTGACTTGAATAGCTTGCCTTTTAGTTATATGGACAATTGGCCTAGAGGAAAATGTCAATTGAAGCAATAATGGGTTTCATTTGGGACTCCGAAAGTTTTAAAAGATGTTCTCGTTTCATTTATGCACTGGTTATAACATGGCTACACACTTTAAGCAATCTTGGAACAAGTCACACAATTTTCACTAGCAATCTGAGTCAAGATTTTGCCTAGCAAAACAAAATATGTTTCAAGATTCACCATACTGTATATAGACATATACTCATCTAGTTTAGGAGTTTTACCACTAATGGCAACTTGTATATACGGCAGAAATTAACCTTAATTTATATTCCCTTTTGAAGATACCCTAGTTCCCATTACCTTGGATAGATTCTGTGTAAACTATATATGGACTTATTTATACTACAACAAAAAATTAACATAACTTACTTCTTACAAAATTCAGACTTTTTTTATAACAGAAAATAATATAAATTTAATTAGGTAATCTAAATAGAATTTAAGAGTTTTAAAATGTTCAATTTTGAAAACTTCAAAATTAGTAAAATGTTTGAATCTTAAAATATGATGTTTAGTGTTTTAGAAATCAGCTTTAAGTTAATTACTATCTAAAACAATTTATGTATTAAAAATGAGATAATTGAAGTTGGGAACCAGTCGCCATGCCGACAATCCTTGAATAAGATTTTGAATGAAATACTTTACATAATATACTAAAAAGGAGATAATTTATTTGTTGATTAAAATATTCAATTACAAACACAAATTAATCGCTATCATAACTTAATTGTAAATTACAATCATCTT
>JANZLC010000002.1:31166574-31190920 GCA_026413385.1 Erythroxylum gracilipes
TATTTTAAGTTCAGGGTTCTTACAGATACTGATGAGACTTCTATTGGTGTTTTTACAACCAAAGTTCATTTAAGCAACAACCGAATGCTGTTGCAAACTTCAGAAAGTATTTATATCTTTCACCAAGTGTTGTTCTATTTTTCCTTTACAGCGTCTTCTGTAATTCACTACACTTTGCTTTACATTTTTGTTTTTTTGTTTTTATAACTGTTGCTTCTCTTATTGTGTTCTGCTAGATAATTTGCTGCGGGATGTTAACCATATATCATACAATGAATTAAGATTAGCAACGGATGGTTTCCATTCCAAAAATAATATTGGCAGAGGAGGTTTTGGAATTGTTTACAAGGTACTCCAGTCCATAGATCATATCTCACAACAGTAAACTTCATGAGTAGATTTTCCAACTTCTTCATCTCTTAGTTTTAGAACTCTTGATTGAGTGGTATGCAAATGGAGATGGTTTATCTAAGTTAAATTCTAAATAATATGACCATCCATACTCTGTGTTATTCATTGAGTATCTGACCTTACGCATAATTTCTGGTTGATAACTTTTTATGGTGTTCTCATTACTTGGGCGAATGAAAATCTGTTAGTTTTCTTCGAGTGTACTATTTTTAAGCGAGAGGGATTTGGACTATAGCTTTACATTTAGAACACATGCATAGATTTTCTACTATACCAACCCCCTCTTTGACATTATTTTTCTTAATATCACATTTGGCTTAATTGTATTAGTTTTACTTTTGGATGCTATCACATACTTTGAGATATCTACGTTTATGTAATGGCATTGTTTGAAGATATAATTCTTGTTCTTGTCCATCCCAAGTTAACCTGCGCCAACTATATTACTATGATGCTAGGGAACCCTTAAAAATGGACTACAAGTTGCTGTGAAGACACTTTCTGCTCAGTCAAAACAAGGGTTGCGGGAATTTTTAAATGAGATCAATACCATATCAAAAGTCAGGCATCATAACCTTGTTGAGTTGATAGGATGCTGTGTTCAAGGATCCAATCGAATTCTAGTGTACGAGTACGTAGAAAATAGCAGTCTTGACCGTGCATTGTTGGGTAAGCTTAAAAGTGTTTAGAATACCAAGGGTTTTAATATTTCTGGACATAATGACTGATTTATTTACTATTTAATCATTTTCTTGTTTTCCTTAGCAGGTCCAAAGAAGATTAGACTGGACTGGGGAAAAAGATCTGCAATTTGTTTGGGTATTGCTAGGGGTCTTACTTTCCTTCATGAGGAACTTTTGCCGCATATTGTGCATAGAGACATCAAAGCCAGTAATATACTCCTTGATAGGGACTTCAACCCAAAAATTGGAGATTTTGGGTTGGCTAAACTCTTCCCAGATAATATTACTCACATCAGCACAAGGGTAGCAGGAACAACGTATGTGCCTCTAAAGAATTTGATGAACTGTTGCTTTCAATCTTATTGGCCTTCTGTTTCCTTAAGTAGTCAGCTCTAGACAACCATAGGGCTGCTTATCCCATTTGGTTGGGTTGTCCTTCTATTTAACAAGTTTCCTTTTTAGTCCTTAAATGCTTAGTTTGCCATGATTCATAGAGAATCAAAGATAATGATTTACGGCCATCATACTAAGGAATTTAATGTCTGCTAAATGGCATAATTTGCAAAGCACCTGATAAAAAAAAAAAAAAAACCAAGAAAGAAGTCAAGATCTGGAACAAGGATATAGTGCTTATATATTCTAAACTGAACATCTTATGGCACACCACTAGAATTTGAAGAAGAGCATTTCCACAAAGGAATATTTGGTATCTGCATGAGTGGATGTGAAGCATGAGCAATTATTATATATAAACCTGAGATTCCTTGAGAAGGGGAAATTGATTTTTGTGACAAGCAAAACTATCATAGTGACTAACGGGAAATAAGGTCAACTTAAGGGCAAAGAAGGGACGTAAATGGTGTGACTGTCCGATTACATTAAATACTTGAAACACCTACTATATCTATTTTTTGGATTTATTACCAATATACATGTTCAATAGCTGATATGAGTTTATTTAAATGCATTAGACATCTATATCTTTCCTGTTAACCCATAGTCACCTTAAGCCTTATGGTCTGGAGCACCTTTCTTGCTCTCTTATTTCCTATTTTTGTAGTCACCAAAGGAAAAGTGAAGTGGAAGGATAGTTTGTTACCTCGATTTCTTTCTTGGCTTATTATATAGTCTACGTCTAACAATTGTGAGATTGTAACTTGTTTTTTGTCATCCTTCCCTTCATTCATGATAGTTTCTTAAGTCAGGGTTGTCCTTTTGTAGATGGCTGTTTGTTTTCCTTCACAAAATATATATGGAAGAAGTGTTTTAAGAATTAATGACAAGGCTTTTTGCTGCCAAAGTATTCATAAGCATGTTCTAGAGTGTATAGACACCTTTATCTGTCGAAAATGTGGTTAAACTAGCGTACATTAACAGTGTAACCCAACTTATCAACCTGTTTGGCTTTTTTCATACAGTGGCTACTTGGCACCAGAGTACGCATTAGGTGGGCAACTGACCATGAAGGCAGACGTTTACAGTTTTGGAATTCTAATTCTTGAAATAATTAGTGGCACAAGTAATACAAAGGTGAACTGGAGAGGGACAGAGAAGCTCCTCCTAGAGCAGGTGTGTCTTTGAATAGCTTCAAATATTGTTGTTTTCTTGATCTCTATATTGCTCATGTTGTTTTGGTGGCATTGACCACAAATTAGCTGACAGTCACAGTGCATATTTCCGCATTAATGACCTTGATATGCTTTGATTTGATAGGCGTGGCAATTACATGAAGAGGGGAAACTATTAGAGATGGTAGATCCAGACATGGGAGAATACCCTGAGGCGGAAGTTATTAGACATATCAAAGTAGCTTTTTTCTGTTCCCAAGCAGCAGCAAACAGAAGGCCTCTAATGAGCCAGGTTGTTGATATGCTCTCGAAGAATATAAAGCTTAATGAAAAGCTGCTCACAGCCCCAGGATTTTTCGCAGAGTCAGTTGGGGTTAGTGGAGCAAAGAAATCATCTGCAGACTCCAGTACCTACCAGATGAGCTCTGTTCCTGTCACAATAACTGAAGTGAACCCTAGGTGAAGAACAAAGCATGTTTCCGTGAACAGATGGGAGGAAATAGTTTACCAGGTTATATTTGTGCATTTCATTAATTAGACCGAGAAAATTGTTTTCATTTCGCGATATTTAGTGATCGCCAATTTACACTAGTCATTGACAATTATAGAGCAAAAACAATAAAGTAGTAGTATGATCAAAGTCACGTTCTACATGTCAATGCGAAAACTCTCGTACATTCATGCATCAGGAAGTAAAAACACAAAACTTGGTCCGATGCTAAAACGAGACGTAAGAACAGAGATTCTGACTATCTAAATAATAAGCTCCCTGGCATTAAAAAACAAACAGTTTAGTGAAAAATGTATAGCCAAAAACAAAAGCAAGAGCCGCATACATAATCCGGTCTTGGTTTACAAAATCAACTCTCAAGATCATGCTCATGGTACAAAACAAATATTTGGATCAAATTAACCAATGTTTGAATCCAATCAAGCAGCCCCTGGTGTGGGCTCTGGTTCTTTTGCACCAGCCGCAGGAGCCTCTTCTTTGGATAGATTTGTAGAACCATCAGCAGTGGTAGCATCTTTGACATCTTTACCAGTCTTGGCATCTTTTGCATCCTTCCCGTCTTTCTCTTTGGCATCCTTTGCAGGTGCAGGTGGCATCATGTGAGGAGGAGGTGTGTGCTTTAGCTTCACAAGTATATGGCGCAATCTGGAAAGATCTGTGGGCTTTCCAGGCTTTGGGCCTTGGATGACTGTAATGGATGGCTTCTTGTCTTGATCCTTCTTCCCTCTCTTCTTCTCAATATTGGGAACTTCATTGGGGATAAGCTCTGATATTGCCTTCCAGTACTGTTTATCTACCTCTTTATGAAATTTCTCTTGGTTTGCTAAGAATAACTGCTCCATACACAAAAAGCCAGCATCCTAGTTTAGTAAAACAGAGTAAGACCCCTGAGAAAGAAAGTTCATTGACATCTTTACCTTCTCTCTTTCTCTGTTATTAGTTCTGTTGCTCTCAACATTGACCTTTCTCTTCTCATAGAATGCTTGTATATACTCCTCAGCTTCTTCAATGATCTGCTTCCTCATCTCCTTCTCCCTCTTCTCCTTCTCTTCTAGTTGAACAGAATTCTGACTGTGCAGCAAAATCCAAGGAAATAATTTTGATTGGAAGAGTACATCCAACAAATGATGAATGCTTTCACATATCATAAGCATAAGAACGCTAGAGATTGTCTACTCATATGTGGACAACGTCTGAACACCCCTCATCAGGGGGAAAAAGGAAGCTCCCCATGATCAAGGTAACACCAAAAATGCTCAAAATATAAAAAGGAAAAAAAAAAGGAAGCTGGAAGCCTCTCAATTTTTAAAAATTACTAGTAAAAAGAACATAAAAAATTCCACAAGATTTCATAAACTAGCCAAACATTGAAGGGATGCCGTTCACCTTGAATGAAGTAATTACAAAATGGAATTTTGATATTTAAAATCAGTTTAATCACTATAGCTCCAAAACTTTTGTGCCTTTTAATTATTAACCCGTCTTTTAACTATAAAGAAAGCCAGTCAATCATTCTGAAATCCGTAGTTTGTGACAAAAATCCAACCCGGAAAACAAGTAAAATCACAGTTCTTGCCATATCTTAGCAAATAAGTTCCTGATAAGGGGCACTGTCATTCATATGATCCCAGACACTATTATTCCAGAATCAGACTAACCGAAAACTATTGCTGAAACAACATAGAATGAGATCATCACATTTAAATATTTGGAATAGGAATGCTGCCACTTATCGGATCCAACTTCACAAGAAATTGAAAAAGCCTCTCAAAAACCAAGAAGACGGTCAAAATAAGTCTCAGATCAGATTTTTTAAAAACTGGAAAATAGGTCTCAGATCAGAAATTTTATATAAAAGTCCCCCAAAAATTACTTCCATGCAAACCTAGACTACAAATCCATACACATCTCACTAAATCAACCTTCATATCAATAAATGTTAATGTTTCCAGTGAGAAACAGCTTCAGCAAATGCCATCTCGTTCACAGATCAATCAATTAACAAGTACCAGAAAAGCTGAAGGACTTGAATGCCAATAATTAAGTCTTCTAAATTACGTTACAGAACTACAAAGCAATAACAGATCTAAGCTTACATGCTCGAACCACCAGATCTCAAAACAAAACAGCACAAATGGAAGAGCAAAAAGCAAAAAGGAATCTCACCACCGCCACTCCCTTAGAGCGAAGCCTTCCTCCGGCGCCATCTGGGTGGGAGGAGGAAGTACGGGACCGTCGGAGGAGAAGATGCCATCGTCGGAAGCAGTATAACCATTGGCGTTGCCGTTCTCGACGTAAGGGCTATCGGAGAAGCTAGGGTTGGGATCCACATCGGGCTGTGAGGAGCCGAAGGTAAACGCATCGGGGGACGAGGCAGTCGCATGGTCGATGGGGACGTCTGTGTTGTAGTCGGAATAGCTATCGTGGAAGGGTGTTTGGTTTGGCTCGTGGATCTCCTCCCCGTCGATGCCAAACGTGTGGAACGAAGTCATCTCGTTATCTCTCTGGAACACCGTAGAAATGGACTAATTTTCTTTGTAGAAAGGTTAAAGAGAACGCTAAGGAAGAAGAAGGAGAGAAATTACAGGTATGTTGTGACTTTTTGGCGAAGATGTATTACTTAGTTTTACCTTGCCGGTCCTTTTGGTCTGTAGGTATGTTTTGTTAAGAGAGGAGGTGGAGCATGTTTATCGATCACTGCTACACTTTTGCATCATTTCTTTTATTCTATACTCACAAAGGTTTGGTCTTTGTAATTATAATTAACTTTTGGACTTGGACTCCAACTGTAGTTGTTAACGTCCATTTAGATTCAGACTCTCTTGTTTGTGACTGAGGGATGGATGGATGGTATTATATTTATGTGTGTGTAGGAAGTAACTGCACAGCATAATGAGATCATATTACATACTTCATAAGCTCTCATGTCATGTGGTGTAGTGTCATTGACAAATGATAGAAGACATGGCTGATTGATCAAAAGGCAACGAGCATAACCATAGAAGCAAGGTTGAATCATCACCATCACTGTCACCATCACCGTCAACGCAAAATATAATTCATCAACAGTACATGCATCCTGGCTCCAAAGCATGTTGAGGAAAATGGAGGCCTGCCCTGATAACAGACCGCTCAGCAACAAGCAGCACTGAGGAGGTCATATGGGATGGTAAATGTCCGTGGAAGAAGTTTGTATTGTGTACTCTTCAAGGGACAGCAGGAGCATTCTTGGCATATCTTGCAGAAGAGGGCATTCGCTGTACAACTCTTGGAAACTCTGGTTTTAGGCGTTTACTTGCCATTTCTTGCATCGTCGACCTTATCCACATCATTGAAAGCATAAACAGTAGGTAACGAAATCTAATAATAATATGACAGAATCCAAATGCAAGAGCAAAATTTTGTTAGAATTTAAAATGCCCAACCTGGGAGAACCATGACTTTTAGGCGTAAATTGACCAAACATCGTTCTTAAACTGGCAAGTGCCTTTTCAGCAGCCTGAAATAAACAAAAAAGTGCGATAAGGTGCTTAGACTTCAAGCCAGTAGGCACTAGGGACCATATTATTAGCCCTAGGTTGAGGATAGACAGATGATTTAGTTACCTGCACCTTGGCCTCATCCCAGGTTGACCCTATTCCTCTTCCTAGAACCTGTCCATCAATTTCAACCTAAAGACATGAAATACAATTAGTCAACCAAATCTTTGTAAAACTACTATTAGGACATAATTCATTCACAAGCAAAGGAAAAGAGACTCTCAATGACAAATGATGCAAGTAACTTTAAATAAGCCAAAGCCCCAAATCATAAACAGATCCAGAACTCCCTCACGTTCTCTCTTTTTCCTGCTCGCACGTGGCTGTCTACCACCTAGTTTACTGGTGTGCTTACTCTTTTTCCAGATTAATCAAGTTTCCAAATTGATTTTTACTATTGGAATAATATCATTTCCTTTTTAACAGTTATTATGTCATTTAATGCAAGTTTCCCCATTATAAGAAAGGAAATGAAAAAATAGGGACAATAAAGGAGGGATTAAAACTTTGCCTCTTACATAAATCAAAATGGTCAATATCAATAAATGATTTTCAACTGAAAGTTCAAAATATACAAACACGTTCTAACTATTAAAGAAAGAAATATAATCAACACAAACCTGTGCATGAACTTCGTCCTTCTGTACAGAATTAGCTAAAACCGGAGACTGAGCCAGAAAATTTACATCAAGACCCTCCATCATACACTATAAATCATTTCATGTCAATCCATGGCATGCCTAATTTTGCGAAACTTAGTAATTACTGAAGAATATATGCAAGAAAAACAGTAAGCAATTTTCTTCAACTTACAAATTCTTTGAGTGCTGTGACCGATCCCATTGATCTTTTAGAACCTTCCAGCCTAGGATCCAGAAGCCTGGATTGCTCGGGTGCTGTAGAAAATGAGTTAGGCTCATCTTTTGGAGTCTTATTTCCAAAAGAATTCAGATTGCCTGGTAAAAAGTTGTCATTTACACTACGATATTTATTCATATCCCCGTGTGCAGGTCCAGAATCAAGTTTACCACGCGACATGTATATGTCTGCAAAAAACATATCCAGATCGTCAGTTTCACATGGCTGATATGCTACAATAAACAGTAAGACAGCCTAAATGAAGCATATCGGAACATCTTATCACAACAAGGCTTAAATGCAGTCTTTCAACAAAAGAGCGAGCTAAAATGAGATAGACATTACATGTCTAGGAAATTCACTATTGCTAAAAAATAACTTGAACTTTTTGAGCAAAGCCTTCTAATTTGGAGCATATCTCAGATAAGGGACATGCCTCATATGCAAACATCAACTGGCACAGCTCTAAGTGAAAATCATAACTAAAAAAGTATTATAGAGGTAAAACTGAATCCTATACAGCTAAATTGATCTTTTTTCTTCAACTGAGCAACAAAAAAATGTGGGCCTCATAATCAAGTTTCATCACAATCTTGCACAAGTGTATCAAGTAACAAAATAAGAAGTTTTACCAGCCAAGGTCTTGATAGAACCCTCAGCTGCCTGTTGTTGGGCTTCCCTCCTTGTTCTGCCAATTCCTTCCCCAAGTTTCTCTCCTGCAAACCAAGCCTGCCACCGCAATGTACATAGTAAGAAATCAGAAAGTTTCCAGCTTGAGAAAAAGATGATGTCAGGTTGCAGAGGCTATATGTTTCCCATCTTAATATTATTGTTATCATTTGTGTTCAAGCAAATGATAAGAAATTTTAGTTGATCCTAACCAATAGATCATCCTTCATGTGCAGCTTGAAATTAAGGAGATGGCAAATCTTTCAATGCTTCTATTCATACAACATACCAAGCTCCTACTAAACAGGCCTGAGTATGTGGTAATTAACTACTAATGAAGAAACTATTATTATCTGATGTAAACTGAACTGAAAACTGAAATGTAAATGAGTTCCATCAAACTTTATGATCAATGTGTTCGTTTACTTCACAAGGATCTAATTGGCCACAAAATGCAAACTTACTTGCTCTACAGCTATTTATTGTTGAACAACTGAAGATTATCTTAGTTACCTAGATTCAAACCCAAAATTCACAAGAAAAAATAGTTCTAATGATACCTCAATGGAGAACTGAAGATCTCTGCTAGCAAACAAAGAAGATCTGAATTCCACCTGAAAATTTCAATTTTGTTAGTCTTAGAAAAAACACAAACTGCAATAGAGTCACTAAAAAAAAAGAAACTGGGATGGAAGCATTATTTTGCTTCAATCTTCTCTTCCAAAATGCAAACTATATTGCAATACCTTCACCCCACACTTCATTGCAATCCCCTGTAACACCACTACTGGAGATTCTGTACTTGAAACAGCACGTTCAGATTCAAAGTCAAGATCCCTGTTGCTGGAAGATGATCGGACCGAGGGAATTTCGTCTCCTTCAAAAGAAAAAAAAGTAACAGCATTTTTCATTAGCCTTCAGAAAGATGTTATTAGAACTTCTGAAACATTTATGCTAGTTTTTTTTTGGGTCCAATCTTTTAAAATGTAAATTATCTCTAGAAAAAAACAGTTGGATTTAGAGCTTAAACTTAACTCCACAGATCCTCATGAAGATCAAGAACAGTGATTCACAACTATTGACAACTAGATCAATGCAATTGCCATCATGCTTACCTGAGAAAGAACGATAATTTGATATCGTATGGCTTAACCTTAAACGGTCATCTCTATAAGGAGTCTGCAAACAGATAATTATAAGATTTGGATATGCTTTTTAAAGTCGGGGCAAACTTAGTATTCCCAAAAAAATTATCCCCAAATCTACCTAAAGTACCAGCACCAAAAAGGATTACCTCTTTTGGAAATCTTTGGTTCTCATGAAGCAGTCTATCAGATGGAATGGAACTTTCGACCTTAGGGAAGAAGGATGGCTGATAGGACCGATGCTTTTCAATTTGCATTGGTTCTGCATCTGAATGAAAATCTCTGGACACCGCTCGATTTAGTTGTCTTGGGCTCATCTCTTCCTCAGCTGCAATCCATCCACCACGTGATTGCACGTGTGGGACTGAAACTTGTATTGAGGGTTTAACAGGAAATGAAGGTTCACTTGGTGTATGATCTCTTGTATCTTGCCCATGTTGTAATATAAGAAGCCTTCTCCTGGTGTCAGGATCTAGCTCTGATTCTGGCACTTCACCCTCTTCCCGGGCAGGCGAATTTTGCAAGCTCGGCTCTGGAGGACCAACAGGACCCAATTGTTTAACTAATGAAGTTGCCTGCGGAAACTGCATGCTTGGCAATGGTATCGTTGATTGTTGTGATGTCTGCAGTGGAATTGAACTTGAAGAAGGTGCCATTGCATATTGAAGAGATGGAACAAGCCTTGGATCAAGATTACTGACAGTTGAAGGAATTGTTGAAGAAGCCGAAATTGCTTCCTGAGTGAAATAAGTAGACATAATCTATACCAATTTTAACTTCAACTCATACAAGCCAAAACTTAGTTTCCAAATCTAGACAATGTATAGACAAGGAACATCAATGTCAACAAAGATTTGAATTTTTTTCAAGGATGCAAGCATAAAAAGTTAAAGGACACAGACCTCAGAAATGAGAATGACCAACCTTTAATCGCCTTTCAACCTCTGCATCTGCCATGCCATCAAATGAAAGGGGATCTCTGTTCCCATTTGATGCAGAAACATCATCCTGAATGAAACAAAAATTTCATGATAAACTTCCTATGAAGAATAGGAGTGGGAGATTAGAAAACATAATTTATCATTGTGATAGCCATCCCTTCATTTCAACTTTTGTACCATGGACAAACTGGCAATGTCAACACAGTGGATGACTCTATACATGTCCAGGCACCCAGATCTGCTATTACTAACCTCTGAAACCAAATAGCTTCCCACATCAGGAGGAGAGGGAATGCCACTGGTATCATCTTCATATGAAATCTCTGATATCCTTTGTAGAAGGCCCTCATCAAACTCTCTGCCATATTATGCCCATAAAATATCATAAACATTAATAAATTGCACCAAAAATTAGAATGATTGAGAAAGTTAAACTCCAGATATCATTCTAAAGAACTATTGGGTTTATGCATTCTTACTTGAAGAAGCTGCCTCTGACATTGCAAGCAACATTTCTTGCAACACACAATACTGGAATTGCATTACTTGCCTACAATATAACAACCTACTATTAATCATGCAGCTACAACATAGGTAATTAACAGTTCAAAATATGTATAACTTCTGTGATGATTGTGCTATTGCACTATTGCAGTGTCAAGTAATTAGCAGATTATTGTGGTTCATACTTCAGCTTGAGGAGCATAGTATGGCGCAAATGCTGGAACAACGTGAACCCGTGGTTGATCTTTATCATCCCACACTTTCAACCGATCATCAATCACTAATGCCATTTTGGGATGGCATATTCCATCTTGAAAGACGTTGAACAACGACTTCCTTAAACCTATAACTCATAATCAAAGGAAATAACCACCGATGGGAAGGAAAATCGTATCCACGCAAAACAATGAGCACATCAACTGATTAACAGAAGACATATATGATTGGTCAGTTAAATTCCCAGCTCAACAAAATTGAAGTCATACTTACCAGATTTTACACAAACAATGCGATCCAATAATTCTTTTGAGTTTATCAAATTTGACTCTGGATCAAGAAGCCTCCACATTTCCAGAGCATAATCTCTTTCAGCCATTGTGCAAACATAAACCTCAAAACGCTTGCGCCCTCTAGCAGTCAAGTAACTTCTTAGATCCTCCCATGCAGGTCTCAATCTCACAAGAACGCTTGTATCCCGGATCTACATAATTAAGATAAAGAGTATTATACTTGAAAAAAAATGACTAAATGATGAATCCAACGATGATAGCACGTCTAATACTTGAAAAAAATGGGTCTTCCTTCCTCCACGCAATCCAAGAATAGAAAAGGTAAGACTGCTAGGACTCGGTATTTGAAGCACACTAGCAAAGCTCACAGAAGATTGACAAATACCATAATTTATCTTAATTTCCACAAAGATAATACCCATTTTCTCTTTATATAGTTGCTGGTGAATTATAAATTCACACTTATTAGGATAAAACATACTAGTTAAAAGTTGGATGCTCAATAAACCATTGTTCCAAAGTAGTGTGATTTAAAGATGAAAACGGCATATCAAACAGTGGCCAGGGTTGGTAGTAACACTAGGTTCAAAAAATACAAACCTGCGGATTGATACGAGTCAAAATAATGTTTTTCTCTTGCAATCGTATGAGTGGACGAACAATGGACTGATGACTGTCAGACAGGGCTGGAACAACCTCAGACTGTGTTTTGATTGGCTTTCCATTTTCAACAACTTGATCATTTTCGACATATTGCTTTAATATGTTCTTATCATCCTGATATCGCTTGATCTCTGCTAGCATACCTGCAATGCGCTGTGGGTCCAACTCACTACTCATTTTCCGCTGCAGACCCTCAATTCTATCTTCAAATGAACGCATTGTATTAGCAACTATGAGAGTTTCATCAAGATCAAATACGATGCCAAGGCATCTGAGGTTCAGCATTACTAAACAATTGTTATAAAGCCCTGCTGTGACAATGAATGCCCAGAAACACGGATGTTGTTTTTCTGTATCCCTAGAGTGCATTGCAACCAAATGAATTTCCTCCCCACCTGATGAAATCACTGCAGTCTGAAAACCAGGCTATATTAATCATATGTGATCAACCTCTATGATTAGATGAGAAAGCAATCCAACATCTCAAAGAGAACTCAGTCATGAAAAACTTAACTCTCAACATTTCTATCTGAATTCACTTCTTTCTTTTAATTATAGCCATCTGATAAATGTAGTCAAATTTGGCAAAAAGTGTCCTAAAGTAGTCTATAAAAAGCAAATCCATCTCCACATTAGTAATATGATTTCAAATTAAAAGAGTTCCCAGAATTTGTGAGTTATGTGCAGTGTTTGGCAACAAATGGATTCACTAAAAATCAATTTAAACACTGAGTTCATAGGGATCAAATTTAAATCAGAAATGTTCAAACATTTCTTGCGCAGTATTTGACAACAAATGGATTCATCAGAAATCAATTTAAACACTCAGTTCATTGTCATCGAGGTCAAACCAGAATGTTCAAACATTTCTTGTGCAGTATTTGACAACAAATGGAGTCACTATAAATCAATTTAAACAATGAGTTCATAGTCATCCGGGTCAAGTCAGTAATGTTCAAACATTTCTCAGAAATTTAGGGTTAAAGGAAAAGTCTAAAAATGGGTCCTTGTCCTTTGTCCAGAGTCCCCCTGTACAATAAACTCTTTAACTGGGTAAGGTAAGTTGAGAAATTTCCGACTTCCAAATTATTTTTACAGTTGCCAAGTTAAGAAATTTAAGTCTTTATCTGTACTTCAACAGGGGCATCTATACCTTGTTTTCCTGGACACATGAGGAGTGCAAAAGATGAAGCTGGGTATTCTGAGTCTGCAAGTTCTTTGACTCCATTTTGAAGCAAATCCCAGTAGAAGTTATGGTATGAAGGACTGCAAGAGGTGGACACCTCTCACTTGCTGGCGAGAAATGGCTTATTCTGATTTCGTTACTCGCCAAAATCTCATCAATCACTTCCTTCTTCTTCTTGGAGCTGTGGATGTTCTGTTCTTGTTCAACCTGTTGTAGTTGTTCTTCACGCTGTTGAGGAAATATTTCTACTTCCCCAAGTAACTCTTCCCCTCTATACACCGTCTTATACATCTTTCCCCCAACGTAACAAAACCCTAATTTCTCTTTCACAAATCCAAAACAAAACCTCGCGGTTTAGCCCCAAATTAACATCATCGTCATCATCGAGAGTGAGTCATGATTACCATGTGATCCGTACGATTAAGTTAAAACAAGGGCCAGATGATCTCGTTCTAATTGAGGGAACAGATTAAAGAACAAAAATTAGGGATTTTCTTTTCTCAGATTTTAAGGATAGATAAATAGATCTGATCCGAAATCCAAAGCCACAGAACGGTGATTTCTCGTCCGAACTGGATTTGATGATAGCGAAATTTTTTAAAGTGTATATGGTTTGGCCGCTAGGGTTTCAGTCTAGTTTGGTTAAGAAAACACGAGAAGAAGGAATCAAGTCTCCAACTACGGAAACCCTAGATCCAGATCGCTAAGGTCAGAAGTAGCGGCTCAATAATTAAATAAAGGAGAGGCTAGGACCTGTTTTATAATTTTGGATTTTGTTGTGATCTTGAACTAAAAATTCTAGAATGCGCCCAAAGATAGAACACGTAGATGAACAAATATTTCAAGGTTGGGGGGTTTGCCGGTTAATATGTGCAAATTGGAGGGTAGAATGAAGGTTTTTTACGTGTTACGTGGAAGATTTTAATTGGATTTCCACGTGCCGGTCGGGGATTTTAGATTAGATTCTTAGCTCCACAGTACACGTCTTTTCTGTATCAGATGTTCTTTGCTTTTATTATTACCTTATTTTTGTAAGAACACTGAAAATTTTTTGGCCCAAAAACAAAAATGAAAAATTGGAAAAAAATTGTGATTTGTAGATCATAATCCAAAGTCGCTGTCTTCTTTTATTTTTCTATTTCCTGCTTTATAACTCAAATCATTTCTTAAGTGCGTTTAAGGGAAGAAAACCCTTTCTGGAGTTAAAATGCGAATATACCCTTTCATTAATAGTGATTTCAACCCATGTTGAATGATATTGGATTGAGTTCTGATATAGTAGTATATTGACATCGGTCAATATCGGGTATCGGTAATTTTTTAATTTATGAAATAGTCCTTAATTTTTTTAAAAATTTGTAAAATAGTTCATTGTCATATATACTTTAAGTTTACATCAACTTTATTTCCAAAAAATGATAATAAAAAATAATAACCACAATTAGCATGAAATAACAATAATTTTTAGATATTTCACATATAAATAATATTAACAATTACAATGAAAAAAGAACAATGATCATCATACAAATATAAAATTAAGAATAATACAAAGTATTTAAAATATTACAATTTTATCATAAAATTACATCAATTGTTTAAAATATCTAACAAAAAGAATAATAAATATCTTTAACTTTCAAACTATTACAATTTATCACAATAGTTCGTGATGAGGAACTAACCAAGTAGAAGTAAAACTTGTAACAAAAGAATTTACAATTCACAACTTTGCATCTCATTTCATTTCTCCACCACTAATGTTCACATGCAAAATCATGGATCAAAGGACTTTTTAAGGTTGTAATGTGGGCATAGGTAAGGTGAGATGTATTTGGGTCAAATAACTTGAAAGTCGTTAAAGCTAGTGAAACAAAAGTAACTCTCAATGAGATATCAAGTGCGCAAGTTAACATTCATACAAAACTAGGTACCGTCAGCTATGACAAATGCAACAATTATATTTAATAACTCAATTTAGTTCTCACACACAAACCATATAAAGCATATACCAATCCGAAGGGATCACTCATACAATTGATGACAATACATTGAAACCACAATGAGTGAATCTTCCAAGCCAAACTCTACCAAGCAGACTTGGGATGATAATCAAATGGTAGCCATGACGGAAACCTCCAGCTCCTTAATTACCAACCATATGCCCTCACAATTGATATATCCAAATAGCTTTACAATACCCTGTGTAGTTGGTAATTTAAAGATTTCAAAATGTTTATGCGACTTAGGCACAAATATAAACCTTATGCATTTGTTGATTTTTAGGAAATGGGGCTAAGAGATGTGAAGCCAACTTCTATGCATATTCATTTGGAGGACCAATCGATAAAGAAACCATTTGGCTTGGCAGAGGATGTGCCTATAAAAGTGGATAAGTATTTCATTCCTGTGGATTTTGTCGTGGTAGACTTTTGAAGAGGATTAAACTTGTCTGTTAATTCTTGGTATACCATTTTTGAACACTAGAAAAGCTTTGGTAGATGTCCATGAGTACAACTTCATCCTTTAGATTGGAGAAGAACAAGTGGAATTCAGTATGAATAAGAATTTGAAGGAGGGTGACTCATTTATGAGAATTGATGTGGTCAAATCTTTAAAGGAGCGAGAGGAAGAAGAACAGATTTGAACAAACATAGAAGTTGAAGAAGATATAAAAGTCTCTGTTCATGAAGTAAAAGTAGAAGAGGAGACAAGGATGAATAAGGAAGAAAAAGCACAACTCATCCTCTTACAGGACAAATTGATGGACTTGATAGAAGATGTAGGAAGTTTCATTATTCCCTATTTTATTGACAGTTTGTTACTTAAAAAGGCATTAGTGAAATTACTTGGTTTTCTTGATTTGATTAATCATGTCCTTTTGATTATCTTGCAATATGTAGCTTATTTACAAACTACTAAACTGAAACTGAGTGACACGGGTGGAAACAAGCCACTCATAATTGACCCAAGTTGAGTGTGGAAGGAAGAGTACGTCAAGCTAATGATGTTAACTAAGCACTACTTGGGAGGCAACCCAAGAATTAGGATAAGTTTCATTTCTTTATTAGTATTTTGTTATTTTTATTTTTGTTTTGTGGGTAAAGAATTGTTGGAATTTCATGGTCGAAAGTATCTCCACATTTCGTCACCAACACAATCTCCTAATTTTGTGCTCTTAACCTTTCCTTTTATTTTTTCATTTATTTTTTTTTGTTTTTCTTACATTGAGGACAATGTGTTGTCTAAGTATGAGGAGTATTTTGCATTGGCATGTCATGAGTGTGAATATTGCATACCATATTGTTAGTTTTTGATTAGGTTGACATGGTGTGAACATATGTTGCATATGTGTGAATTGTGTGAATGTGTCAATGGCAATAACTTGATGAAAGTATTTTAGATTTGAACATAGTCATTGAATTTGTAGAGGCATATTGGCTTAAGCATTTTATATTCTAAGTATCTTTGGTTAAATAGCATGTTAATTAGGATATGAAATTAGTTTGTTCATCTCGGAAATTTATTACTTAAGAAATCAGTTTGTTCATCTTAGGAAATTTGTTACTTACATTTATAATTACAATCCAATTGAATATGTTAGTATCATTAGTAGTCTTTCATGGGATGATTGGCTAAAAGAAATGAGGTAGGCTATGTGAAATAAAAAAAATGTATGTCTATTAAATGAATAACTATTCCACTAGCCTTTTTGAAACAAATATTAGGTTATAAATAGAGCTAGTAGCCAGTTAAGAATATGATATAGCTGAATAATCAGGAGCATTCAAGACAAAATGTTTGTCTTCGCGTCAAAAGGTTAGAATGACATTCCAACCGAGCTAATTAGTAAAACGTGGCCTAGTTGAGTAATTGAGGGAAATTGCTGAAAAGGTGTTTGCCGTCGCATCTAATACTAGATTAATGTTAAAGAAAATAAAAAAGTGGTGTTTTGATCAATAAACCCTACTGATCTTTGAAAATAGAAAAAATTTTCATGAAGGGATACTTAGTGATAGTTGCAATTTTGGTTGATTACTAATTATCAATGTATGTATGCAAGTGCTTTATGTGAATGAATATGATGTTAATGTCTTGATTAGTATGTATATTAAATCCAAAAGTGCTTAGCCATAAATTTCATAGGTTAATATGTGAGAACAACTTGAATTATTGTTTTTTGAGGTTAAATTAGTTTCGTCAAGTTAGATGCCATTGTAACATTAGTACATGTTGTATGAATGTATGTGTTATTGTTTGGTTTGTTTGATTTTATGTTTTTGTTTTTGTTTTTGCTTAAGTATAAGCAAAAGTTTAAGTGTGGAGATGTTGATAAGTGTAAATTATACTATGTTTTGATAGATGTTTAAGTGTGCTTTGCAGTATTTCTTAGATGATTATCATGTATATAAGCTTAGAACTATGTTATTATTAGTGTTTGTTTATATTTTAAGTGTTTGTATGGTTTTGAGCATGATTTGGACCTTAATTTTATGTTTTAAGAGGTGTTTGAGTGTATGGAAATAGGAAATTGAAGAAAAGAGAAGAATTAAAAGTATGGAAGCTGGCTACGATCATTGCTTATTTAGCCACGATTGTGACAGAGAGTGCAGATAGCTATTCCAACAAATTTTAGCTTTTCCAGCATGTGACTCTTTTTGTAATTTTAACATTTTGGGGCTTTTGGTGGAACCAAATTAAGTGTTTAAACCTTAGAAAGACCCTAGAAGCTTAAGAACTATTTAAGAACATAAAACACTCAAAAAGAGCAGCCACTATCTAAAAAGTGAGAAAGCAAGAAGAATGAGCAAAAAGAGCAATCTAGAAATTCCAAATTTCAAGTTTGAGTTCAAATCAAGCACTTTCTTTCTTTCCTTTGGTTATTTCATTAAAATTGACGTGTAACTTAGATTTGAACATGTTATTCGTGTTTAGGATGAATAACATGTCTAATTATTAGATTTAGATTTATTCTTAAGTTGTTTTGTGACTTGATTGTTGTTGTTTTCAATTCAATTTTTTGGTGCTGTGATGTTTGGGTATGCTAATACTTCAATAATAAATCAAGAGAGTGAGTCGAATGTAATCCTATTAGGTTGGCTAACAAGAATAAGTCTCCCAAATAAAAAATGGTAATTATACGAAGAGAGGTCTCGTGTAAGGACCCTATTATTTGATAGATCATTTAAGAATTAGTTGAAAACACTAGGTAGACTTTGTGAATCGAGAGGTAACAAAATCTAAAATTTTGTTATCAATTAGGGTTGATTGTTTAGGTCATGAGAAAGAGTAGTCAATCCCTTAGAAGATCTAGAATCAACACATAATTGAATCAATAGCGGTTAGGGAGCAAAATAATGATAAAATAAATCCTAAGCCTCTTCCTTGATTGTCCTCTCATATTTGTGGTTGCTCATTTATTATTTGATTATTTGCTTAATTTAAATCTTTTAATTTTCTATTTTTATTTTATTTTATTTTAATAA
Source organism: Erythroxylum gracilipes (assembly GCA_026413385.1). Lineage (NCBI taxonomy): Eukaryota > Viridiplantae > Streptophyta > Magnoliopsida > Malpighiales > Erythroxylaceae > Erythroxylum > Erythroxylum gracilipes. The sequence continues at coordinate 31,185,248 of JANZLC010000002.1, forward strand.
TCTTTTATCTCCTTATACAAAGTTAGGTTCATTTAGTTTTATCTATTTTCTTGTGGGATCGACACCTTTGATACTACAAGTTATGATCTATATACTTGCAAATATTGGGGGTTTTACATTAGAAAAACTTGCTCAACAACTGTCTAATCCATCCTTCCATTTTGTGGCTATGAAAATGAATTTTAAATCTTAAGAATAAATCACTCAACTTCAAAGTAGAGAAGTTCAAAAAATAATCAAACGAATAAGATAATAATGCAATAAGATACAATACAATAAAATAAAATAGATATTAAAATAATGGTTAGAATAATACAATCTAGCTTTTCTTAATATTACAAGTCCACAACAACGACGTAAAAAATTTGATTGACTTCTTAATGGAGTTAAGGTCAATATTGAATTATCCGTAAGTTTACGGTGTAGCTGTAACTAGTACAGACAAGTACACATCAATCCCATAAAGACTGTAAATACTAATAATTACCTTTTTACTATTATCTAGCCTAAGAATTAGTTTTTTTTAATTTTAATTAAAAATAAAATAAATAAATAAACTAAATTAAGATTAAACAACTATGATCTCAGGAAAAGTAAAATACACAAAAAAATCAATATTAGATAGTAATGTCTAGGTTATGAACCTCTTATGAATCTTTACATATTATTAACCTTTTATTGTGCAATCATATTATTGATTATTGGATTATGAAAAATCCTATATTATGCTATTAACTCTCTCAAGACTATTAGCAGCTAATTCTTCTGTTGATTAATAGAATTCTTTCTAGTAAAACACCTAGGATTGCTTTATCGATTTAAGGATTATGCTATTAGGTTTAACCATAACATAGAAGATTTATGTTAGCCTATCTCTAGGGTTGCATGTAACTCATTTCAATTATGGTAGATCTATTCATAAAAAAGGATTTCTTAATCTCAATCACATGAAATCAAATCATGTACTAATATTTCAGATATATTAGAACAAGAATTAAACAAATAATTGAATCACAATAATTTATCAATATAATTGCTTTGAATAAAAAGATTGTTATCTCAAAATAGGGTTCATCACACCTAGACACTAATCACGTTTAGTTATTAATAATAAAGAGCAAAATCAAAGATAAACAAGAAGAAAAACTAATAGAAAACAAAGGAACTATAATTCTAAATCTCCATTTTTCTTTTATTGAATCTTTTTTGCAAACTTAAGGTTTGATGTTATGATCTACTGGATCTCTTGATGTATTCTTTATGTTTTACATGTCCCATGATCAAAATCGTTGCCTCTTTAGGTGTTCTGCATCTTAAATCTACTGCAAAAGTCAGCTTTCCTCATATTGCCTTGCTTATGTCTTTTTATAGTAAATTTTAGGGTTTTTAAGATATATATGATCACTTACATGTGTCTATGATAGATTGTGTATATTCAAAAGTACCTGAATTCATGATGCTATACAGATATAGTGACTTATATGGGCAACATACATAGCGGTGTACATCACTATACATGGGCACGTAACTCCACACATCCAAAAATCAATTTCTTCAATTTTCACACATTTACAGAGAATTACATCGTCTCTATACACAAGCATGTAGGTTCTCAATTACTTCAAATCTTTGTGTTATGCCACTGTTTCATCCAAATTTTTCTTCTTTTTTTTAGAGAAGATTATAACCTATAAATGCACTTATAGCAAATTAAGTACCAAATATGTAACAAAACTATAAAATATCAAGCAAAATACATCAAATATGGGTGTATAATTATAATTACATATGCATCTATCAGAGGTCATAGTCTAAGAAAAGTTTGTTAAGTTTTAGGGGAATTTGTATGAAAGAGAAGGAGACAACACCAGAGTTGATATACAAACATAGATTGTTTGATATTTTGGGTAGAAAATGAAGTAGAGTGAAAGGGATTTATAACAAAATTGGCAACCTCTAGTGGTTGAAATTTAAATGAAGCTAATCTTATCTTCCATAATAGATGGGTAGTTTTTATTTCAAACATAAGATAATCTTGATACAATCTTTGAATACAACATTCCTTCTCAATTAAGGATTCTTTTAGATTAAGGGCTACATAAAGATTATCTTGAAGACGTTTTCAAGATTCTTGTTTTTCTAGCTAGATTTTCCTTGACTCTTGAACTTCCCAAAACCACTGGGCCATATTTGAGAATTTGAATAGTAGTCTTGCACCCATTTTATGCAAGTATACGAGGTCTTGAGCATAATATATTTGATTTGTTCAATTAAATATATGCCAGGAGCAATTGTATTTTTGAAAGATAAAAGATAATTATATTAATTTAGCAAAAGCTATAAAACAACAATTATAATGAATCATAATATCTAAGACAAAAATAAACTCACTAGCCAATATACAAGATAAAGACACCAGATAGCATTATAATAACTAGTTCAGCTTTAGTTCAAGAATAACTAAGCGTTGTTGATCATTGGCAGTTATAGCAGCTCTGGCCCAATTCACTATATGTTCCACAAATTGTTATTTACTCTCTTCAACACCCTTGTATATCCTTCGATTCATTTCCCTCCAAATTGAATAGATAATAGTATGAAAAGAAGTCTTAATAATCATGCCATTTACTCTACCGTGTTTAGTACACTATATGAAAAAAAATTCAAAGCCTATGTCCACTTAAAGGTGTACCTAGGTAGTTGTAACATAACCATAATTCTGCTCCAAATTGCTTCGGTATAATTACATTCAAAGAATAAATGATTTCTCCTCTTATTCAACTGCTTAAAAAGTACACATATGGGGTTAAAGTCACCAAACCATCTGTCCTTGGTCCAAAGCCTATTTTTAATCACTAGCCAAGTGAATACAACAACTTTGCACTTTAGATTTGCTTCTAGATAACCTCAAACTAGGGAACCACATCAAAATGGTTCACTAGTACTGATGATAAGATCAATTGTTGAAGGTATCATTTGAATTTCAAACAATGCTATCCTAGCTCAATCTTGGAGGGATGTTAGGTAAATAATATGAAAATAAGTGAAAACCTCTGAAGTTGCCAGCCTACTCACCATTTTGGATAAGTATAGAAACTCTAGCATTGAGAGGGATTCTATTCCTGAGGCTAGAAAGATTTATTCTTTGAATGAGAGGACTATGATTGGTCCAGTTATCAAACCATATCCATATATCCTCTCCATCCCCTAACCTATGATTGATATAGGGATAGAACATACTTTTCAAGCTAAGAAAGTGATTAAAAAACCATGAGAGATCTCTAGAATATTCCAGCTGTAAGAAATTCTAATTTCTGAGATAGTACTCATTAATCCATTTAATCCACTTTGCTTTGTTGTTAATGAATAATTTCCATAACCGCTTACCAAGCATTACCTTCCACATTTGATCAACATGGATGATCCCAAACCCTCCTAACCTCTTTAGGGTAGGGATATCACTCAATTTCACCTTTGCTTGCTTCCCATTCTTAAATTTTCTAGACCACAGGAAAGCTTTTAATATTTTATCCATCTCCTTAATGACCCTCCTCAACAGAACCAATTGAGCAAACCAATGTAGATTCATACTATTCAAAATATGATTGATGAGAAGCAGTCGGGATGTAATAGATAAACACTTATTTTTCCAAGCATTAATTTGATCTTTAATCTTATCAATCAAGGGAATAAAGTTAGAGAATTTAGGTTTACTAGTAGTGATTAGGACACCCAGATATTTGAAAGGGGGAGAGTACAACTCAAACTGACTATATGACTAAGCTGCTCTTAGTTCCTAACATCCAAGGAAAGATACAATCCACTTTTCCCCATATTGAATTTCATTCTATACCAACCAGAGAAGGCATGCAACATGTTCAACGTCATTTGAATTGAAGGAGTATCGACCTTGCATAGGAGTATCAAGTCATTGGAATAAATCAGATGAGATAATGAGATTAAGCAACTGTTAAGAGTTTTACTGGACTTATCATTATCCAGTAACTCTTGAAGAATTAAAATGTGATCGCCTATACTTCTCCTAGGTAAAAAAGACCCTTGAACCAAATTGATGAACTCTGACAAAATTATTTTAAGTTTTGAGCCAAAAGTTTAGCAATGGTTTTGTACACTTTGGTGTAGCAAGAAATAGGCCTGAAATATGAAACCCTTAGATATGAGGAAAATGAAGGTATGATTAACTTCCTATAACATCAAATTAAAGGACAAGAATTCCAATATTGCATTTATAAAATGTTGACCAGTAATTTCCCATATTCTTTGGAAAAAACCAGTATTGAAGCCATTAGGGCCTGAAGATTTTGAGGAATGGAGACTAAAAAGCATTTCCTTGACATCTTGAGGAGTGAATGGAGCTATAAACATGTCCACATGTGCCTCATTAAGGTCGAGATGCAGTAAATCTTTCACATTGAATCCCTACTGCTGACAACCCGAGATTCCCATTAACTGTTGAAAATATCCCCTGATAAAATTGGTCAAGTCTTGGTGTTCAGATATCACATTCCCAGTATTATCTTTTAGCTTAGAGATTGTATTATTGTTTCTCATGTCAAGAAGAGAAGCATGAAAAAAACTTAGTGTTTGAATCCCCCTCTTTGAGCTAACGTAATCTTACTTTTTGCCTTAAAACGAAATTTTGATACATCAATCCCTCTTGATATTCTTGTAGCCTTTAATTCTCAATATTCCTTAAGTCAGAATTGATTTGATCACTATAGCAAGCCTCCTAAGTTTCGGCCAATTTTTTCTTTATGTGGTTAAGGTTATGATGCTTCTCCTTCATAGACTGTTTAAGGGAATGTTTGACAATTTTAAGCTTTTGCATCAAATGAAAAGACTTGTGTCCTTGTACTTCTTGCCTCTAACAGTTTATATCCATGATCCGGTAAGAGATGGAGCTCCATTTTGGTTTTTTTCAATTGTTTCAGTTAGAGTGATATGAAAATATATTGTCCCCAAAGTGTACAAAAGAAGAAAACTGACTGAGACAAGAGTGGTTCACCAAGGCTCTATCCAACTTCTTTCTTATCAACATGCCTCCTTATTATTTATTTGTCGAGGTGAATTGTTGGGCACCGTTTCTGGAACCCACCTTCGGATCATGAACGAGAGCTTAATCCTATGAAAATTCCTTGACCATCATCGATTCATCTTCTTGCTCTGATACCACTCATGTTGGACACCTAACTCGGAACCCAACTCTTGCTAATATCATCACACTTAACTTAAGCGTGCATATAACCTTGTAAAGTTCTTTCTATAAACCCTTATTACGCATTATTCCATAAGGGTGGCGTGCCCATGACAATCAAACATCAAAACCAACTTATTACTTCAACCTAACCACATTACGAGGAAAGCAATGTAAACATACATACATAGCTGAACTACTTCAATCTATCCTTTCATTTCTTAAAGCAACCGAGTTTGAAAAACTTTGTTTACAACTAAGTTTCAACATTCACATTTCAATACCCTCAAACAAAGAGTTTTACAAAACTATAATGGCCTTTCAAGCAACCATACAACATAATCTGAAATCTCAAATTACAAAATAGAAAATGAAGCAATTCCTTTAGGCTCTTGATTACTTGATCTCCTAGCTAAAACCTGAGGATGGGACAACGAGGGGGGGGGGGGGGGGGGGTG
>JANZLC010000002.1:31216133-31252073 GCA_026413385.1 Erythroxylum gracilipes
GTTTTTTAACACATTACCTACCTTATTGTTTTTGCTAGTCATTATTATGAAAATAGTAGCAATGCTACTTAATTGATTGACCAAAATTATAAATGAATGTGAAAATTTCCAAGGGTGAATAAACTATTATCGTATTTTAATTAAACTATATATTTAGCTAAAGTACCTAGGTCACTAATTTTGCAAGCTAATAAATCTTTGTAACCTAAAAGACTATGTTCAATGATAAATCTATCCCATTAAGTCCTAGCCATTGACACATTCATATATTTCACATCATGCACCCTAAACAAACTATCATACAATATGCAAAATTCACACTTAAGGTAAAAACACACAACCCTCCCCACACTTGAACAACACATTGTCCTTAATGTGAAATGGGTACACAAACACACCAGGGGGAAATAAACACAATATAAGGAAAACATAAGAAGAAAATATTAACAAAAATGAAAAGAGAAGGGTTAGAACATGAACTCGTCAGGGTGACTAAGGTGGGCTTGAGCCTCAAAGTATCAATGAATACAATATATATGCTGACATTGGCGTCGTTGTGTGTGGGCCATCTCCTTCATCATCCTGAAGTTTTTTGCAAGTGTTTTGGTGTTCTTAGAGATCGCAAAGAGCACCTTTTTCCACCCTGACTCTTCTTGCTCCTTTCCAGACTCTTTACTGGTTGAGTCCTCTTCTTGTTGTTGTGGTTTTGAGCTTGAACTTGCCTATCCTGTCTTGGTTTTAACGTGATTTTTGGCACTGATATCCAAAAGTTCCATATTATGGTACTTTAAGATTTTAGCTCGCCACAAGTGATGATTGTTTATGAAATCAGGACGATGGACAGTGAGTCAATTGCAATCAACACCATAGTATTCAACAATGGTTGAAACTAAGTAACCAATACCTAAATTATTGCTCCTCTTATGTCGAGTAGCAATAATTGCATTAAAGACGTGAGTAGAGGTACATACTGCGATGCTATGGTCTATGCACCATAATAGGAAAAGTTCTTTGGTTAAACACTTGTTGCTTTCAGTTTATCAAATACCATTTAACACATGAACTTATGCAACAACAAGTGTTCATGGCTTCTAATTATGTTGTTGTGAGCATTTTTGGCATCGAAACACTCTAACCCAGTTAGTTTAGTCCAATAGTGGGTAGTGCGGAAGTCATCGTGCTGATCCACTATGGATGACTTGAGGAAACCATAAATTTCACATAAAATTTTCGTAAATGAGCTCATATGGTTGACCCTGCAACCTAAACCATAGGTCCTTTGGGTTAATTGATTCATATTAAAGAGACGTAAAGAACTCTTGGGTTAATTCTTCGTAAATAGGATATTGAAAATGTATGAACTTTCCGCATTAAATTCTTTCTCTTAGGTTCTCAACCTTGTGCCTCAATCCTATGCTATCCAATGTGTCAAAATCCAATTATTTAGGAACCATTATTTGTTTAAGGCTAAGGGAGTGAAATTAGTTACCTTCCTCTTCTGAAAAGATTGAGAAGGGTGCTCTATAATCTGTTGCCTTATTCCTATGGTCGTAGCCCAATACTTGGATTTTCCCCTTGGGTTGGGTATGCTTGACAGTCTAGTTAATTCTTGACCCCATGATATTGAGAATGATGCGAAAGTTTGGGGAGGATGTGAAGATTGAAAAGTGGTTAGAGAGAAGTGAGAGTCTTTAGGTTTAGAGAGAGAGAGTGAATATGAACGTGGATGAAAAAATGAGTTAGATTTCTTACACATTTTTAAATTTTTGTCTATTCGTGATTTCACCTCCTAGATCCTTCCTTAACTTCTTATTTGCATCATTAGATCCTTATGCTTGCCTCCCCGATTATCCTATGTCAAAATTGATCTCCATTCTTCCAAGACATTTATTTGGAAATAAAACACACAAACAATGGAATTCAAAACAATCTAATACTAAAGAGGAAATAACATGCAATAAAACTATGGGTTGTATCCCATGTAGCACTTCTTTACTGTCAGTAGCTCGACTTCTTTCTTTTGCTCAGGGTGGTTCAAACAAGTTGTGCAGTGGTAGCGTAGTCATAGATTTCATAATTTGCACATGAGCTACCAGGTTATGGTTTCCACCGTTTCTTCTTCAATTTCTTTCACCTTTTCCTTAGGGATTTTTTCTTCCTAGGTGAACCCTTGTGAGCATCAATATGTTCCAGTTGTCCTTCAGGCTCAGTTCTTTTGATGATGGCCATAGGTATGGGAGAACTTTTTTCGTTCTTAGATACAGTGAAGGTCATCTACTGATCACCTACCCTCAACGTCAGTTCACCCTATCAGTGTCAATAATTGAATGAGAAATGACCAAAAATGGTCCTCCATGGACCATTAGGATTTCCACATCTTCTTTTATATCTAACATGAAGAAGTCAATAGGAAAGGTAAATTTGTCAACATGAACCAGCATATTTTTTATGATACCTTTTGGTTGATGAACTGATTTGTCCGCTATCTTCATAAACATCTCAGTGGGTACTATCTCTCCTAGCCCCAGTTTTTGACTTAAAGTATAAGGCATCATATTTATGCTCAACCCCAAATCAGTAAATGCCTTATCTATTTTAACACCACTAATAATGAAGGGGATGTAAAAATCCCCTGGATCCTCCTTCTTCCATGCTACAGTGGGGTTTCTTTCCTCTACTAGTTCCTTTTCTACCTTCTCTTTGATCGATGCCATTAGTTTGAGTCGCGTTTTCAATTGTGTTATCATGTCCAAAACATCATTTAGTTCGGTATCTTTGGACTTCCTCATTGCCATAATCGAATATGGAATCAGAGGCTAGTACTTTTTTATTTCAGGCAGATTATACTTAGCCAGCAAAGAATTTTCCTTGTTCTTCTGGCCTTCAATTATCCCTTTGTCCCTGATTGGAATTGACTTCCACTGTGCTAGAATAAGGTAAGGAATTTAAGATCGATGCTCCTCGATTGGCTTAAATTCAAGTTCACTTTGAAGGAAAATTTTGTCATATTTTTCCCTTTCCTTCTCTCTATTTTCTCTCATTTGATCAAGCTTCTCTTCATTGGCCTTGGTGATAACCATCACCTGTTCCTTTGGGTTTTCCTTAGTAAGCTCAGAAGGGTTCCCACATTTTAGATCAATAGTTCGTCTTCCAGTTGGCCCACTTAGACTTCCAGATTGTGTGTTGAGGAGGCGTGATTCTTTGTGACTTGCTTGAACTTTCCTTTAAGGATCTTATGAGCTTCCTCTATGCCTCCAATCTTATCCATAATCTTGTCTAATTTAGAGTCCATTGTGTTTAGTTTCTCCTGTTGGAAACTAGGTGGTCCTTGAGGTCTGAATTGGCCTCCTGCATTGTTAGACCATGAAAAGTTAGGGTGATTTTTCAACTTAGGGTTGTATGTGTTAGAGTAGGGGTTGTTTCCCCCTCCTCGGCCATATTATACCCCCATGTATTTTACTTTTTCTGCTCCATCATCCTTCATTAGGAAACAATCGATGGTCTTATGGTTCATTTGCCCACACAGTTCACATTTTAACTGAATAGCTTTCATAGGAGCAGAAGATGATGCTTCCATTTTATTTAGCTGTCGAGTTAAGCTGTTAATTTTAGGTTGTATTTCGGTCATTTGACCGACAGCTATAGTTCCCTTTTTTTCTTAGATAGTTACAGGTTGTCTACTTCCCTCATTTGTCTACAGACAACCATTACTCGCCATCTCTTTTAACAATTCCTCAAATTCATCCACTGTCTTCATCATTAACGATCTTCCTAAGGTTGCATCAATAGTGCCTCTCGTGGGTGGGTTTACTCCATTGTAAAATGTTTGTAGGAGGAACTCCTTTGGTAGGTTATGATGTGGGCACCTCCTCTGCAAATCCTTGTATCTCTCCCATCCTTCATAAATCGATTCCCCATCACTCTGTTGGAAGTTTGTAATTTCCTTGATTATCTTGGTCATCTTAGTGAGGGCAAAATATTTATCTAAGAAGGCACGTACTAATTGCTCCCGCGTAGTGACATTGGAGTGGTTAATGATACATTTTATATATATAAGTAATTTCGGCAGATCACCAATTTATATCTCATGCTAATGATACATCAATCGTGATTGCTTCTGAACAACCCCTGAATATTCTACGATTATTCAAAGTTACTTCTCCATAGTAGTTACCTTTTTGACAAAATCACCTATATCATACTTCCATCGCGTTACTGTGATTCATCTCATGATTTTAACTATAGGAATCATAGATTATCTCCTATACCATATCCAAATATAGATCTCGTATGTACTGAATCACATTATTCACCAATGTAACCACATTATCATATGTGTATTCATAATAACTGGTCAGCATAACCTTGAGAACTTCTACATATATCACTATCATTTGTTTCATTTTTCATACGTACGCTCTTAATTAATTTAAAAAAATTATAGATGCATGACCATCTTAAAATTTCGATCTCGCAGTCACTAGCACAATCTTATGCCAAATCATAAATTTCAAGTTCAACTTTTCAATTCCACTTTGCTTGTACAGCTTAAATCTTGTCATTTCCACCTATGTCTCTATTTCTTTCTCAGTCAATTCACGAAAATATTTTTGCATCCATATCAATTCAAGTACATAACCCACAATAAAATTCCGTTTAAATATTTGCTAACATAACCATGAATATTGAATCTATGTCTAACATATCAGATTACGTAATATTTCTTATTTCTAAATATCCACAACTTTCCTTATCTTACACTATGACAAAACATCATTCTTATCATTATTTCTAATCACCCAAACTCTTAACGAAAGTTCATACATATGACTCATGCAGTTGTAATTACTGGGATTCTATACTCATCAGTACCCTTCTCTAATGGTGAGGGATCAGGTGCAGCAGATCCTTACAAAACTCCTCATGTTCTTTTACGAGGTGGCATCTTACTCCTCCAATGTAAACACTAACTCTTAGCTTACATTTCCTTTTAATCTTAATTCCTACATATATGCATGATATGCATGTCGCTTAATGCAATAAATCAATTCACAATACAACAATTAATCACATAGCATAACAATTCATCCTACTATGCATTCTAAGCCTAGAAAAAAGCCTAAGCTCTGATACCAAACAATGTTAGACCCCACTTCTAGAGCCCAACATTCAGAGTCATAAAACGTGAGCATATTACCCTGTAGGGTCATTTCAATGAAATCCCATTAATCATCATCTATTCATCTTAGCCATCATCCCACAAGAGTGGAGTACCCACACTAGTCAGACACCATAATCAAACTCATTGCTTCAATTTTAGAGAAAATTTTGGAAATCTTCAAACCAGAATTACAAATTGATTTCTTCAGAACATTTATATATCTGTGTCTCTAATTTATTTAGAATCAAGAATCATCTCATTCGGAGCTCTACATACCAAGATATGATTAAAATACCGAAGTATGTTTAGTAAAATTTCCATTTCATACTCTTTCAACCGATACCCTTACTTTGATTCAATCGATCTTTTTCAAATAAATACCAAAATCTATAAATTTCTATGGAGAGATAGAGAAATATGTTAGGAATTTGTTGGCTTAAAAATTAGGTCATTTGGAGGTCGGATGACAAAGTTATGGCCAAAAGAGTCAAGCATGTTCAGAGCTGGAAAACCCTTCAGGTGCGTTCGCAAGGAAGGCAAGTGCGATCGTAAGGATGGTGCTACTACAAGGAAATCAAGGTGTGATCGCAACCGAAGCTATATATATATATATATATATATATATATACTATGCGACATCACTAACTTCAAATGATCATAACTTTCAACTCCAATATCTAAAAATCACATACTATATACCATTGGAAAGATAAGAAGATATGGTACAACTTTCATGAAGACCCCAAAAAGACATTTTGCCTCTAAGGGGGCAAAATTTCCAATCAACGTAGCTGTCCCGTATGTCCTCCCTATGCAGCATCACAAAATTCTAATGCTCATATCTCTCAACTTCAATGTTCAAAAATTCCATACTATATAGCGTTGGAAAGCTAGAAAGATAAGCTACAATTTTTTAAGAGACAACTTTGTCTAATTCGGCTTAGCTTAATGCATATTTTCCCCCGAAATCAGAACACACATTTTTCCCCTATGAAAAACTTGAGAATGTAATGCACAAACTTGGAAGGTCATAAGCCCAAGGCACAATCATATTTCATTAAAGAATCCAAACGAGTTCAACAAGCTTTCATTACAATTCAACGTTCACATCACTAACTTAAAACAAAATATGAAAGGATGCTCAATGTCGATATGCCTATAAAGCTATCCAAAAGGTTCACTAACTTAGTACAAAAGATCTCTACATATCTTGGAGTTTCCGATGCCTTGCAAGGTTCAACACTCGTCTTGTTTTACACCTAACTAGTGGAAAAATATGGGATGAGCTACAAAGCTCAGTGGCTAATATATTTATAGCCATCAGTAATTAGTCACAATTTCAGGCATATATATATATATATATCTCCAGCAATTCAAGCATTCTCAATTTACTCTAGCAATTCAAGCATTAATCAATTTAGCTCAAAACTCATAACACACAATATAGACTTTAGCCATTAAACATAACACTTAATTATGCACCATACTTGACAATTCAAAGATGCGATGCACAAACAAATGGCTCGAGAGGTCCATGGAACGAAACGAAGAAACTGAAGTTTACACCATAAGCAAAATGAGTCCAAATTCTCAGGATCTCGTGACCTCAAGCGGGCAGCCTGCAGAAGGCTATAGGTCAACGTGAATGTGACTAACGAAACGGGTTCCTCTCTTGCCTAATCATAAGCAAATTTATGCTTAATTAAATCATATGCTCATACTTTCATGCTTTTTCTTCTTTTCATTTAATTCCAAATGTCATAACCCTTTTCAAGGTATAACATAGTCATAAATCATTATGCATTTCCAATCAAGTCACAACAATTCAATTGTCAAGCAAAATCCATTTCAAGCAATCAACATACACATACATAGGCAAGAATTTGTCTAATCACACAATATATATAAATAAATTACCCACCTAATTTGCTCAAAAATCCAAACTCAAGGTTGTCTTTCCCCTTACTCTTGGGTAGGATTCTCTTGGTCTCCTAAAACAATCCAAGTCTCATTCAAACCAATGTTCCAACAAAAATCCATTAACTTCAATAATCATATAAACAAAATAAATAAAAAAATGGGATTAGATTTAACCTACCCATAATTAATCTAAGTTAGTAAAACCAAACCCTTAATTCCAACCCACGAAAATCAAAATGGGGTCTCATCTTCTTTCTCACATTATTTCCAACACAAAGCCTTCATTCTCTACACAAAACCCCTTTCTCTCTCTAACTCCTTCATTCTCAACACAACCCATTTTCTCTAATAAACCAAGAAGAAAGATGATTAACTTACCTTAATAAGCTTGATTTCTCTTCTTCCCACGTTTTCTTCTTCTTCTCTTGCTTCTCTCACGACCTTCTTCTTTTCTTCTTCATCTCTCACGTTTTTTTCTCTCTTCTCTCTTTCTTTCCACGATTTCTCTTCTTTCTTTCTTACTTCAAGACCATTTATATGGTATTTTCCCATTTTACCCTTCATTTACCTTTTCCTTCCCATTTTACCCGCCTTATGTCCATTAAAACTAACATCTTATACTTCTAACTCCTTAACTAACGATCATGAAAAAATTGAAGGAATTTGATAATACTTCATTTTAGAAAAATGTTCCTCATTGTCTTAAGTTTCTAATGACACCAAAATCATTCAATTTGGTTTAGAAATTTGAAAGTTATACCCAATTTTTCAACTTCTAGTCAGATTTTAAGACTCTTAAAGACATAATTTGAATTCGATGTCTGCCAAAAAAATGTATCCATATCTCTTTAGTTTAATCCAACTTAAAAATCATATCATTTGGATAACTAGAGAAAAAGTTATGGCCAAAATACCGAAGCATACTTAATGAACATGTTTTAACTACATTTTCCAGCTTTGAACTTCCCACATTTCATATGTAACCTATCTTATACCTAAGCCATTTCTTACCTCATTTCTAATTCAAGAATTCTCCTTTTTTCTTTACTCATAACTAATCACCAAAAATTTCTCATTTAATAGTTCTAACTTTCAAGAAGAGTTCGGGGTCCAACAACATGATTGTGTGGATCAACCATGTAAATCTCTAGAATCATGTAAAGGAAGCATAAAGAGAAAAGACATACATAGATATGTACACACTCTTGCCTATGACATACATAGTTGAGTGTGACAACTATATCGCTCTTTATAACCATGTACATTTGTGACTTAAGTGAGCTGAAAGAGACATGGCAACTTATATGGCTATGTATATGACATGTATAATACAGGAAACCTATTTTGGGATATAAAAGTAGAAACAACATAGGCTTGATTAAGAGTGGCGGACAAAAATACTAAAATGTGAAGTAAAGCAGAGAGAGAGAGAGAGAGATAGTATTGAATTTACTATGTAAGAATGATTGAATACACTATTCGATTGTTTTTATATATGAACCCATCGCCAGAATCGAATACAATACGTAATTTTTGTGTTTCTAATTCATTTGTGGTAGCTAATGATTTTTAATCATTAAGGATAACATAACCTAGGTTAAATGACCTAAGTTTGTGTAGTTGTTGCCTTAATTAATTTGTTTTCCTAACTTGTAATGCGACTGTCCAACTAAATCTAGAGAGCTTATTCTAGGTTTTTCAATAGCTAAGTTTAATTAACGAGCTCTTTTTAATTAAACACGATCTAAGAGATAATCGGGGTTAATAGATTATATTGTTAACCTATGATTAATAGTTGCAAGGAGAGGTATGAGAATAACAATTCAATTGGGTATGTTTAATTGTATGTAGGCCGATATTGAACCGATGATCGGGTCCCTAATTCATTCATCACTTTTCATCATTTTTTTTAATGTTATCTTTAATTTGTTTCCATTAGTTTAGTTTAGTTTTATTTTCTTATTTGAAAACCAACAAACCTCCTATGCCTAAACACCAATTCTTTTCATAACAAAAGCTAACCAAACACTCTCTATGGGATTGACCTAGACTCATCACTACTATCATTATAGGTCTAGTTAGTTTGAGTAGTGTTATAACTTGCTATGTTATATTTCATCATTGTTAAGATATGTGTTATGATATCTTATAAATTAATTTTGAGCATTATATTTAATTAGACATAGTTGGATATATTTGGAAGTTTACCTTATTTGGAACTCTTGAAGATAAAATTACATGAAGGATAAAATCCTAGAGAAGATAAGATTTATTATTTGGGATAAAATCACCATATCTAAATAAAGATAGTGTGAAAATTTTTGGTGATTTTTGTAGATATCATCGGAAGTCTATTTTGGTGATAATGGTCATCTAAGTTAATTGAATTTGTGGAGATTATGATTGACAATTTGTAGTTGCATTTCTGTTGGGTGTACGTGAGTTTTTGGATAGCAAAGTTATTATTTTTGTGAGGGAAAAACTGTAGATTTTTCTTTTATGTACAATTGTAATTTTTATGATATTTCAGTGATTCTATCTAAATAAAGCAGATGGATTTTTGTGATATCTATCTATATTAGACAACTGATTTTATCTACCCTATAGCATGAATTTTCAAAGCTGAATGGTTATCATTTTTTATAGGAAAAACGATACTTGGTAACTGGGACTTTTGGGTTATCTGGAAAATATTTTTGCAGCTAATTTCATAAGGATATTATCCTAATTTGCTGTTACATTTTTTCTGTCAAGGTTTCACGACTTTGCTGGGATGTTCTTTATTGATTGTGTGCAATTTGGTAGTTGTGCTTTCTCCTACTTTTTGAGCAACTATTGAGGGCAATTTTGGCAACTAGTTTTATGATGTATGTGTGAATCTTTGGTGGCTATTTTATTAGTCATGGAGTGTTAATTTTACGGCCGTTGTTTGTGACTTATGGTGTGAGAAAATTTCAAAAATCTTTGGTCAATAGCGTGATGTTTGTTGAGTTGATTGGGTATATTTCTGGTGGCTGTCGATAGTGGCAATTGTGTGCGAAAAATTCCAGTAAGCATCGTGGATTTTGTAGCTCCATTATTTGTAACATTTCGGTGAAGAAACGTTTATGTTCATTGTTGATTTTTTTGTTGTTATGGGTGTGATGTTACTATGAAAGGCTACAACAAATTTATTGATGTATAACTTTCTGATCTTTCATTAAAGAAGCTGGAATTACCAGGGAAGTTGCTTTTCTTATCTAAAATGTGTTTGTTTATGTTGATTATTGTTTAATCACTTAAGTGTTTATTTCATATCATTATCATTAAAAATTGTTGAGGAAAATCCTCTGTTAAGGTTAGCATGAATCGGTCATGTTTTTGGGTGTGAAATACTTTCACAGGTTGTGAGGAGGAGGGATAGTATCGATGGTTGAGTGAGCCGGCTCAATAAGGTCTTGTATAAAACTATTATTGTTAGTGAAAGTATTAAGCTGGGTGAGAGCCCTGTAGACGTAGACGAGGTGTGTCGAATTGCGTTAACAAATTTTGTGTGTTGATTTGTTATTTTGTTATTTGATATTTTTATTTTCATTTTTGTCAGAAAGTTTATAGCGACTGCAGCCATTCATAATTTGTGTGAAACTACATCCTTTCGGATTTACAGTCATGTTCTTATAGAACAACTTTGTTGCGATGTCCTAGGAACAAGATGCTAGTGTTGGCATGAAGATTGCTTATTTGGAGAACCAATCTACAATCATCATGTTGTCCACCTTTAGAATTGCATTAATGAAATAAATAAAAAATGACATCCACGATCTTTTGGGAACGGATAAGGGTTGTAGTAAACCAACTTCCTTCTTCCTCTCTAACTTATTCAATTAACATATAAAGCACGTCTTGACATACAATTCCATGTCATTCTTCATCTTAAACAAATAAAAGCAACGAGCTAGGAGCGTCATCATCCTTTGGACTCTTCAAATAGGAACCCATTTTTTGAATGATCATGATTTTCATAATTAGTTAGGTTTCCGAGGTCCTTTCGATAACCTATCTTATGCTGAAGGGATATTTATTTGATTTGATTGATTGTATAAAGCATACAGCTGCAACATAACTTTGAAAAATATATTTAAAATAATTATTTTTATTTAATATATTTTCTATTATATTAGTATTAGTTAGTGATCTTAGCTCAGTGATTCCTTTATTCCATGATGAACTGATGACATCAGTCTTCTATTTTGTCTCTGTGACAAGGAAAAAGGGTTTCACTGAGAAGAGGATTGTAACATGAAGAAGTAAAGAGGTCATCCTCTTAAATATACAACATAGATTATGGCAATATAATGTAGTTGGACTCTCGTGTCGATCTAAATAAACCATCCTTTTTATAAAGTTCAATCTTTTCCTGCTAGGAAAGAGGATGACAAGTTATATATTTTGTCTCCGTAGGATAGAAATATATTTTACTCCTATTATAAAAAAATCATGATTCATAAATAAAGTAGTTAATAAATGAATAGCTAATGGTTGGTTACCATTAGTCTTTTTTCTTTATAGTGACGGATATTGTATGTGTTCCTAAGAAAAAGAATTTGTCCATTTTTCAAAGTCTCAAAGGGGCGTGGAAACATATAAGAACTCTTAAGTGGAAATAGAAAGGAGATGTAAATTTAGTTCCTTTGAAAATGGTAAGATCTTTTGCACAAGAAGAAGGGGTTGATTCATATCGTCTTAATTTGGTTCTAATTTCTTTATTTTCTTTTTCTAAGAATACCAAATAAGGGTCTTCTCTTACCCACATCGAATGAAACATGTTGAGTCAAGTGAGAGTGGCTAAGAGACTTGTGATCAAATGAGAGTGGCTAAAAGGCTTGTGGGATTGATTTGGAGGGGGGGGGGGGAAGTTGGGGTTATAGATGATTATATTTTTTTAAAGCGAACTCTAAACGAATATGAAACACATAAATACAAGTTATTCCTTGAAATGAAAAACAATTCTGAATCCACTTTGTCAATAAACAAGGAAGCTATAAGTAATACAATTAAGAATCTCATGGAGAGTTCAATCCTGGCTCATAATGAACGCTAGTGGCATACTTAACACATGCAAGTCAGATAGGAAGTGGTGTTTCCAGTGGTAAACGACTGAGTAATACGTAAAACTTACCTTTAGAAGGGGAATAATGGTTGGAAAAGGTTGTTAATACTTATAGGTTAAGGAAAAAAAAAGGAGGAACTCGTTCGAGGAGGGGCTTTCATCTTGTTAGCCAATTCATGAGGCAATAGCTTACTAAAACGATGATCAGTAGTTAGTCCGAAAGGATAATCAACCAGACTAGGACTAAGACAACCCAAACTCCTGTAAGAGGCAATAATGGGGAATTTTTTACAATAGACAAAAACCTGACGGAACAATGCCACAAGGAGGTAAAAGACCTATAGGTTGTGAACTTCTTTTCCTGGAGAATAAGCAATGACAATATCTGGGGAGAACTATTGACTAACCCTATGCTAGCAAACATGGCAATACAGAGGATGCGAGCATTGTCTAGATTGATTAGATGTAATGCATCTATAGGTGGCTTTTTAGGTCCATCATCAAATTGTAAGGCCCAATCCTGGACAGGTAGTGAAAACTACAAAGTTGGAGTGTGGTAGGGGCATAATGAATTTTCGATAGAACAATGAAATGTGTAGATATAAAAAAGAATGTCATTTGGAAAGGTGTACTATTTCTTTACATCCATTAGTTCGTAAGGGATTCAATGTAGATTTTGATAGGGATCAAGTGGTTGTTATGTACCTTTATCATTAGAGATCAATGGAGGCTCTTTTACTTATATTTTCTCATATGAATCTCTTGTCTCTAGCTATCGGAGATCCCATTTTTGTATGAACTCAAGATATACTTATTCAGCTCTATGTATCAATAAGTGGGAATTATCTAGTTATTTGTGTAATTAGATATTACGCAGGTAATTGTAGCGGTCATCAAAATGAAAGAATTGATGATAAAGCATATGGGTAGAAAAGAATCTATTTAGATAGTCTTCTGTGGCTCGGTGGCAACTAGACCAATGCATTACTACTTTAAAAGAAGTTCCTGTCAAAGTTCACTAGGAATCTTTGGGTCCCTGTCTTGGGATATGTAGAAACTATCTAAAAGAAGAAATTTGTTGTATATATATTCAAACCACTATTGGTCATATTTCTCTTTATTGAGAAATCGAAACTTTTACATTTTTATTATTTTCTATTTTGTTAATTTTCTATTTTATTATAATAGGATTAATTGTTTAGGATTAATTTGTTATTGTTCCCGTCAGTAAAATAAAATGAACTATTTCCTTGGAAAAAAACCATCAAAGAATTTGATGAATTTCACTAAACTCCTTCTTATACATTTGTGATATAATGAAACAAATGAGATCAAAGGTGATTGAAGTGTGACATATGACGTAGAGTATATATAGCATATAAAATCTACTCAAGGATCGATTCATTAAACAAGATATTGAATATTCCTAATAGATATATGAAAATAATCTCTTGTAGTATGTTGGTTGCATGGTTTATTAGATAAATATAAGAAATCACATAATACTGAACATCTAAACCCATCTTATGTTAGTAGAAATCACAGAATACTGATCATCTAAACCCATCTTATATTGGACTCACTTGATGGTTTAGGATAAAATGTTTAATATTAATTGTTAAATAGTAGTTAAAAATTAAAACATAATATAAAATGATCATTTAAAACTTCCTAAGGGATAAGATTATGATTACCGTATGAAGATAAAGTAATAAAGTATTTGGACAAAATTCTTATGCTTTCAGTGAAGAAAACAAAAGATAGCGAAAAATCCTTCGACATGTAAAAATTAGAAACTCGCTCAACTAAGTGATAAGTTTCAACTTTCAATGATGCATATCTGATCCTATGAAAAGTTTTTCTGTTTAAGACTTTCTTATATTTCCAATTTTCCTTATTAATGTTTTCAATCTTAATCAACTAACTTCCCTGTATGCTCACTTGGCAATTACCTTCAATTTTTCGAGTTTCAACACCCACTTGGTAATGGAATTAGAAACAAAGTTAAACAGATATGAACAATTTTGATGGATAAACAAATAAATTTAGATCTTCTCTATGGAAAAAGAATTGTTTAATGTCATATGATAGAACTATAAATATATATTCACATGAAATAATGGCATTTAATTTCTTTAGACATGACACAAGAAATGAAATCTAAAGACTTTTATTTTATTACATTTATGTATTAATTAAACTATAAATTAAAGTGATTTTGATAGTCAAAAAATTATAAAACTTTTATTTTTCTCCCTGGATCAAATCACATCCTAATTTCCTAACAATTAGGATGCTATCCTAGCACATGTAAATTATGTGATTTATCTTCTATCAAAGACGCGGGGATAGTTACCCACGAGGGCTGTGGTGGAGCGACTAGGGTTCCTTCACCCTTAACCAAGATCTTGAGTTCGAGTTTTGAGAATGTAGTTGCTTTAAAACTCGTGAAGGAGTGCTTTACCTCCCAAATGGGTCCTACCCGGCTCGAATCCGGACTAGTCAGTTGTCCCTGTGACGCCAGATATCAGGTGGTTTAACCCAAAAAAAAAAAAAAAGTGGGGATAGTTTATATTCCCAGGCATAGGTTAAGTTGGGTTAGAAGGAAAGATGTACTTTGGTTATCTGATCAGAATGCAGCAAAGATATGAGTGTGCTTGAGACGGTTTTCAGAATAAGTCATTTGGGTACTAGACGTTCTACATCTCCTAATTCAACACCGTCATTTTTCCACAGTCCTTCCTCCTGAAAGATCATCTCAATCTGCTCCAAAGACTTACCTTTTGTTTCGGGAACACACGTGTGGACAAAATAAGCAGACAGAGTTGAAAGCAATGCAAAGACAAAAAAGGTTCCTCCCATTGTAATAGCACTCGACACTGAGAGGAAGGACATAGTGACCAGACCACTACTGACCCTACTTCCAACTGAACCAAAAGCCGACGCTTGAGCTCTAAGTCTGAGAGGGAAGAGTTCAGATGTCAAAACCCAACAAATGGGGCCAATTCCTACAGAGAAGAAAGCTACATTTGCACAAACTGACAAAATAGACAACGCAATTCCAAGTTTTCCAGCACTGGTGAAGGATAAAGTAAGGCTCAGAGCAAGTAAGCTGATTGTCATTCCAACTGTGCTTATATAAAGCAAAGGTTTTCTACCCACTCTATCAATAAGAAAAGTAGCTACCAAAATGAAAACAGTCTTTGTAATTCCAACACCAACAGTTGCACCAAGAATCTGACTGTTTCCCTTGATACCCGCGTCCTTAAAAATGGTTGGGCTATAATATACAGCGGCCTCAATGCCCGTAATTTGTTGGAAAACTTGAATTCCACAACCAGCAATCATCATCCTTCGAACTGGAGGCGAGGGATTTACGATTTCGTTCCATACAGCTTTAGCTTCATATTTCTCCTCCCTCTCAAGCCCAGCAGCTAATTGTATCTCCCTCAACCGCTCCTCTACTTCACTTTCACTTTCATTTGTCTTAGACAGTACTAATCTTGCTTCTTCAATCCTATTCTGCACAACCAACCATCTTGGGGATTCAGGAATCACAAACAGTGCCAGAATCATAAAAATGGAGGGAAGTATCCCAACACCCAGCATAATTCTCCAGTTAACATGAACTGGTAGCCCAGAGAAGGCATAGTTTGAAACATATCCAAGAAGGATTCCCAGATTCACAAAAATCTCAGGAAAGGAAGTAAGCGATCCTCTGGCAACAGAGGGTGATATCTCTGCAATATAAACTGGGGCAATCATAACTCCAAAGCCTATCCCTACCCCTGCCAAGATTCTGCCTATCATAATTACTCTAAAGGTGGGTGCCAGAGCCATTATAGCAGCCCCTGATTGAAACACAAAAGCTGCAAGAGCTATTGTCCACTTTCTTCCAATGGCGTCTGATGTCTTTCCTCCTGCTAAACTACCCACAATCGAAACTATGCTCAAAATTCCAACAAGAACTTCTTCTTGTAACACTGATATCTTCAGATCTTCCCGAATAAATATAATAGCTCCACTCATGACACCCACATCTGCAAAGTGATCAGGATCAATGACAAACGACAAATCTAATCTATCCTATATTGGACAGTGAATGAACTAATACAAGAAAATTTTCTCACTTGCTCGTATGTTCATTAAAGTAGGTAATGGATGGATCTTCTGCAATTTGACAATTTGTAGTGTAATGTAATAATGAGAACCAATACATAGTTATGAAAGATATAAAACTAATTTAAGTAATCTTGTGTAATGGGATCAGTGGTAAGTACACAAAACTTTGATGTAGTTTCAGATTGGATTCCTAATATCTAGCAATTAAATCCTAGAAACTCATTTCAATTTTCAACACAAAACAAATTTGAACTTTCAGCATATGATTAAGATCCTCAACGACCAATTGCCATTTCTTCTCTCCTATAACTGCTAACTAGATAATAAGAGTATCATCCCCTACAACGTCCTAACTCAGAACTCTCCTTCAAGAAACATTATACTTGTATTTTCAATTGACAAATGATTTTGTTCTCGTTACCCCAATCAGACATTTGATTATCTTGTAAATAAAAAAAGAAAACACCTTTTGCACATTTTACCTCTTACACAATCAAAATATTTGGTATATCTTAAATAAAGAGAACACAGATTAACTTTAGGACAACTATGTTCCAATTATTTAACCTATTCGGAACTATGGTAATGAAAGTCCTCTTAAGGCAATTGAAACAAAGTAGTACAGAAGAACAGAGGAAATAGATGTAATATAATACAATAAACGAACATTGTCAGACATGTGGGTTAAATTTAACCATATGAAACAATAACCACAGAGATCATATAAGAAATATATAGACATAGGGGAATAGGATTAAGAGAAAGACTAACCATAGCCCATAAGCACAGAATTTAGGGAGGCAAAGATGGCACATGCAAACACATATTTCGTTGTATCATTTCTCCCGTTAAAACCATCTCCTCCCAGTAGTCGTTGCCCATTTCTGGACAACATGATATCTTCCTCTGCAGAATCCGAGTCCATCCTGTTGTACTTATTCTTCCCAATATCTATATTCCCATTTTCCAGGACTCGCATTTTCTCCTCTACATTCTAATACCATATAATATATGCACAAATATACAGTAAAGTTTGGATCTTTATTGTGCATAAAAAGAGTCTCTCTCCATCTTACTAAATATGCATGTCCCTGAGAAAGCGGAGGCACATAGAGTGATGGTGCAGGTAATAGCCCTTTTATGAGAATTGGTTGGTGTGTTCGGCTTCGTCACTGGCTGTTCAGATTTGCAAACGCCGAGTTCGTTGGAATAAGCACAAGAAGATCTCTGTCGGGTTGGAGGTTATATGGGTCCCACGCACATGTCAACGTGGGGTCCAGTTTGATTTGGACGAGCGATTACTTTCTCTCTCCTCCGTCCACTCGCAAAACGCCAAGTAGAAGCATTTGTAAGGACCAATCGAGGAAGGGCATATCATCTTGGTTTTATGTATTGGAAATGCTCCGATGATTCTCCTTTCTTTCTCCTTTTTGGTTTATGATTTCATGAAACTTACACGTTACAAATAAAAAACTATACGATTTAAGTTTGTCCTCCGAATTGACATAGGAATAGCAATAAATGTAAGGCCCTAAAATATACCCTATAAATATTATAGCATATCTAAGGTGTATTAAGAAGTGAATAGAACGAATTAAGTGCATAAATATGGTAAGAGACACAATGACACTTAATGTAAAAGACACGGGTAAATGGATAATTTGTTCATTCCAACATAGATATACATACTTAGACATGAAATATGAATGAGAATTTTTGATATATTTGCATGGATTTATAAGCGTCAAGTGAGGGGAATTGATAAAAGAAGTATTTCATAAGCAAATGAGATGTTGTTGGTTAAATGTGATGTGTTTTTGTATTACTTTTGCATAATAAGATCGAAGTTAGTTGATCTAGAATGTGTACCTCGTTGGATAGATAGGTTCCACTTAACAAACTTGTGTAATTTGACCATATGTTGGCCTATAGATCTCTAAATTGGATAATTCAAATTGGAGATTAAACTAGAGACATAGATTTAAAACTTTCATGAATGAACTATAAAGTGATTCTGCCTCTAAGATTTTTGAATTTTGGCTTGAAATTGAGTTATGACTGATGTCCCTGTTTTTGAACAGCCTGTAGTGTTTTAGGTATAACTCCCAGAATAATTATCCAAATTGCATGAAATTTATGCCATTTTAAAATTAAGACATAGGAGAATGATATTAATTAATAAGATTATAGGCGAATGTGGGAATTAAAGGAAGAAGAATGACCAATGTGCAATTTTCCTAAAGTCAACACATGGACTAATTGGATTAAAGCATGTGTGACCAATAAGATTAAAGCTTATATATATCTAATAGATTTGTAACACATGGTCCAATAACATTGTAACACATGGTACAGTAAGATTGTAACATATGGTCTAATAGAGTTTTAACACATAGTCCAATAGTATTGTAAAACATGGTCTAATAGGATTGTAACATATGATACAATAGGATTGTAACATATGGTCAAATGGGATTGAAACATATATCTAAGACTAGAAAATTCATGAGGGGAATGTGTATGTAGGGCAAAGCTTTTTTCTTCTCATCTCTCTCCATTCCATCTCCTTAATCACTCTATTTTGCATAAGGAATCAATCTAATCCTAAATGAAAATCAAGGTAAAAGCTTATGGTTTGTTTTCTCATCTTCCTTTTTCTTGCTTTGATTATGAATAACTGAAATTGCAAGGTTGGAAGTGGGATTAAGATGTGTATTTGTGGTGTTTCTAGTTGGTGAGTTAAGCAAAGCCAAAGAGGAAGGGAAGAAAAGGCATTAGAAGAACTACTTTGCCAATTTTAAGGTTTGGGACTACACTTAGTATAATTTCTATTTGTGTATATATTTTAATGGATGCAAAGATTCATTTGGATTTGGAATAGTTGTTGAGATGATGCTTTGGTGTTATTTTGGTATTATCTTGCATAAAATTGGTTGAATATGATAAGAGAGTATCGTGTAGTGGAACTCTGTCTAGGATTTGTTGAACTAGTCACATTGTTTAGGCCATAAATCAGCCTAAAGACCTCTGAATTGGGTGATTTCAGTTGCATATGAAAAATAAGACATAGAAATAGAAATCTGTAGAGAGAATCTGACTTAATTTAGGCTTCATGATATTGGAAATTGGGATCGAAAATGGTGACCTGATGTTGCCCCTGTTATTTTGGAGTAGCTTGTGATATTTGGTCTATATATCATGATTGGGAAGTTCAAATGGTTTGATTGTTAGTGCTATAGAACCTAGAGACATAGGGGAACAAATTTCTAGAAGACCTAAAAACCTAGTTTGAATGTTTTCTATATTCATATTAAGGAACTAGTGGAGTCCTTCATGTGATGTGCTTTTGGACTGATTGTTTGCCTATTTTTAGACCACTATAGGCTTAGCCCAAATTACATTATTTTAAGTTTGTTTTCATTTCCAATTTTTACCGAACTATATCCGAACCTTTTTGAATGTATATGAAACTTTTCAAACACCTAGAAATAAATGAAATAGGACTTATCATATGTGAATTGGGTGATTGAACATTGGAAATTAAGGTTATGATTGGTTGGTTGTAAAGTTTTTAATGGAATGGAATGATTTATAATGGAATGGAATGAAAATGATGTAATATTAGAAAATTGTTGTTTGGGAGAGATGGAAGAGTTCATAATGTAATATAGCGAAATGTTGTTTGGATGTTGGATGGAATGTAATGTATGTATAATAATAATAAATGACTATTATACTCTCTTCTTCTTCAGTTAACTCTCTCTCTCTCTATTTTCTCCTCTCTTATCCCCTTCTTTCTTTCTCTCTCACGGTTAAGCCAATGTTTCTTCTATTTCAAAGCGTTTTCTGGGTTTCAAAAAGTGCTGATTTACATGGTCATGGTTGTCGGCTATGACACTCATCACTGACAACCATCCACTGGTGCCCAGAGATGGTGCTCTTCCTTTACCGACGCCCAAATGTATTGTCTTGCTTGGTATTAGGGTAGGGTTATATTAGGTATTACATATTTATCATTTTACATTCCATTCTAAACCCTCCAAATCGGAGGTTTTCTATTTTTACTGTTTAAGATAGAATGAGATGTAATGTGAAATGCTCCGCTTCCATCCCATTTTATTATTACCTCCTCCAAAATGATAGAATAATATTACATTCCATTCCATTCCATAATAAAACCCCTAACTAAACATAGCCTAAGATTGAGCATAATGCATTCAAAAGAAACCTTACATGTACATAAATGATTTGTATGCATATTTATTGCTCATATGTGTATAGTAGGATTATACAAGTGTGATTTTGACACCCTTCTAATGGTGGTAAGTTATGACTTGCATGTATGAATACAGATACAAATTTTATGACTTGAAATGTATATCATATGACTTGTCAATATATGAATTATGAAATTGGCAAATAGTTAGAGGAAACGTTACAATGATCTATTTTGATAAACCTGAATGACCCCTTTTTATTCTTATAATATGAATCTTAGTCTTATAATGAGAATGTATACAAGCCTATTCTGGTCTGGTCCGGTATGGAATGAACTTATAATCATGGAATCGACTCCCTGCTTTATTGTCTTAACAGTGTATAGATAGGTATGCCTATAGGGATACAGTGCAGCTGCTACAGTTTGACACCAATTGTGCCTTCATTTCAAGACTATAATGTTTATACAGTTTGATGCCTTCAAATATCTACAGTTTGATGCCTTTGGGTATCTACAGTTTTGATATCTTCGGACATCCACAGCTCTCGTTATCAACACTCATGGAAATGTGCAGGTTTAGCACAGAAAGTGAAGTAAATGTTTATAAATAAGAAATACAACATGACAATATAAATAATTGGTATTGATGAGTATTTGCATTTGTATTGATAATTGTACCAATGAACATTTAATTTCAATGTTTAGTTTATGGAGGAGAATTTATGGTATATGAGTTGTGATATTTCTGAATGTGTGTGCTTAGGAGATGACTACTGTGAGTGGTCATCCAAACTATGTGGTTTCCCTACTAAGCTTTCAAGCTTAGCACGGGTGTTAATCCGTATAGGTCTGATTCATAGGAGTAAGGTACAGGGAATATCTGCAAGGACCAAGGACAACATTTAGGAGTAAAAGTTCCTTTATATGTGTCTTTTGGTTAAAAAATAGTTATCTATGTAATAAAGGAAATTACATGTTTTCCTTTTGGATTAACATGTAAATATAAAGATGTAATTCTACTTTTCAATCATAATGTTAAATGATATGAAATTTTGTAATATGTATATGTGTAGCATTGAATAGAAAAATTTTGTAATATGTATATGTGTAGCATTAAATTTACCAACTGACAAATAACTTACGGTCGCTAAATTTTTTGACAGAATTGCAAAATTTGGTCACTAAATTTACTAACAGAATTAGAGTGTTCCGTGGCTAAATTTTCCAAAGGAATTACAAAATTTTGTCACTAAATTTACCGTTGGAATTAAAATAGTTCGTTGTTAAATTTGTGATAGATTTGACATATCCGTTGCAAAATTTTACCTGTGGTTGCTTCTCCGATGAATCTTTCCGTCAGTAATTTTCATCCCCAAAATAATTGGTTGACAGAAAATCTTTATTTTTTGTAGGCAATTTCTGTCTCTAAAACCAATTTTTCTTGTAATGGCAAGTAAGGAAAAAGCCAAATACACACCAATCACCTAAACCTTAGAAAACCCATAAATTAAAAACACAGAAAGCCTAGACGTTAACTCCTTCGAACCTTTTTTTTTACTTACTTCAATAAATTTCAAAGTTGTTAAGCACTATTCTTACCAATCACATTCTCAATATGATGACCCCGTCTAATTTGTGATGTAATATCTTTGTTGAAATCACATTTCCTTGAGTTTTCATTATCCACCAAGTCTGTTTTTGCATCAGATGTCTGATTGGTTTCTTCCTCAGAAGCAACCAATTGGTCCTCTATCTGGTTAGTTTCTTTTCTGAAAACAACTAACTATGGATCTAGACTGTTTTTGAAATGGGGCAGTCCATCCACATAAAGAATGCCTCTATCAATTACCGTTACTTTCTTCCCATCACCAAATGTGTCGTGATCATCCATACAACTTTGCTAATTCATTAAGTCGCTTCTTTCACCTCTCATACGCCGTGAACACCCACTGTCAAAATACCACCTATTGTGAGAAATTTCATGTATTGATTTAAGAGCCAAAGTGGCTCGCTGTTGGTTCTTTCTAACCCGAATCTCCTTTGGCGGCTTCTGTGTTGAAATTTCTTCCAAAAACTTTTGAATGTTCAATTTTGAGCATTATGGAATAGCATTTGCAACAGCTTGTAACAATTTGTCCTTATATGACACTTTACACCACAAAAGTGACATGTAGGTATGAACTTTCTACTTCTTTTTGGTATTTCTCCTTGCTTACTTGATCTTGCTTCTTTGATAAATATAACTTCACCATTTTGCTTATTATTTGACTTAGTATGTTCACCTTTGTAACCAACACCTTGAAAGTCCCCTTTGTTTTTATCAATTTCTAGCAATTGATCTAGTTTCTTGGTACCAGCATTTAACATTCTTATTCCTTTTTCTGTATTGACCAGACTTAGCTTTGTTTCATCAAGTTTGTCTGTTGTTGATAACAACTTCCTTTCTAGATCTTGAAGGACATCTTTCATGGTTAAATTATCCTTCTTTAGCTTCTAGTTTTGCTCATTTTCACCCATTTGGCATGCATTAATTTTTAGACCTTACAGATGTCTTCCTTTTTGAATTTCTATCATTGTCATCTCTATCACAAACTAAATTTTATTTTAAAATTGAAACATCTGTATTTTCATCGTCAGTTTCTTCACTAGTTGCTATTAAGGAAGCAACTGAACTTTTGCTTTTTAGAGCAACCAACATGACATGATTACTCACAATTTCTTCTTTGTTGCTATACTCAATTTCAGATTCGTTTTTACTCTAAATGCTGGTGTAAGACTTCCCTTTCTCCTTTTAAGAGTGTTAGTACTTTCTATTTGCATATATTCGAAACCTTGACACTCCGACTTCCCAATTTGCAGAAATTTTTCTTATTCTTTTTTTTTCATTTCCTCGAACTCCCACCATTCTTTTTGAACTCAAGTCTATCTTTATTCACCTTCTTTAGCCACTTGTTGAAATTTCTTATTTGTGACACCATATCATCATTTTCATCAGAGTCGTCTCTTGAATCATTCACAGATTTAGCAATTTCAGCATGCAAGCCAACCCTTTGTTCTTCTCTCACTTATCTCTCAACAATTTCATCTCAAAGTTTGTGAAAATCCCAATTACCTTATCCAAAGAAAACTCATTAATGTCATGAGCTTCTTCAATATCTGTAATCTTTGGATAAATCTAGGAGGCAAAGATCCCAAGGTTTTCTTAACAAGTTTCAAATTTGAACACTTTTTACCAAGTTGATGCGCTCGATTGGCAATATCACATAGCCATTCATGAAAGTCTTTAATAGTTTCGCTTTCCTCCATCTTAAGCTCTTCAAATCTAGTAGCCAATATTTGAAGTTTTGAAGCTATCACTGATTTTGATCCCTCATGTATTGTTTGTAATATATCTTATGTTTTTTTGTTGATTCACAAGATGAATCATACTAAAATGTCCATCATCTACAACATTGAAAATTGAATGTATTACTAGAGAGTTATCAAGTGCTTTCTCTTCTTTAGCCCTTGTCCGTTCAGATAGATCTTTAGTTACCACCTCATTCTTTTCATCAATCGTCATTAGATGTGTCCAGCCATTCACAACCGAATTCCATTCTTTGGTTCCTTATGCTTGAATAAAGACTCTCATCCTTGATTTCGAAGCAGGGTAATTTGAACCATCTAATAACGGTGACCTAGTGATTGATGCCCCTTCTCTTATAGCCATAATTGCAAAATACAGATCTACACCAACTTGACTTACCAAGTTCTGATTAGGTGAACCATGCTCTGATACTAATTATAACCATGCTCTGATACTAATTAACAGTCCCTAAGGATATGGTTTCATAAAGATCTTGTTCTGCCTTAGTTGCTTTGAATTATTTCTATCAGTTGCTTAATACAGAGCAACTGAGTTACCCATTCTTTCATTACCAAATATGCTACTTTTTTTTTCAAGTAAGTGTCCAATAAGTCTTGAGTTACATCTTTGTACACTAGCTTTAAGAATCTTCAAAGGAGATGAAACAATTGTATGGTCATCTTAGATGTTAGGTGGGAAATAGCTTAACTTGACCTTAGGTTGTGGTCTTTAGAAACCTAAACCTAAATTCTCCTAATGAAGCTTAAGGTATTATCATATGTTTCGTCCTTTGTATGTGAAGCTTAGAGAGAGGTCTCTGGATTGGTGAGTGAGTTAGAAGATAGTGAAGGTTGGGTAGGTTGAAGATGGGTTAAAATCAAGAATTCCTGAAGAGTTTTAGGCATACTGTTCAGAAGGGAAAGGTGTTAACCAACACTCAAAAGGAAAGTATGAGAAATTAAGGACTAGATACAAGAGAGAGCACATCACATATTCAAAAAAGAAAAGAGAATAGCAGAAGAAAGGAGAAAAAGTCAGGATAAAGTGCATGAACACTATATAGCTGCACAGGATAGTGGAGAGAATCTAAGCCATTTAAGGAGAATGATTAATAAAAGCTATTGGTATCTAATACAACCCCACATGCTTAGGAGATTAAAAAATTATACCCAAACAAGTCGTGTTTTGAGCTAGGAATACCTTATTTTTAACATAGAACAAGCCTAATCCTATGTCCGAACATCCACTATTCTAACCCTAGAATAGTTTTATGCTTGATCCAAACCACTTCTTCTTAAACAAACCCTAATTTGATAACAAAACTATAAAACCCTAGTTACCACGTTATGCCTTTGTTGCTTTTGGTCCTGCCCATGATGTCAACCATTCCTCTTCCATCTACCAACCATATGTGTACTTTCATTCATCTGCCAGCTTTATGTTACTTACATCTGCACCATACCATACACCGAAGTTGCTTGCACCACCTCCATCTTCTTTAACAGTCAACTACTTCACATTGTACAATTACACTTTTGTCGTATCTGTAGAACCCTTTTACAGGTGCTAATTGTCCCTTTAGTGCTACAACAAATAAGCTAGCCACTAACTTTATCACCAACAACACATTGTCATTAGTAGCAACCTCCATCAATACGAGCAATAGAGTTTCAAAAAATGGTGCATCACCTTTACTCCATCACTACTAGCTGTAATTATATAAACCTAAAGGCAACACCACAACATAATGTCCAAGCCAGAGCCATCTTCTTTAGCACCACCCTGCTAACCAACATTTTACCACAAAGAGTACGGGAATAATTCCCACTCACTTTAAGATTTAATACCTTATTATGAATGGATTTCATAATTTGGGTCTTATAAAATAACAGCTCTAGTAATAAAAAAATTTATTTGACTCTTGGGTGTCAACATAATTCCATATTTAGAATTACTAAAATTTGAACTTTTTTAGATTAATAATCAAATCTAAATATGATTTTTAGGGCTTATAAGGTAATAATATGAAACTTTTTCATATTTAAGTTGAATCTAATTCAATTTTGATTAAGGTTTTTAGGGTTTGCAATTGTAATTTCTAACAACAATGAAATATATTTAGTCAAGTTAGAGAATTAAAGTCAGCTCTGATACAACTATAGGAAAATTGGGGTGAGAACCTATCCCGTGCATAGTGAATTAATAACAAAACTTTTTCATTGAATTTACCAATCCAGGATCACTTAAAACTCTATAAAAAAATTAACACAATTAATTCCTTATTTTAAAGCTTGATTATTTTATTATCATTTCCTTCAAATCATTTTTGAAATTGGCTCATCTCAACCACTTTAATCACAAAATTGTTTGGCCTCTGATAGTGTCGGTATAATATGTTTAGAGAACTCTACTACTATTATAGATATGGTTAATTAACAAGTACTAAATCATTTGGAGTCTAAGCCTATTTATAATATGTGTTGAACATTTTAGTAATTTAACTGAAATTAAAGTTTTCTTTAATTAGAAATTACAATTAATTATACTTAAACACCAATTGGGCTTGAATAAGATTCAATATCTCATGTTAGTCCTTATTTATTAAATGTTTCACATTTAACTATAAAGTTTCTGAAATTTTACAATCAAGTTTAACTTGATCAAAACACATTTTATCTCTTTAGCCAGTTCGTTATGCATGACTAATTAGGTTCCTAAATATGTTGGCAATATTTATAAATTATAATCCAAAATTATATTTAGGATTGAATAAATTAAACTTTCTTTAATTCTCTAATTAAATAATTTATATCCATAGATCAAGATGGGTGTTTAGCACTACATTAAGACCACTAAAATATTTAGGAATGTCAAAGTGATTTTGAATAAACTGTGCATGATTTTCTGTAAAATTTAATCTTTTAATCATATAATGTTTTGATTAGACATAGAATATGGAGTTAATGTCTACTCTATTTGAGTCCAATCATATTAGTTCTCTACTATTAGCAATTGATTCTATTAATGAAATTTGTAAAGTACTTTTCAAAGTCTTATTCTATCTTAGCCAAGGATTTTTCTAATCAATACTAATCGTAAACAATAAAACATTCTCCCAAATCACTTTAGAATGATAAATCATATATTGATCACTCAACTATCTCCATATAGTTTATGTTATATCCAATGACTACCGATTGAACTACCATTGACTAAAATAGATCACAAATAGTATCAAAACATAAAAATCTATATATGAGATACTTCAGTGATATCTCAAATCAAATGATCACTTACATAATTATCACAATGAGAATTTTCATAGAAACAAAAGTAATGCTCCAAATGAAATTCTCATATAGGACCAGTTCAGTGAACTTGTTTTTTAATAAGTATCATGTGTTTGTTTAAGTAGCTCTATACTTTAGCCTATAAGATTGAGTACTTCCTTTATAAGCAAGAAATATAACATGCGATAGTGTTTTTACACTCTATTAATGTCCAATTTTAATAGAATAATAACTACGAACAATTTAGGGATAATACATAATGCAAATATGTATTAAATAAAGAATGTCTTTAATTTAATTGAAATTAAAATTTGCTTTAACTATAATTACAATTGGGACGAATTAAACACCAATTGGGATTAAACAAGTTTTAATATCTCATATTGGCCCTTATTTATTAAATGTTTTCATATTTAATTATAAAGTTTATCAAATTTTACAATCAAGTCTAACTTGATCAATAACATTTTTATCTCTTTAACTTGTCTTTATGTATGATCCACTAGGTCCCAAATATGTTGAAGATAGTTATAAATTATAATCCAAAATTATATTTACGATTAGATAAATTAAACTTATTTAATTTATCTTTAATTCTTTAATTAAATAAGTTATATTCATCGATAAAGATGGGACTCTTTATATAAGTGAAAGGATCACTTATAAGATTATCACAATAGGAATTTCCATAAACATACAAATAATGCTCCAAATGAAATTCTCATATAGGATTAGTTCAGAAAAATTGCTTTTTAACAAGTACCATACGTTTGTTTAAGTATCTCTATACTTTAGTCTATAAGATCAACTACTTCCTTCATAAGGAAGAAATATAACATGTGATAGTCTTTTTATACTTTATTAATGTCTAATAACATATTCTTTTTATACTCTATTAATGTCTAATAACATGTGATAGTCTTTTCACTAAACTATAACAAACCGGTTGACTATAAAGCATAAATCAATAATATGGTAACTTTGTTAAGAAAATATATGAGTTATATGTTCCACCAATGACTGCCATAACTAAAGATAGTCAATACATTTAACTCCAAGAAAATTAATACATATGTATATGTCTATATATATATTATTCAGTGGAGTAAGTAAGAATTTCAATCACTAAGTTTTCATGTGAAGGCATAAACCAACGTCTTACCATAAAGAGTTTAAGAACAATTCCCACTCACTTTAAAATTCAATGCCTTATTATGAATGGATTTTAGATTTTAGGTCTTGTAAAACAACAACCCCATTAATAAAACATTGGTTTTTTTCTTTGGTTTCGTCATAATTCCATATTTTGAATTGCTAAAATATGAACTTTTTCAAATTAATAATCATATCCAAATATGATCTTTTAAGGCTTATAACGTAATACTATGAAAAAATTTTAATTTCAAGTTAAATATAATTCAATCTTCTGGGAGTTGCAATTTTTAATTCTAAAATTAAATGCAAATAGCAATCAAATATATTTAGTCAAATTACAGAATTAAAGTCAGCTTTGATACTACTACAGGGATATTGGAGTGAGATCCTATCACTTATACAGTGAAATAATAACCAAACTTTTTATTAGATTTATCGAAGCTAGGATCACTTAAAATTCTATCACACGATTAAGATATAAAATATAAAAAAAATATGAATCATAATTCGTACCTTATTATAAAGCTTAATTCTTTTCTTGTCATTTCTCTCAAACTATTTTTGAAATTGGCTCATCTTAATTATTGTAGCTGCATAAGTGTCTTTTCTCTAACAGTATTCACAGAATTTTTTG
Source organism: Erythroxylum gracilipes (assembly GCA_026413385.1). Lineage (NCBI taxonomy): Eukaryota > Viridiplantae > Streptophyta > Magnoliopsida > Malpighiales > Erythroxylaceae > Erythroxylum > Erythroxylum gracilipes. Next base: position 31,245,070 of record JANZLC010000002.1, read on the forward strand.
AGAGAAATCTACAACTATTGTAGAGAGGGTCAAGTAAGAAACACTAGCTCCCTTGAAGCCTAAGCTTATTGACAATATATTTGGAAATTTATTAATTTAATTAAAATTAAAGTTGTCTTTAATTAGAATTATAATTAATTATACTTAAATACCACTTAGGCCTAAAAATATTCAATATCTCATATTGGTCTTTATTTGTTAAATATTTCATATTTAATTATAAATTTTCTCAAATTTTACAATCATGCCTAACATACATTTACTTTTTATAACAAGTTCTTTGTGCATGACTCATTAGGTTCTTAAATATGTTGACAATAGATACAAATTATAATCCAAAATCATGTTTAGGATTAGATAAATTAAACTTCTTTAATTTATCTTTAATTCTATAATTAAATAATTTGTATCTATAGATCCAGGCATATGGAAATGTTTCATAACCACCTAAATATTTAAGAATGTCAAAGTGGCTTTGACTAACATTTCCAAGCATGAATTTTTTTGTATAATTCAATCATTTCATCATATAATGTTTCGATTAGACATAGAGTATGAAATTAATGTCTACTCTATTTGAGTCCAATCATATTGCTTCTCCACTATTAGTAATTGATTCTATTAGTGATATTTGTAAACAATTTTACAAATTACAATTCAATCTTAGCGAAGAATTTTTCGAATCAATACTAATCGTAAACAATATAATATTATCCCAAATCACTTTTAGGTAATGAATCATATATTGATCACTCAACTATTTTTATATAGTTCATATTATATCCAATAATTACCGATTGAGCTACCCTTGACTAGAATAGATCACAAATAATATCAAAACGTAACAATCCATATATAAGATACTTTGGTGACATATCATGTTCAAGAATCACTTATACGATCATTACAATAAGAATTGTCATAGATATACAAGTAGTGCTTCAAAGGAAATCCTAATATGGGATTAGTTTAATGAACTTGCTTTCTAACAAGTTCCCACACGTTTGTTTAATTATCTCTATACTTTAGTATATGAGATCGACTACTTTCTTCGTAAGAAAGAAACATAACATATACTAATATTTTTTACACTCTTTTAATGTCCTGTTTCAATAGAACAATAACTATGAACAATTTAGAGATAATATATAAATGCAAAATAAATCTTACAATTATGATTTCTTTATAATTTCATTCACATTGTATATTTACCCTATAGACTTTATTATATACATCTAAATACCTATAAAATAAAGGATACTTTTAGATAATTTTATTTTAGATAATTTTATCACTAAACTGCAACCAACTAATTGGTTGTAGAGCGTAAACAAGAATACGGTATTTTTGTTAAAAAATATACATGAGTTAGATGTCCCACTATTGGCCAAAGATAGTTTGTACATTTGACTCTAAGGCTTACACATGATAAGTATGCATTGTAATTTATAATTTTTTAGCATTGAAAGAGACATTATATTATATTGAGTTGATCATCTTGTTTAGCATATGAAATAATGTGAATGTCAAGTTTTATATATATATATATATCATGTTCTTTTTTTAGATTAGTAGAACTTATATTCACTATTTTAATAATTTAAATAGCATTTAAATTTTATTTTTTATTTTTGATCAATCGTTATTTTTAAAATTTAAAGTTAGGTGAATAAAACTTTTGTTTTTCATAATTAGAATCTTCAATATTTTAAATTAAAAAGACATTTTGGAAGATTAGTTTCAAGACTTTGGAACAACCTCTTTTGAGCAATAGTACGTCCACTTTGCCATGACTAAGCACCGTTGCTTGTTCATGGGTCATAATCCATTACGTAGCATCAAAGGTTCTGCATATCCAGATGAATCAAAGTGAATTTGTACTTTGAAACAGAAATGATGCACCAACCTTAAAATCTATGTTCCAACCTGGAATTGCACGAGTGGTCCAACCAAAATACCAATGGAGACCCCAAGTTGGAGAACATCCTTTTGGACTATTATGTTTCACATTAACGTATTAAATTAAGGACAAAGATGCCTGACAAAATTAAAGGCAATCCTAAAGGCCACCAGACCATTGGCATATATATATATATATCAAACAAACGACCATAGCGCGTGTATATATATATATATATATTATAAATTTATAATCCTCTTTTGTGTTGGTCTATCTAATTATACTACTCAGACATCGCATTGATGTGTTATGATGGAAAGCTCAGACTATTTTTCCACTTAATATATGAAAACTAAGCTAAGGTTCTTGCTGGATCGCTTTCCAAATTGTTCGACATTCTTGTCGTATCTCTTTTAGTATTGGGAAGGAGAACGCCACATATAAAGTCGATCACTTTATACCTAACCGAACCGACCATGTTTGATTTGCTAATTTCGCATTAAAAAAAATCTAACACAATTTGCTTATAAATATGTCTTTGTTCGTGGTTTAATTATATGCACGTGGCAATCGTTGTCCTAATTATAAGTTCTAATTGTGGGATTGCCAACTTGCAGGAATAATCTACCTGCCTTACTCCCTTTCTCACACAACGTTTTCATTTTCTCAATATGCTAATGTTGTTGAGATCCCTGGTGCTTGTCGTTTACAAGCTTTCAGTGTCAAATGGGAATCGTGGTTTAAACCTAGCCTATAGCCACTTGCAACACATGACGCATCCTCTATCTTCTATTCTGCCTAATTAAATTTCAGACATTTATTTATGTGACAAACGAAACTTCTGCCCATACACTACCTCTTAAAACAGAACAGAAATAATAAATTCAGTAACTTTCAGTATCTTCAGTCAAAAATTACACAATAAATATGCTCATCAAGATCACAATGATATCTACAACTTTCATGAACAACCCAAATTTCAATTCATAAGAAAATGATTGAAAATAGGTACTGAAATTTTTGGATCTATATTGACATGAAGGTCTTGATGACCTATTGGCTCAATTCTTGTGTTATTAGGATGCTTATGCATGTGGAATTGGTGTTAGAAGTGATAGTATGTAAGTTGAAGATGAAAGCTGGAAACTTGATTTTTGACCTGTACACGGTTTGAAGCATAACTCATTGTGTGGTTATGCAAATGAGGTGCGGTTTGTGCCCACTTAACTTTGATTTGTTGGCTACATTTTTGTGTGAAATAGGTGTTGTCCAATTTTAGCTTTAAGAGGTTGCAATGTGACTTGGAAAGTTACTGCTATTGACTGGAATGAATAGTACTCGAAACCATAACCTAGAGTTTTGTTAAATTTTCCAAATTAATTGAGAAGGAATGAGAACAAATTGACTAAATGAAAATGGAAGCCTATTAAGTCAGCTTTCCATTCCTACTGATTTTACAATTTTTTGATATGTATATTAGGAGATATGGATTGATGACTGTGGGCTGATTTAATGCATTGAGTAAAACCTAGCTGAAATGTCAAATAGTGTAAGGAACAGAAGATCTTAGCTACTAGCAACACGCCTCAAATACTATTACTTAACTCAACTAGTATTATCTCAGCTTTAACTTATTCTATATATAGGATGGAAATGCAAATATTTCATCCATGAGTGCTTCATTTCAAGGTTTTTGTTTAAAGACAATCTGTCCCTCTTACTAATGCAATCCTACACAATTGGTTTATCTCAGAAGCAAAATAAAGTACCGATAAAACCTTTAGTTTAACAAACAGTAAGAATATAGTAAGAGAGGAAAATGATCTGACCAAAAAGTCACAGGCAGAGTTTCGTGTGCATGAAGCAAATACGCCAAATACTGGTAACACGTAACTGCAATTTCACAGGCGCATGGTTTTCCACCACATTCTCTTACTGGATCAGATGAGAGCAACTGTTTGTTTTTGTTTTTTTTCACTTCTCGCCGTGCAGGAACCAATCTCCCTCGGTCCCTCCCAATCAGTTAAGAAAAAACGGGACCCATGAAAGGGTTGATTAGTTTCCCAGACCATACTCGACAGATAGGCCTCTGTTTTTTCTTCGGACGGGTAAAACCAAATTATTGGTGTGAACATGAAACATCTACGTCCCTTTACAACTCATGCACCTAAGGCACTATCAACGGTGCTTAGACTTCCACTTGTCGAAAACCCACCTTCACCTTAAGGACGAAGGAAATCTCTTTCTCATTCTCCTCCCTCTGTCCTCTTTAAAAATGTGACAAGGGGGAAGCGAGGGTTATTATTACATTACTCATCGCCGTTACTACCCTACACATACATAAAATCAATTGGAAGTCTTGGACCACACAGAAAGAGCGCTTGAGTAGTCTTCAGCTTCTTAAATTCTTCCTACCATCATTCTTGTTTCCTTTGACATGCTTGTTTTACAGATAGGTATATAGGGAAATAGATTAAGGGAGAGAGACATGCACACTTCTCATCACCTTCCTAAGCATTTCCTTGCACTTGACACCACCAAATCACCAATTTCCTTGATCTTGCGCACTAGTTGGCTTATAAGGAAGAATCTTACCCTCCTATTATTCTTTATGATAATCTCTCTTCTAGCTCCTCGATCCAAAGGGTAGAAATTTTAATCCTCATCCAATTATAAACATAATTTTCTTGCTAAAATCTCTGTTGGACTTGGTTCATTTAGTACGTTGATTTAGGGAATTCGTTAACATGGGGTTGAGTTCCAAGCAGGTTTCTGGTGATCATGGAATAGATTGGAGTCAGACACTGTTGCAGGCTCAAACCTTGGAGCTATCAAAACCTCCCCAGATTAGACGGCAACAGGGTCAAAAGCTGCATCAATCAGAGCCCTTAAAGTGCCCAAGGTGCGATTCAACAAATACTAAGTTCTGTTACTACAACAACTACAATAAGTCCCAGCCTAGGCATTTCTGCAAGACTTGCAAGAGGCATTGGACTAAAGGTGGCAATCTTCGTAATGTCCCCATTGGTGGTGGACGCAAAAACAAGCGTCCCAAAACATCGAAAAAGGGTCTCAACAACACTACGGCCACAGCCACTACTATCACAGCTACAGGAAGCACCAGTATCGGAAGCATCAACAATAGCAGTAGGGTCAATCCCCAAATGGCTGGGCCCGAGAAGCAAAAGCAAAAGCTTCCTCTTATACCTGGTGATCGAAAAGATATGTCTGGGATTCTTTATCAAGCATTAATCAATCCGCCCTCTTCAGGTTTGCAGCAGAATTCATTTATCCGCGGTAACTTGCACAGTGGAAGTTTCGATACCAAAAACGATGTTTTCCTTTGCGATTCAGCTTTATCACTACCTCAAATTCATCGAGGCTTAAACTTTTCCTATTCTACAGCGTCAAGCTCTTTTATTGACACTCACCCATCTTCAATTTCGACCTCCTTTCAGCCTCCAAATCATGCATATAGTTACACTCAAGAAGTTATGGAGGATTCGACCATCACCACCATCATGCCTAACACTAGCAGCAGTCTTACTCAGCCATGGTCAGTGCTAAATGCAAAAAGTGGGATGGACATTGCTAGCTACTCGAATTGGGAGGACATGGATACTTTTGTATCTGATGACATGAATGTACCATGGGATGATTACGATATAAAACCATGAATAAGGCCTTTAAACATGTCAAAAAAGGCTTACAGGTCCTTGTTTCTTTCATCTTATATCATCACTTTTGTGTCTAATGGAGGCTGGTTTAGTTCGTATTTTTCACAGTTGGAACATGGTTTTTCCAGGTTATGTAGGTTGCTCCAACTTCCGATTATAGTTAGGGAAATACTTGGAGCTGTCCTTTTTAGTTTCAGCTTCAGGTCAATCAGTAGCAACTAGCATGTAATCTGTGTACTTCCATGAAATAAATTGCGTGTATTATGGGGTAAGGAAGAAAATTAGTTTGCCTTCCTTTGTTCTTCAAGGATTTTCATATCGACTGACTGATGAGCAGGGGCATCAGTTTTATCACAGTTGAGGTAGCTCTGGGGTCACCTCAGCTAGGCCGCCCGGCCTTAGATAGACGTGATGGAAGATTCTTGAAGATATTATATCTTGATGTCTGAATAATCATATTTGATTGGATTTGATTGCTCACCACTTGCTCAGAATAATTCTTGCTCCACAGACCTGAAATATTCGGGCTGTATAGTACTTTCAGCGACGCGGAGGTTCTGATCTTTTAGGCAAAAAAACACTATATTTTTTTTTTTAAAATAACACTATGATTGTGATTGTAGTTGCAGTCGACCACTTGGCTACTTGATGTTCATCCAAACAAACAGATTTAAATTGCATGTACATCCTGTGAAAAATCTAGGTCTCGCTTAGAATTCCGAGCCTTATGTCATTAGAAATGAAGAGATAGGTTATAATCAGCATTCTTTTCCACCATATCTGCCTTTCTAAGTTCTGTCCTCTATCAAGTAAAAACAAATCGTAGACAACTCTGCAAGTGTTATTATTTTGTAAGTTGTGGACAGGGATGTTTTGAACAATTTTGACTGTGGAGCACTCAGCAGTGAGCAATTACGATCATGTACTGCAATGAGTAGCTTCTAGGAAGTTTTATGCAATGAAGGGTCCACTTGTCAAATATCAACCGAAGAAGTTTGCCTGTCAGGTCGTATTATTGATGCTACATACAGGAGAACAAGGTTGACTCGTTTGTTAAATCAAAGTTTTGTGGATGTAGTTCTCTGTTTTTTTTTTAAAAAAAATAAAATAGTTAACAACTAGCTAGAGCTAATAACAGGATTAATGTGCCGAGTGCGACTAACACCCATGCGATCATTATGGAGAGTTTGCAGTATAACATCCGGGGTTGTTGAAAAATTACCATACCCAAAGTTACCTCAGGTCTGATCCGAGTCATAGCATCAGCTGTAGCGTTTCCTTTCCGAAAAACGTGATGAATCTTGACTTGCCAACTGCGTGACATCAGCTCCCGAATGCTGCAGATGAGAACATTGTCCGTACTCTCCTGAATATGGTTATTGAGCCATTGAATCACCGACATGTTATCACCCTCAACCTCGACCTTG
>JANZLC010000002.1:31252173-31270288 GCA_026413385.1 Erythroxylum gracilipes
CCCTTTTTAATTGCTTTCTTGCATGAATCCACTTAGGCTAATTTAGAATCAATTCTACACGTGATTCCTTTGAGAGACGACCCGAGGTTCAGCTTGCTGCAATCTTAGAATTTAATCATTTGACCGGTTTCCAATGTCGATTTTCTAATCGAACGACAAGGCTGCGATCACTTGTATATCTTATCAGAGGGAGGATATCGATGCTTATGTGAATCAATGTTATAAGCGTGATTCTTATTTAAAGACTTACCAATTTGCTATGGAACCCATTAGTGGTCCTAAGTTTTAGCCAAAGACTGAAAATCTTTAGCCATTATTACCTCCACTAATTAAGAAGATGCCTGGAAGACCGTAAAAGGCAAGAAAAAGGGATCACACTAAAGAACCTCGCAAACCCAACAAATTGACCAAGGTTGGAGTAGTTATGAGAAGCCATCATTTCCAAGAAATTAGCCGTAATATAAGAGAATGCAAAAATAAAAATTAACCTCCAAGCCAACCTGAAATTGTTAATGTAGATATTTTAGTAGTGTAACAAATGTGTTGTTATTCATCAAGTATTATTAACTTTATGTTTATCTTCAATGTGTATAATGCACCGAAAAAGAGTGAGGCCACCAAAATTAGTATCTACTGAAACCCCTTCATATAATATTCTTAGCAGTTAAGTAGGTAGACTGGCACAATCAATATCTACGGGATCAAATACTGCATCTTCTATATTATGAAGAGAGATGGCAATAGTTAGTTAACTTTAAGTATAAAATTTAAGTTGTTTTCTAATTTATATAACATTATAATTCTTTTTGTTTTTATAGGAACGTAGAGGATATGGAGTAACTTTTAAGGAAGTTTCTGGGAATACCTACTTTATAGTAAGTCATTTAAATTCATATTTATACTACTTTTATGTAATTATAAGAGAGATGATAATATTTACATAATTTTTTTAGTAAGTTAATAATATTTACATAATTGGTTGTTTATACTTCAAATATGGGTGAGGGTCAATGTCAATTGTTACAACCTCCCAATACTAACGCAACAGCAACATAAGCATCCAAAGTACAATTGCTAATACAACTCAACCTAGGAGACGAATCTAAACTAATGGCTAAAATATCTGCTACTAGGAATCTTCATAGTTGGTGAGTATTGCTTCATTACCTAATTCAATATTAGCTCTTTTACTCCCTATGCTTTTGTTTTTTAGGTATATAGCTATTTTTCTTTCAACCTCTTACATTAGAAGGCTCTAAAAAGAGCTAATTATCATTAGAAATGAATAAGAAATGATCCAATTCTTTCCAATCTCGACTTAAAGTTGGATTAAGTTAAATGTCGACTACACTTTAAAGACTTTCACTACCAATTTTGGTATAAGAAATATGAAAATGTTTAACAATGAAAAAGAGCAGAAGGAAGATTGCCTACTAAAGTTCAAACTTATATATGTACTGATCTTAAATCATTAGACAAATGCCATAATCAAAATAAGGTTTGATGGCTTTTATGATAAATCCAAAATATGTATATATACTTATAAACAAGAATGTAGGAAGATTTTATTATTCATTGTTTTTGTTGTTAATGATGCATTGCTCTTCATTTCTTATAGAGTCTTGCTTCAATCAAGGCTGGTTTAATGTATTTAATGGTTTCTTTGGCCCTCATTGGCTATTGAAGTAAGTTGTTGAATGATTATAGCCCTCAATGTGTGTGATCTTGATGACATCTCTTTTAAGTTGAACCATACTTCTAAATTTCTGCTAGTTACTATATATGTAAGGATGGTGTAAGTGATCAAGCACTGCAGATGTCCCTGGATTAGGTCTTTGGAGATGGAGTTGATTGCATACCAATCTATCTAAGAAAGTTGGAAGACAGAGGCATGGTTTTGAATATGGTACTTTAGAAGTTATAACCATTTAAAAAAATTAGTATTTTTGGATATTGTTTCAGTTTGTAGAAAAATGTCAGTGTCTATAACCTATTTATTTCCTTATTTGATCTTACTCTGTAATTTACTCTTCAAAAATGATATTGACTTTATTGTTCTTATATAGGATTGTTGTCTTTTTCCTGTTAGTTACTCTTCAACACTGTTGTCCTTACCAATCTCTTTTCTTTTAATATTCTTTTTCCTTTGAACGCTAATCATATCATTGTTTATAAGAGCATATACTAGAGTTTATAATTTCCATTTAGATATATTTATTATATATAGAATTCAATACATTTCTCCTTTTGCAAATATATTTCATATTCAAGAATGTTAGCTCTTTCGGTATCCTATTTTTCATTCTTACTCTAATATCTGCATATTTTAGAAAGTAACTATGATCAATTAACAAAAATAGAACATAACTTTTCATTATAATTACCAGAGGATAAGTAATTATGAATGACACAAATGTAATTATAATTAATAGATGAAATTTTGTAATAATTGCAGTTACTTCTACAATGTAAAACCTTGTAACAATTATAGTTTCCTTAATAACATGAAAAGCTTACAACTGAATATTAAAGTGGTAAGTGATTGAATAAAAGATAAAAGAGTCACAATAAACATAATAGTTATATTTTCTCTTCTAACTATTACAATTTCTCCATTTCTTTTGTACTTACATCCGACAACCAAGCTATGAAATCGCATGGGACCTACAAAATAAAGATATAAACACAAATATTAGGACTTATGACAAATTTGAATTATGCATATAAAGTTTTACATATACTTACTTCTTGTGAACAATAATATATCTTCCAAACAAGACTCTTACCCCAATGCACAGAATTTGTTTGACATATTTTATGACAAAAACAAACTTTCATCTCTTTCACAAATACCAAGTACCTATAAGAGACCTTCAATTTGAATATTAATTAACATTAATTTCTACGATTGGCATTGCTACAAACAATAATTGAATTACTTACTTTCATATTAACGCATTCATAAAAATGTTGACCAATGTTAGACTTAACATTTGAAATCTGTAACTTCATCAAGGCATTACAATTAAGGCAATTAATATTCAACATCTATATTATATATAGAAATATCAATATTAATTATATTTGAATCCAATTAAATGATCACATATAACAAATAATATAAATTATAGTTATTTTACCGCTGAGTATAATGCTTTCTCTTCACAAAATTGAGAACATATCCTTTCGGCTTCTACTACTACACTATTAATAGAACAATAAATAGCACCCTTGAATCCATTAACAACACCTTGACACTCTTCTCATGTGAAATATATACCAGGTACATACCCAATGAAAGCTACATTTACTTTATTTCTACCCAAAAATGGTTGTCCTGTTACAATAGCATCATAAAAATATTTAATTACTACCTTAAATGCAACACTACTATGATTTCTTTTCATAAATTCACCCAACAAAGAATTAAATTTCAAAAATTTTAGTATAATATCCCCAATATTAAGATTTTAGCTAAACTACCATTGCATTTACAAAATGTCCCTACAAATCAGGATGAAGTATCACATAATTGAATATCTAGACTATAAACTATGTAATGTCATTTTTTCAGTAATTACGGAGATGTATATATTTTGTATACAACACAAAACAAAGTATAAATCGAGCCTCATGCATTCAGTTACTCTGATTTTTTTTATTTGACTTGGATTTCATATTGAAAACTAAACGTATGAGTATTCAAGGTTTTTATTGTTCAATTAGCTATGTACATATACAAGTCAATCCTCCTTCTCAGTAACAAACAAATCGTACCCTAACACAATCCAATTTGAAACCTAGTACCCTAACACAATACAAGTCAATTTTCTGGAAGCACAAATCCAATTTGAAATCCTATTATAATAAATTGGATTTGTGTTTTTGGAACCCTAGCATATTACAATTCAATTTTCTGGAAGCACAAATCCAATTTGACAACAAATTGGATTTATGTTTTTGAAACCCTAAAACAATCTAATTTGAAACCCTAGTACATTAACACACTATTTCATACCCTATTCAGAGTTGAAACCTTAGTACAACAACACACCATTTTATACAAAAAAACCAAATTACAGTGGAAAGAACAATAGAGAGAGAGAGAGAGGACCAATCATACCCTAGTCGGCGCCATAGGAAGTACAGTGACAAAATCTTCAGTTTTTACCCGAAGACGAAATCACTCTCTTATCAAGCACCCAGAGAACGCTTGTTGGTTTGATGGAGCAAACAACTTTGCAGTAGAAGAAGCATCAATGCACGAATTCACTCTCTTATGAACGTTAGGGGATTTGGGGGATTTTAAGCTAAAGATTAGGGACTTTAGACTAAGAGTTTTAGGCGTTGATTGATAGAGAAGAGAGGGAGAAGGGAGGGAGATTAAAAAAATAAAGAAACTACAAAGAAATGAAGGAGGATCGGATGATACATCTAATTTTAGTTGAAACGACGTCGTTTTACTATCAAAGCTAAACAACATCGTTTTGTTAATCAGACAATCTTCTCCTAAACTAGCTGAGGTGTTTGATTAGTGAGGGGCATCAACACACGGCTATGCCACATCAGCATAGATCACAGTAAGACTAACGTCAGGCTATAATTGAAAAATTAAAAATTTGGGCATTTTATTGCTACTTTTTAAAGTTCGGGCTATAATTAAACAATTAAAAAAATTGGACTTTTTTTAGTAATTAACCCTAAAATTAATAATATAATAAATATTAAATAAGTTAAAGAATAATAATAATAATAATAATAAGTTATTAAAGAATAATAAATAAGTAAATAAATACGTAAATAAAAAAGAAAACAAGCAAATCAATCAATCAATTAAACAAGCCATTACGAGAAAATATTTAGGCTAAGTAAGAAAACGTTTAAGCTAAATAATTAAGAGGGAAGACATTACATATTAAAAGTTTAGGTTAAATATAAGATATAAGACTGGTGGAAAAATGTTCAAAAGACCTAAAAGAAAGAGAAGGGTCTTTCTACGTGAGATCATTCACCTATATCCTACTACACCAAAGTTTTCTATTGAAGGTCATGTCCTTAATAAGTTTCAGTAGAGTCATATCATTCTTGATTACCTCCCCACAATTCTTCTTAGGCCTTCTTTTTTTTCTCTTACAATCTCTAAGTACAATCTTCTCACATCTTCTCATTGGAGCATTAGGGTGTCTCTTGTTAAAATATCTGAACTACCTAAGCCTTGTCACTCTTAATTTTTCATTAATATTAGCCACCTTTACTTTGTCTCTTACCATTACATTCCTGACCTTATCTCTTCTAGTAAGATTACACATCCAACAGAGCATCATCATCTTTGCCACTATTAACTTATGGCTATGTATATGTTTGATGGGCTAACACTCTGCCCATAAAGCATGGTTGGCCTAATGTTGAATGGTAAAATTTATCTTTAATCTTTAGTGGTATCTTTTAGTCATATAAAACTCTTGATGCTCTTCTCCATTTAAGGCACCCTAATTTGATATAGTAAACTATGTCTTCATCAATCTCTTTATTGTTTGGATGATAGATCTTAGATACTTAAAACACTATTTGTGAGATATAGCTTTTGAACAAATCTTTATCTCCATATTAGAAGACACCCTTTAGCCTGAAAATTTACACACTAAATACTCAACCTTAGTTCTACTCAATTTAAAACCTTTTGATTCTAACATATCCCTCTAAATTTCTAACTTAACATTGACATCGTCTTTTGTCTCTTCCACTAAAACAATGCCATCAGCAAATAACATATACCAAGGCACATCCCCATGGATATTCTTGGTGAGCTCATCCATCACTATTGCAAACAAAAGGGGCTCAATAAAGAACCTTGTTGTAACTAATATCAATAGAAAATTGTTTTGAATCTCCTCCTATCATCCTTACTCTAGTATTTACACCATACTTCTCTATGATAACTCATATATAGGTCATAGGAACTCTTTTGGCTTTTAAACACCTCCATATGATTTCCCTAGGTACCCTATTATATGCCTTCTATAAGTCAATGAAAACCATGTGTAAGTTACATTATCTTTCTTCGTAATATTTCATTAATCTTCTGAGGAGATGTAAAGCTTCTATCATAGACCTTCCAAGCATAAAGCCAAACTAGTTCTTCAAGAAAGGAGCATCCTTTTTTACTCTCTTCTCAATCACCTTCTCTTATAACTTCATGGTATGATTATGTAGTTTGATGCCTCTATAGTTTTTATAGCTTTGTTTGTGTCCTTTGTTCTATCCTAATCTTAATATATCGATATGAACTGTTTAATTAGAGAGTTAAATATAAATAGCGTTATAATTTATATCCAATGTCAATATAATTAGGAACCTAATAGTTCATATACAAAAAACAAGTTAAAGAGAGAAAATGGTGTCTTAATTAAGTTGAACTTAATTGCAAATTTTAAGAAACTTTTGGATTAAATATAGAATATTTAATAAATAGGGATCAATATGAGATATTTAATCTTATTTGGGGCCCAATGGTATTTAATTAGAATTAATTGTAATTCTAATTAAATTTTAATTGATAATTAGAATTTTGTTTTAATTAAATTACCAAAAGTTCAAAATCCTATTGTAAATAGGCTTAAGCTCCAAGGGAGTTGCACTTCTTGCCTAACCGTTTCTATACTAGTTTTAGAGTTATCTCAATATATCCTATAGATACTATTAGAGACTAGGCATATGTATTACTACGGTGGCTAATATGAGTTAGTTTCAGAAACAGTTCGAGGGAAGCGACACAACAACAACAACATTTTAGCAGAAGTCCCATTAGAGATACGAGGTATGGGAAGGTCCACAAGTATGCAGCCTTACCCTTAATTGGCAAAGAGAATGTTTCCAATAAATCCACACAAAAAAAGAAAAAAGAAAATAAGTTTTTTAGAACTATTTATAGAAAAAAATCAAAACTATAATAAAATGATAAAAATACATATAATATGCACAATATAAAATAAAAATAAAAATAAAAAGAAAAAATATAAATATAAATATAAATATAAATATATGTAATAAACTAATAAAAGTAATACTAAAAATAGAATAAATAAAGGATAATAATATTGATAAAAATGAGGTACAATTTATGATTTACGTTTTAAGTTTTCTTGTCTTTAATGAAATCATTCAAAAAGGTTTCGTATTTATTTCACTATAACCGAGGTTGAATCATGCCCCTATTTCTCAATAATAGTATCATAGCCATATTTCAATTCTATAAGTTAATTAAGTTTATTTTATTGCTATCGATTTTAAATTATAGAAATGAAATTGCAATTGTTACAATCCGTAAATTTTCTTAAAAGTTGAAATTCTTTATAAGCCCTATATTATAAAATCAAATGAGATTTGAATAATAATATGAAATGTTTAGATAACCCTCACAAATCCTAATTAATGAATTTAAAAAGTTTATAGTAGAAATCCAGAAACCCTAAAGTGACTATTCCCCCTACGTTAAAAGCAATGAACAAGCATAGGTGTTAGGTTTGAGATTGATTTCTCCGAAAACCAATAAAATTGCTTATGGTTTATGTTTACTTGTGAAAGGAATGGTTCTTGTCTAATATGAAAGAGCAAAATGCCAGATATAGGTAATCATGGATTATGTACCTATAATAATTTAGTGTTTATGGTATTCTTGTTATTGAGTTTATAATTCCATGGCTAAGAAGATGGTGACTAGTAGTTAGCATTCATCATGCAACATTGAAGCAACTACTGTGCCATGAGAAGGACTACTAGCGACTGACTCCTGTTGCATTCAGAGGCACAATTCTCAACTACCAAAGAAATTGCTCCTTGATGATGCTAGTCGATAGAGGAGGCATCTCATCTTGTGGCTTAAAATGGTCATTAAAGACAACATTTTAGAGCAAGAAAAGGGAGGCGTGGGATGTTGTTGGAGAAGGAGGAGCTACTGGTGGTGAGCACCATAAAAGGGAGATGCTAGCATGATGAGCAGCTAATGGTAGAACTTGGAGAAGACGTTGTCATGCTTGAGTTTTATGTTTTGTCTTTCATTCCTCCTTCAGCATCGTCGGGGAAGACGTGTGAAGGCTAAGCAATTTAGGCAGCTGTTAGTAAGAGAAGATGATAATGCAGGTAGTTTGGATGGAAGTGACTAGATGATGGCAGCAATAATATTTACCGCTAGGGTTTTAGGTTTATGAAGGTAGGGTTTGGATTGAGGAAGATAAGGATGTTTGGCTACTGGTTTAAGTTCTTCTGGATTAGGAATAAGTAATTCTCAAACCTAAAATAGGTAAACTTTTTATTTTGAAGAGAATAAATAAATATATTAATAAAAATGGGAAGGTTCAATATAGAAAATCAAAGAGGCCAAAGGAGGCACTCAAAACTATATACAAAGAAAACAAAGAAGTCGCAGGAGGCCCTCAATAATAATTAAAAAACAAAGCTATGTAGGGAGTTTCCAGATATTTCACTGAAGAACAAATATCTGAAAACGAGACTCAAGGCCTAGAAGCCAAGAACGGATAAGCTCGATGATGTCCTCTATAATGTCTGGGGGCAATCGGTGTGTTCTAAAAATGTCGTTATTCCTCTCATACCAAAGAAAGTAAACAGTGGCAGAGAGGACTAACCGTGATAGTATATGTCTGAAATCCTTTTGCGAGCGAAGATGGGTGGAAGCCCACTGAAGGAGGGAAAACCAAGAAGTCGAAGGCCAAGTGAAGGGGGTCTTCGTCGAGAGAGAACCCCAAACTAGTGAAGAGAACCTGCACTGAAAGAAAAGGTGATTGTGTGTCTCTAGAGAGGAGTCGCATAATACATAAGTTGAAGAACACAAAATATCAAACATTTGGAGCTTGTCCATAGTCCGGAGGCGCCCCTATGATGCTTACCAAAGGATAAAAGAGTGTTGTGAATTATGCTCTAGAAACCACAGTAGATGGTGGATCAGATCCACTAGTCATCGAGCTCAGAGAAGGTTCCATATAAAGTCAACAGAAAAAACTCCGGATGAGTGGCCAGTCTAAACCTAACTATCGGAATGTTGAACACGAGGCCTAAAGCGGATAAAGTCTCATAACTCATTGCTCCCTTAAAAAACAGTCCACTCCCTGGAATGTATAAACTCTAAGACCCGGGCATCCCAAGAGATCCCAGTAGTCCACACAAAGGCTCTTGATCCAGCAACCATTAATCCTGTCATAAGGAGGTATCCCAACCATCACCAATACAAGCAATAATAAGACCTCTGCACCACTCTCGACTTAACAGAATCTTCCACCAAACCTAGGAAGAACTCAACGGGACTCAAATATGTCAAAAAGATCTACCCTCAGCAAAATAGTGTGTACCATATGGTCCATGTAAAAGATTTGTCTGCGAATAGTTGCCACACATACTTAAATGTGGCGGCCTTATTCCAGTCTCTGACCCTCTTGACTCCCAAACCACCCTCCTATCTCAAAAAATAGACTAAACTCCTATGCTACCTTAGCCCCAGTGTGGGACAATGAAGTACCTCTCCAAATGAAAGCTGACAATATGCTCTTAATACAACGAGTAATGCTAGAGGGTATAATGAACATACTTGACCAATATACCTGTATAGAGAAGAGGATAGATTTGATCAGCTGCAAACGACCCGCATAGGTAAGAGACACTGAAGTCCATAACCGGATCCGAGAAAGAATCCTCTCCACCAAAGGAAGGCAATTTGAGTGTCTCAACCGTGTAATGATAAGAGGGACACCCAAATAGCGAATCGGAAGGAAACCAATCTGAAACCCAAGTACTCTCTGTAAAGAAGAAGACTTAGCCTCTGGGATCCTTGAGAAGAAAACTTGGCTCTTAGGTGAGTTCATAGCCAAACCTAAAACCCTCTCAAAATCTCTCAGAGCCTGTCAAATAATCTCAAGGAAGCTAAATCTGCTCGACTGAAAATCATCAAGTCATCTGCAAAGCAAAGATGAGTGAGGGAAGTTCGCCTACATCCCTAATGGTAACAATAGCTCGGAACTGCAGTGGCCTCTCTCAAGCTCTCATCCAACCCTTCCATCACTAGAACAAACAGATAAAAAGAAAGGGGATCCACCTGTCGCACCCTTTGTGTGGCAGAAAAGAAACCGTGCGATGCACCATTAAGGGCTACAAAGAAATGTGCAGATCTGAGACATGTCTCAATCCTAATAATCACGTAGTCAGGAACACAAATAGTCCTCGATCCCAGTATAATGAAAACACAAATAGTCCTCAGTCCCAGTAGAATGAACTCCCAACTGACTATATCGAAGGCCTTACGAATATCAACCTTGAGAGCACACCGTGGAGGTGAGTGATTTGCAGTAATCCTAAAAACTTTAATAAAGTTATTTCATGTATGGAATAATGTATTCCTAACTTGATTAGTATGAAATTTATATCAAAAAAGAATTTTAAAATTGTTGTAAAATTTAGAATTAATTCTAAAATTAAATCAATTATTTTTCTTATTATGGTTAATATTAATAATTAATTTAATTCATAAATTTAAATTTTAGAAAATTTTATATTAAAAACTAATTAATTATATTAAAATTAATTAATTACACTCCTTTATAATTAAGAAAAACATTTTCTAAAGTAATTAAGAAAAGTGTTTCTAATTTTTGATTTCAATCTGAGTAAGATAAATTAAATTTATTATTTTATTTATTTAAATAATTAATATTCTATTTATTAAATTACTCATTTACCTTTCTATTTCTATTATAATAGAAATAAATTCGTTTTGGTGGCAAATTGTTAGCCATGGTTGAACGCAGTTGGTTGGATACATATAATGTGGAAGTTTTTTCATCAATCCTTTCATTGAAATCCTGCCTATCCTCTTAATTACCAAAGAGTTGAGATATAATGTCATTTAGAAAGCCTCTCCAGTGTAAACCAGGCATTGATGTGGTCAATGATGTGCTTCACCGTCCTCTGGAAATGCTAATATTCACATTACATAATAGTCTCCCTTGCACATTTGGCAAAGGATAATATTTATGTTTATGAAACAAAATGCATGGCAGAGCAGTAATTTCTTCCCAATCCAAAGAGCTTCAACCTTCTCATAAAATCAAATGTAAATCAACTACCAGCTTCAATGAACCTTTCTTCGATATGTTACTTCGCAAACTTAATCTTGGAATCAGACATTTACAACGCACACACTAAAATGAGCCAAGAAGACCAACAATACCATACAAATGATTAAGAACTGCGTGACAGCAAGTCAGCATATGACATTAAACTACAGGCATATGGTACATTTTGCTCATGAGCTTCCAAAAGCCCAGTTAGCTTCACTACCAACACGAGGCATGGTGCTTATCCTGGAATGAACATCAGCCCTGAAGTTAGCCCCACACATGACACCCTCACTGTCAATTCTAGGCATAGCTTTCAATTCGTTTCTAGGATGCTCAAAGCTCATCAATCCTTGTTCACTGTGGAACATACACCCTGACGGAAATGGTGCAAATGATTTAGCACAGCTTCCTTTTATCATCTCCAAGTTGTCTGAGATTACCACTGTATCAGCTGCTATACCCCAGTATAGACCTCCACTCTCATTTGGTCCCTACAAACACACGTCAAATTCAAAATATGCATAATTACATGTTACTTCAAAGTCGGCAGGGATTGGTTTTATCATTATCTCATAAAAATGATGAAACCAACCGCAATCCATCTGCTAGTACGAGAACAGTAACTTTATAAGGAGTTGAAAGACGCTTACCAGAGCAGCAAAAACACTTTTGGCTTTGGAGTCATAGACCACGAACCCGAAGTCTCCATCCAGATCCTTGAGGACCTGGTCAGCAGGGTATGGACCACGGTCACGGAGGGTCCTGTATGCTTCAATCACAAACATGGCCTCATTGGTGCCCTTTGATAGACCATATTGTTTGATGAGGCTACACAGGTTGTTCAAACTCCCCAAGAAAATGCAGAATACATCGTTCATTCCACAAAACAACCTGCAATTTCACTAGTTATATAGACAGGTCGAAGAGAAATGAAGTAATAAACAAGAACAACTCCATGACTTTATTTTTGAACCATCAATAGCAGCCTAGTTTATGACGCCTTCCAGACCTGCCATTCTAACTTTCTGGGAAATCTCATTGTTTCCTTTGTTTGAACAAGATTTAATGTCTGAAACTCTTTTTGGTGTTTTTTGACAAGGCAAAACTCCAAAGGACAGAACAGAATGACGTACCTTTGGTGTTCAGAGAAACGACTCTCTGGTCGATCATAAGCAAGCAATGCATCATCTCCAAATCTAAGAGAGACAGCATTGGACGGGTTAGAACACACGAAATCCTTCAAAATCTCATCAGGGTTTTTCGGCTTTCTCGATGAGCTCAACGAGGCGGGGCTGTTCAGCTCCTGAGGAGGATTCACCAAACCCTTATTGAATATTGCCAACATCTCTCTCCAAATTGGAACAGAAAGTACTAAGCTTTGATAAGACCTTTAACCAAAAACTGGAAGAAAAACCCAAAAACTATCACTGGGTAAACAGATGCTTGAAGCAGTGTTACAAGGATGTCACCTTTATATTCCTTATATAGATTGCTCCGAGAGCCGATGCGGGCGTCAACGTGGCAACTTTATCCAAAGCCGTTGACGCTTTTAAACCTTAATCCAAAATCCAACAATTTGAGTTCGTTGGTTTCCTGTTCCGGATTAGGACCTTTTTGGGATGTCTATTAATTGTATCCATATGGGATTTTTATCAGAGAAAATTGGATTGGTTTCTAGAATATTGGCGGTAAAACTTAAGTTTGATGAATCGGTCTGAGATCTTATCCATAAGAAGTTGGAAAGTCGTTATGTGTGACACCGATCTGAGTCAGCATCTTGAATTGTCAGACTGGGTTTGGTTTAGAACCGACGGGCACGTTTATTTGGACTGTTAGCCTCCCAAGGCCGGGGACGAAGGGTTGGTTTGGACCTTATGGCTCATCTGTTTTGAAAGATTGACTGACTTTATGATATAATTGGCTCTCCGTAATAAAAATATGATTATATTAATATTAATAATCGAACAAATATTAATAACAATCTCCGTTGTCATAGAATGAATAGGTTCACACGATTAAAATATGCAAATTTCTAATTGTAAATTTTCTTATTTTGAAAATTATTTTTATAATTTTAAATATTTAAAAATATAAAAATATTTGTCTACCTAACTTTTTGTTAATTTAGTTTTAACGAATTATTTTTACAATTAGTTTTATCAATCTTTTATTTAATATAAATATCAAATTAATGAATCAAAATGCATCTAAAAGTACTTATAAGATCATATCCAAAATCATTAGACTTTATATAACATAAAAGAAAAAGAATACATAAGTAACAAAAATGTCAACATTCAAACTTTAACTCCAGATGAACATGAAGATTTAAGAGTTACTGTTTATTGAGTTTTCATTATGGAGCATATTATCTAGTCCAGTGGTTACTGAATTGGCAATTCCTTTAGTCAACACTATTCTTCTAATTCATTCCAATTTGACACTTGGTATTAATGTGACCTTGTTCATTTTTGGAGATTACGTTATTCCTTTCAATTCATATGATGTAAATGAAACAAGTAAATGTTATCTTGAGCAGGATCTTATCCCTTTTTAATATGATGGTGATTCTTCTAATCTCATTCCACTATATATTGAATTTTGTGAACTTCCTGAAGCTTAAGCCAAGTATAATTGCATTTAAATAATAAATGGTTATGTACATAAGGATTGTTGATTAAGGGAACCAAGTTGGATCTACCTTCTGTTTAAAGTCTCTTCTTAACTGTAAGCCACGCTATGAAGGAAGGTTTGGAATGATATAGTAAAGGCAATAAAGTTATGATTGAACCAAACAATTATTTCCTCTGCCTTTGAGTTTAGATTCTTTAGAACAAGTAAGTTATTATTATTAAGAACCCTTTAAGTTTAGACGAGGCTAGCTCTAGGTATTCTCTTTGAGATTGTTGCAACTTTAATCTACTTAAGAAAGCTAGCCATTAGTGTTATTGAGTTACATAACTTGTAAAGTAAGCATTGTGAGTGATAATTGTAAAACCAAAACCATGATCTTTTCTTATTCTCCAAAATACCCTTGATGTTAGGCTTTATATTGTTCATCAGGGTTACAATTTGCCTCAGGGATGTATGATTTTTGATATTGGATTTCTAAAAGCTTTGGCCTTTTTAGAAATTATATATAAACTAGGAATAGAGAAAGCTATTGGCTAGCACTTTACTCCTTATAGGCTGACCCGGTGTGAGCGGGGATTAGTTTGGGAGTGGATAGCTTAAAGATGTCTTCCTATGGGACCCTCCTAGGACATCTCGTGAGCTAAAAAAAAAGAAATTATATATAAACTCATTGGACATAAATGGACTTATTATTTATGAATAACTTCTATATTCACTTCATAAATAATACCTTGTTCATAGTTTCAAAAGAGTTCATTCTCATTCCTCTTTTTCTTTCAGCAAGTATATCTTATTTCATTTGGCATTAGCCTTAGTTAAATCATTTTTAATAGTACTTTATATGAAATTCATAAGTAATCTCTCAATAGTGTAGTCAACTTCAATGGAAAATTAAGATGAGAACTTTAAGATATTTGTAAATTACTTAACACTAAGATGGTTAGTTGTAACTTGCATATAAAACTAATAACTTTGTTTTTCCAATTCCTTATCCTTTAATAGATAGCATCTAAGTAAGGTTGTCATTCTATGAGGGTGATTCTAGCAACTAAATTTAGGATTCTAAGCTACCTTACTGGCGACTAATATGGTTTAATTCTTGCAAGTTAGGCTAGTAGTTTAGCTAAATCAGAATTGCTTATAAATACAAACATGCTACTTTAGTTATAGTTGATTGATAGCCTTGAGATAATGCTAATTTATAGAACGAATCAACTAGGATCTTTACTGAATATGCATTTACCTTGCCAAACAACATAAGATCATTTGCAAATGATAAGTTAAAAAGTTTGAGCTTTTTATAACTCAAGTAGTAGTTTAAATGCCAATCCTACTTAATTCTCTTATAATTGAGTTTTTTTTACTTTTAATATAATGTAGTGAAATGTAGTTTAGAAGATGGATGGAATGGAATGGAATGAAATGTCTAATAAATGACTATTATACTCCTAATATTAAAATGGTTATTACAAGAGGTTTTATGTTATGATTTTAAAACATAAATCATGTCCAATTAAAAAGTCATGATTCATGTAGCACCCCATTCTCACAGGACACATACCTAACATCCTAAAGGATATCTGAGTACGTAACCCGCAAGGGTGGCATGCTAGAGCAATCACGTCACTAACTTAATTAAGACATCATCATTCAAAATGTAAATATTACAATATTTAAAAACTCAAAATTTCTCATTTCATTTCATAAAAACTGAATATACATTGTAGCTTTACAAAACATTCATATATGTACCTTGTCAAACCCAATCAGAATTTACATCTCTGTATTCAAAACACGCTATATACATGAGGAATTATACAAAAGTTCTAAACTAGATCCTTCAGTCTCAGCTGACCGACCTTTGAGCCATGTCTTCTAGCCAAAATTAGTGCTAACTCTCTTTCAATTTGACTTAGAAGCTATATCGTCTCTCTAGAACTAGAAATATCAATGTTGTAATTTTGGTGAGTTTTGCGAACTCAATAAGTTAACCATCATCCATGGTTCACTCAAATCATATAACACGTCAATATATACAATCACATAATTCACATCATTTTATTTATCATGCATCACATAACACTTTGTTCACAATTTTCACGTTCTCATTCCACACAATTCAATAATAAATTTCAATCATTTAAACATATATATTAAATGTATATGCAATGGTCATGTGACTCATTTATGATTATTACGTTATTGTGACCGAGATCCTATAACTATCCCGTATCCACTGTGAATATTGGGCTTATTAATAACTATTCCTTATCTGATGGGGATACAGGGCTCATTATATATAGAGAGCCTTTGGCTCTTAATCACATTCTAAGCTTTAAGCTCTTTTTCGGTAGCTACTCAGGTTACAACTGCCATTATCTGTTCAGCATTCATGTAATAAAATGCATCACATATATCTAGTCAATCAAAAGTGCTCAATATTACACAATCATATTCACTATCGCATTCTCATTCACATTTATCATCGGACCTTAGTCTGGCATTCAACAATTGTGTTGAGTACACTTATTTCTGTCAGATCCACATACAAAGAGCACTTCCAAAATCTTATTCATGCGTCAAATGCCTCGGACAATCAATTTTTGGAATCAGCATAATCACATTCACAAATTAATTCAATACAACATTTAAAACAAACAATTTATTAAGTGAGACCTTCTAAGTTACTCACTGTTTGCTCCTGATAGCTAATGCCTCGAAGTCCCGGCAACATCTGGATGTTGGTACTCTAAATGTTCTTCTATAACATGTAGCATACACTTACACATATCACAACTTTGAACAATTATATAAGTACTCATTTATGCACATATGTATATATAGATTATATACAATGCATGTTCAATGACAATCCCGGGTATGTTTCCTTTATTTACTTCACATGATCATTCATACTTCAAAACTCATATATGTCTAATTTGAACTTAGGTTTTTACACCTCAATAATACAAATTCATTCTAACTTCATCACTCATTCAATCATTCCAGCTTTTTCTCAAAACAGATTTTTCTGATTAATTTTGCATGGTCATTATGATGAGGAAAGTGAGGTATTTAGGCAACACCTTCTTCTAAACAAATGTTCCTCTATGTCGTAAGTTTCTAATAACTCCAAGTTCATAAATTAGGTTTAGTATTCTGCAAGTTATACTAAAAATACTTCAGACTATTCTCAAACTACAACAATACTCAGTACTCAAATTCGATCCAAAATTTGAAACTTTTAGAGAAAGAATTAAAATTCTATTCCTCAACGCAATTTGTAGCCATATGTCTCTAGTTTAATCTAAATAAAAATCATTCTATTTGGAGATCTACAGTTTAAGATATGGCCAAAATACTGATGCATGTTCAGTGAAATCACTCCATTTAACAAATTCCAGCACACTTCATCATTTTCATCCTAAATTCATCAATCAATCATTATCAATCCTTTCCTAATGAATTCAGATGGCTATTTTGGAGATGAAATAAAATGTGTGAGGAGTTCATGGTCCAAATTTCAAGTCAATTGGTGGTCCGAAGAAGAAGTTATGGTCAAAATAGTGAAGAGTGTCAAAAACTGTCAAAAGACATTACACCTTCACTATCACGATCGTGCAATGCCTGATGCTTCCTCTCTGTCATGATCGTGCACTGCCTGTTTTCTTCCTTCTATCACGATCGTGCAAGTCCACTGAGGGTTCCTTGCTGTCACGATCATGTAGCTCTCTAAAGCTCCCTCTCTTTCACGATCATGCTCGTGCACGATCGTGGTAGACGTTCTTCTCCAAATTTTAACGAAATTGCAAAGTTTTTATCTCTTCTCCATCTTTATTACTAAATCCATCATTTCTAGCTTATATCCTCTTTATTTCCTCTTCACTCCTACTTTCATTTCAGCTCAAATCAATCACAAACAAATCAAAATCTATGATTAATCACAAACATTAAAAAAAAACTGAACATATCAAACACACATTCCTCATATTTTCAGCATTTCTTCTTCTTCATCAACACCTTCATTTCATCTCTAACTTATCATTTTAATTCTTCCTATATTACAACATCACATTACTCCTTTGTCCTTAACTCTAGACTCATTTTAGTTTATCTCTAAAATACCCAATGAGATTCACATTAATAATAGTGAAAACAGAGCATACGTATAACCTCTTTTCATGAAATTTCTGCACTCTTTTTACACACATTTTCAATGATCTAAATACCCCCTTGGAGGATACATGGATGCCACCCAAGACAGAACAAACAAAACCAAACATCACATTGATATTGATTTTATTTAGTAACTCAAACCCACACACATATATTACATATCGTAAATCTCAGAACAAAAA
>JANZLC010000002.1:31273673-31288429 GCA_026413385.1 Erythroxylum gracilipes
AAGGAGGTTAGGGTTAGAAGAAATAATTGATATTAAGAAAAATTATTGAGGGTATATTAGGTAGTATGTATTTATTAGTTTACGTTCCATCATAAACTTCTCGAATTGGAGGTTTCTTATTTTCACTGTTTAGAATAGAATGAAACGTAACATGAAACCTTCCATTTTCATTCCATTCTGTTTTATTCCATTATAAAATCCTTAAAGGGTGTTTGGAATGGTATGAATTGAATTCAATTCAATCTCATTAATGTAATCGAATCTACTTTGTTAATGAATTCAATTCAAAATTTCCAAACAGCTTGTTAACTAAAAAATAAAAGTATTTTACGTTCCATTACCAACCCTGAACCAAACAGGCTAAATAAATCTGAAAGGATTTGTGTAGATGTCTAGAAACCCTGAACTGACTCTTTGACCTTACGTTAAAAGCAGTGAACAAACATAGATGTTGCGTTTAAAGATTGATTTCTCTAGAAACCAATAAAATTGCTTCTAGTTTATTTCTTCTTGTGAAAAGAATTGTTCTTGTCTATTATGAAAGAGCAAAATGTCAGATTTGGGTAATCTTGGATTATTTGTCTACGACAATTTAGTGTTTATGGTATTTTTGTTATCGAGATTATGATTCCATGGTCCATAAGATATGACTGTGGTTGGCGTTCGTCGTGCAACATTGAAGCAACTAGAAGGACTGCTGGCGGCTAAGTCCTGTTACAAGCAGAGGCATAATTTTCAACTATCAAAGAAATTGTTCCTTGATGGTGCTAGTCGATAGAGAACTAAGAGAAGGCATCTCATTTTGAGGCCGAAGATGGTTAGAGCAAGCGTGTTAGAGCGAGAAAAGGGAGGCATGGAATGTTGCTGGAGAAGGAGTTGTTGGGGGTGAGCACCGCAAAAGGGAGATGCTAGCATGATAAGTAGCTAATGATAGAGCGGAAAAGACGATGACATATTTAAGTTTATATGTTTCCTCTTTTATTGCTCCTTCGTCGTCGCCAGGGTAGACGTATGAAGGCGGAGCAATCTGGGCAGCTGCTAGTCATAGTAGATGGTAATGCAGGCAATTTGGGCGGCAATGGCTAGATGATGACAACAATAATATTTGTAGCCAGGGTTTTTAGGTTTATGAAGGTAAGGTTTGGATTGAGGAAAATCGGAATGTTTGGCTACTGGTTTAAGTTTTTCTAGATTAGAAACAAGGGATTCTTAGCTTAGAATAGGGTAAACTATTTGGCATTGGGATTAATTTAATCCTAAAAACTTAAATTTCCATATAACAATGTATTCCTAACTTGAATAATTTGAAATTTATGTCAAAAAAGAAATTTCAAATTGTTTTAAAATTTAGAATTAATTCTAAAATTAAATTTATTATTTTTCTAATGTGATTAAGATTAATAATTATTTTAATTCCAAAATTTAATTTTAAACATGGTTATTTTAAAAATTATTTATTTATTTTTAATTTGATTAAAATTAATTAATTAATCTCCTTTATAATTAAGAAAAATATTTTCTAAAATAATTAAGAAAAGCGTTTGTTAGTTAACTTTTATTTCAATTAGATTGAGATTTTAATTTATTTGTTTAGAGAATTATTATTCTATTTATTAAATTACTCATTTACCCTTCTATTTTTATTATAATAGGATTAAATTTGTTTTGTTGGCAAATAGTTAGCCATAGGTATACTGCTTCATATATCCTTTTATACAATTCCTGACACATCCTCTTAATTTCCAAAGATTTGAGATGTGTCATTTAGAAGCCACTCCGGTGTAAAAAAGGCATTGATGTGGTCAGTGATGTGCTTCACCGTCTTCTGCAAATGCTAATATTCACATTACATAATACATCATCTCGCGCGACACATTTTGGCAAAGAACTATTATTTAAGTTTATGTAACAAAATGCACGGTAGAGCAGTAATTTCTTGCCAAACCAAACGGCTTCAACCTTCTCATAAAATCATATGTAAATCAATTCTCAGCTTCAATGAACGTTTTTTCGATGCATTACTTCTCAAACTTAAATCTTGGAATCAGACATTTACAACACACACACTAAAATGAGACAAGAAGATCAAAAAAATCATACAAAGGATTAAGAACTGTGTGACAGCAAGTCAGCATTAGACATTAAACAACAGGCACATGGTACATTTTACTCGTGAGCTTCCGAAAGCCCAGTTAGCTTCACTACCGACACGAGGCATGGCGCTTATCCTGGAATGAACATCTGCCTTGAAGTTAGCCCCACACATGACGCCCTCGCTGTCAATTCTGGGCATAGCTTTTACTTCGTTTCTAGGATGCTCAAAGCTCTTCAATCCTTGTTCACTGTGGAACATACACCCTGATGGAAATGGTGCAAATGATTTAGCACAGCTTCCCTTTATCATCTCCAAGTTGTCTGAGATCACCACTGTATCAGCTGCTACACCCCAGTATAGACCTCCACTCTCATTTGGTCCCTACAAACACGTAAAATTCAAAATATGCAAAATTATATATTACTTCAACGTCGGCAGGGATTGGTTTTATCATTATCTCATAAAAATGATGAAACCAACCACAATCCATAGGTTAGTATGAAAACAGCAAGTTTATAAGGAGTTGAAAGACGCTTACCAGAGCAGCAAAAACACATTTAGCTTTGGAGTCATAGACCACGAAACCGAAGTCTCCATCCAGATCCTTGAGGACCTGATGGGCAGGGTATGGACCACGGTCACGGAGGGTCCTGTATGCTTCAATCACAAACATGGCCTCATTAGTGCCCTTTGATAGACCATATTGTTTGATGAGGCTACACAGGTTGTTCAAACTCCCCAAGAAAATGCAGAATACATCGTTCATTCCACAGAACAACCTGCAATTTCACTAGTTATATAGACAGGTCGAAGAGAAATGAAGCAATAAACAAGAACAACTCCACCAATTTAATTTTAAACTATCAACAGCAACCTAGTTTATAATGCTTTCCAGACCTGCCATTCTAACTTTCTGGGAAATCTCACTGTTTCCTTTGTTTGAACAAGATATAATGCCTGAACTCTTTTTGGTGTTGTTTTTTCCGAAGGACAGAACAGAAAGACATACCTTTGGTATTCAGAGAAACGACTCTCTGGTCGATCATAAGCAAGCAATGCATCATCTCCAAATCTAAGAGAGACAGCATTAGATGGATTAGAACACTCGAAATCCTTCAAAATCTCATCAGGGCTTTCGGCTTTCTCGATGAGCTCAGCGAAGCGGGGCTATTCAGCTCCTGAGGAGGATTCACCAAACCCTTGTTGAATATTGCCAACATCTCTCTCCAAAATGGAACAGAAAGTACTAAACTTTGATAAGATCTTTAACCAAAAGCAAGAAGAAAAACTCTAAAAGTATCACTGGGTAAACAGATTCTTGAAGCAGCGTTACTCGGATGCCACCTTTCTATTTCTTATATAGATTGCTCTGAGAGTAGATGCGGTGGTCAACGTGGCAACTTTATCCAAAGCCGTTGATCCAGCCTTGTAAGATTCGTTAATTTGAGTTGGTTTTTGCACGACTAATATAGTAATATACCATTTTAAACCTTAATCCTACATCCAACAATTTGAGTTCGTTGGTTTCATGTGAAGAGGAATGAGCGCGTGGTTTGAATTTGGGCATAAGGGTTCCTCTAACCTGAGGTTACATTTTTCAAAGTTGTTCCCGATTAGGACGTTTTTGGGATGTCCATTAAGTGTATGCAATTGGGATTTATCACAGAAAATTGGATTGATTTTTAAAAATATCACTACGATGAATTGGTCTGAGATTCTTATCCATAAGAAGTTGGAAAGTAGGTAAGTGCAACACTGATCTGAGTCAGCATCTTGAGTTGTCGGTGAAGTGTTAGACTGGTCGGTCGGTTTAGAAGCGACGGGAAAGTTTATTTGGACCTTATGGGCTTTCTCTTTAGAAAGATGACTGGCTTTATGATATAAATGGGTCTCCAGTCCATTCTCCAACCACGAAGATCTAGCACAGCCTGCAATGGCCTATAGCTGTACGGTTGTCCCTTCGTTAACAGCAGTCTCGGTGATCACAGAATGCACAAATTTCTAATCGTAAATCTACTTATTTTAAAAAATATTTTTATTATTTTATAATATTAAAAATTATATATAAAAAGATTTTTCTAGGTAATTTTTTTTGTCAATATAATTTTCACAAATATTTTTTATGATTAGTTTGATCAATTTTTAATCGGGTTGTCGAAACTTTCTAAATTAATTCTGATTCTCTAACTTCCTTTAGTAATCATAAAATCATGTTGAATTTTAAGAGTACAAAAAACTAGTTTCTTAATTTCAATTAACAAAACAAAGTGACGTTTTATGATTAATTAACTAATTTAATAAAATTGACAAGAAATTAAATAAATCAATTAAATATAAAAGTGATAAATTCAAGAGTACTTAACTCCAATTCAAAGGAAAGATCTCATCTAATTATAACATTAATCATTAGTAAAATAATAATAATTTTCACAATTGAAGCAATTAGTCCAAAACATATTAAGATAGTCATAACAAATCTAAAATTTTTCTAAATCAATTGGTTCAAACCTAGCATTCAAACCAAAACTTACCATCAATTGATTGGTTATGATAACATTCCATATCAATTAAATAGTAGCAATAAGCTTAGTGAAAAAACTAGACCTTAAATTAAATAATTAAAAAAGCTACAACTATTCAACTTAGTTTTCTTATTTATCATAAGTTAAATAAGCAATTTCACAAATAACGTATTTACTACTTGTATCAGTCCTTCATAAAAAATATGGATCACTGAATTCATGTATAGCTATAGAATAATCATCATCAAATTAATTTACCAGATTAATTAATATTAAGTATTCATGAAGTTAAGAACCTAAAACAAGAAATACTTGAATTAAAACATAAATATAAGTTTAGAACAAAAATCACAAGGCTACAACTAGAGTTTTAAATCGTCTTGAATCAAAATATTTGGGTTCACCCACACATAACTTTAGTTCCAACATCAAAAATAGAAGAACATATTAAAGATTGAGAGAAAACTAAGAAGACATAAAAAGAGTGTGATGAAAAAGGTGAAAGACGTGTTTTCCTCTCTCTTTCCTACTCTAAGACTAATCTTCTTCTATCTTACAAAGATCCCTATCTAAAACAAATCCAAATTCTTGCATAATAAGGATGGAAATAAGTTTTCCAATGAAATTCTAATTCTTGGAGTGAATTTGGAATTAGACATGATCTCGCTTTATCTATTACAGTAATTTGTCTACTTTTTTTAAAATTCGTGATTTTCACCAATAATACTCCAATTTGGTGCAATCTTCACTTTTCATCTCATAAAATAAAACAAACATTATTTTTCTTATTTAAGCACCAAAATATAGTCAAAACAAAAGAGATAATTTCAATTAACATAACTCAATAATATCTTATCAAATTCCCCTACACCATATTCATGCTTTTCCTCAAGCATACATCAATCATCCTTATATTAACCTCTCATCTTCTTTCATGTTATCCACAACTATCCAAAAACTAATTCACATTAAAAGTTTAGGATAAAATAACAATTAAAAAAATAAGCACTCATAGGATACATTTTTAATAAAAACATAGCATTTCATCAATTCTATCAAAATCAAATGAACTAAGACTTGACACCCTCTCATGGATTTCACCCTATACACTCAATTGTTTAGGATTCATTAAGCTCTCAAATTAAAGCATAGCGAGTTATTTCCACAAGCTTACTCGTGAATTATATCTACACAAGTACTCTCATGAGGCTGACAACTCAGACGGTTCTTTGGTATCCCTTAGTATAACATAAGGGGAATAGTCATAGTTGTTCCTTCATCTTATGGTTAGCCTTCCTGAACAAATTGTAGACTAGGGATAAATTAATGTACATCCATATCCTAAATCTATGCTCTTTGTGTGTTTCGGACTTAGAGATTATTGAACATTTATTTTTCAAATGTCCTTTCTTTAAAACCGTATGGTTAAACACTCTAAACCACTTCCAAATTCGCCATCCTCAACTCACCACTCTCCAATCCATTTTACTTTAGGTTAACTAGTCACCACCCTCCAGGAACTGTGTCATAAATACCTTTATCATTATCCTTTCAGTTGTGGTGTATAACCTGTGGTCTGAACGAAACCTTCGAACCTTTAAAGATGAAGCCTTGGATGTAGGGAGCCTTAATACGCGAGTGATCTTTCAATTTACGGAGCACCTTAGCTCAAACACTGAGAGAAGGTAAAATGTGTGTGTGTTTTATTATTTAATGCAATGTTTGCAGGTTTGATACTAGACCCAGGTGCGGGTAAAAAGAGGGAAGTCAAATCCTTCCTTGACAGCTATAAAAGGAAGACCATAAGCTGAAGAGATAGCCTCAATCTCTCCTAAGCATTGAAGAACGACTTATGGAAGCAAGGTGACAAAAGCTACAAGGTGATCCCCGTTGGTAAAGATTGTTGCATGAAATGATAGAAGTCCAGATCCAATAGTAGGTACCTATTTCATCACATAGGAATCCGACAATAAGGTAAGGATTCGTAGGGGGGCTGAATTGGTGAACTTTTTAAATGAGGTTGGGCATGTCTTTGTGTTACTGGAAGTTGATCCTAATATGTCGATTGAGATTGGAGTCATGGTTTTGGCTTGTTATTGTGCTTTTCTTGATTGAGGGCAACATTTGTAGGGCTCCTTTTGCTCTCTTGTAAGTTAGGATTCTGATTTGGAAAAGAGATTGTAGCTTGGACAATCTCTAGCTTGTAAGTTAGGTTTCTGATTTAGACAAGAGATTGCAACTTGGACAATCTCTAGTTATACATATCTTCTTATTAATTATATACTTTCTGATATACCAAAAAAAAAGAACATAATGCATAATCAAAGAGACTTGATAAGGATTGTAATGAGGATTAGGTAAGGTATGACAAAAAAAAGCTTTTGGTTAAATAAATTGAACGAAATTATACAAACTTATCCACACAAATTTCAACTTAAATCAATCCAAAACTTACGTGATTCAAATAACATCCTTTTCAATTACCTCTTTTTTCATATGTTTTCTTTCTTTTTTAACAAGAGCATCAGAGAGGTTATTTCTTTTTTTCTTCTTTTTTATTATACTTCTCCCTCATTCTATAAATAAAATGAAAAATCAAAACAATGTAACTTGAATCAACTAATTTACTTTTCATGGAAATAGTCAAAATAATATGCAAATAAGCTTAATACAATTCCTACAATTTAGGGGCTCAAAATTATTAAGAACATCAACAAAAGAAGGGTAAAATTGGTTTGTGACAAGGTTAGTATTCAAGAAAAGAAAGGTTAAGCTCAAATTAGTTTTATACGGATAAAAAGTAATTGGTTTGTTTAGTTTAAAAATGGTTATCCTAAGTGCCCTCATTATCTTTATACACAAATTTATCAAAAATGTGGTCTCAACATGTATTCAAAAGCAAGTTCTAGCATAACCAAGTTATATTGCACACAACAAAAAGAACTGTATGAGCATAAATGTGATAAATCCTCTTAGGCTCAAATCTCACATAGGTGTTAAACTGCATCAAGTCTTGTAAACTTCTATTTAACAAAACCAATTAAATACTTAAAGTAATTTAATGAAAAATAGTAATCATATTCGTCTCTTTCATGCATTATAACTTAAACCAAAAATTTATCCTAACTTAAAGATTATTTTTAGACAACAATTAGAAAATTATAAGGCTATCACGGGGAATAATCAATATATGGATCGTAGTGTTATGAGTTCAAGTACAATACACTTACTTCCCCACACCTAAATCATACATTATTTTTAATGTATGCACAAGATTCTCACATGCCACAAAAATAGTCAACGAAAATAAAGCGCAAAGTAGAAGACTCCCCTAAGTTGTGAGCATTTGAAAAGAGATGTACTATAGTATTGGTGGATATGGTAGAGTGTGTGATGTGCTATAGACTGGCCAGTGTTTTAATGATATAGGGCTGTTAAAAAAGAAACATAACAAATTAGGGTTTTTTTATAAATAATAATTTTTAATTTTAATTTATAAATTATTTATTATTTTAAAATATATTTTTTCATTTTTATTTTTTAAAATTTATAAATTTATTTAAAACCAAGCAAATTACTAATATGTATAACGTGTGATCACACCTTATGAATGTTAGTATTATAGAACGGAAAGCTAAACCTCATAAGACATGATCTCAACTTATGAGATTTAGTATTATGGAATTTTAGAGGTTTCATTCCAGAAAGTTAAATCGTATAAGGCGTAATATTGCCTTATAAGATTTAGTATTCTAGAATTTTGAGTCTCTAATCTTGATAACTAAATTACATAAGGCGTGATCATGCCTTATGAAATTTAGTTTTTTGGAATTTTA
The DNA here is from genome assembly GCA_026413385.1 of Erythroxylum gracilipes. Lineage (NCBI taxonomy): Eukaryota > Viridiplantae > Streptophyta > Magnoliopsida > Malpighiales > Erythroxylaceae > Erythroxylum > Erythroxylum gracilipes. The sequence continues at coordinate 31,282,127 of JANZLC010000002.1, forward strand.
AGACCTATTTCTCTCTTAAGTCAATAAACTAATTTCTCAAAAACAAACACATAAAAACTATATATAACTAAAACAAAACTAATAGAAACTATAATATTTTGGTTGCCTCTCAAAAAGTGCAATTATTATATTTGATATACTGGACAAGTCTTTTGTCTTCTCAAACTTCTACGTAATTATAGTTTTGTACTCCTTATATAATGCTAATAGGTCTTCCTCTTACCCTATAGTCAATATTTTTAAGATTATTGGAGGTAATGACTCTCTGTTACCCAAATAGACATATTTTAGGTGTCAAGTATGACCTTTAACTCTATCTTTGGAGCCTACAAAATGGAAGAAAATATTTCCTTACGAGTTATAGTAATTTTAGCATTTAATTTTTTTGAATGTATTAAAATTGCTAATAATGATTTTCCAACTTCACAAGTTTCATCAACTTGCTTGTTCACTTTCGATTTAGTCGTAAACAACTCATCATCAACACTTTCTTCTTTAAAAATATCCTTAACAAATGAATCCACAACATCCATATGATAGACAGACTACAAAAAATTAGGGTACTTAATTGCTTACAAAATATTGAACTTCACTATCTCTCTATTAAACTCAACAGAAAAGTACCCTCATCCATATCAATTTTTGTCTTGGTCGTCTTCATAAAAGGTCTTCCTAATAAAATCGAAGCTAAATGTTTAACACTATCTCCATCCATTTTCAAGATGTAAAAATCTACTAGGACTACCAAAACATTAACTTAGACTAAAACATCCTCAATAATACCAATAAGATGCAATTGACACTGATCAACTAGTTGAATAATCACATTAGTTTCTTACAAAGAATTCATATTTAAAGTTCGATAAATTGAGTATGGTATGACATTAATAGATGCACCGAAGTTTAGCATGACATGCTTAATTTTCTTATCACTAATAATACATATAAGTGTAAACGTATCTAGATCTTTGCATTTTTTTGGTAATTTTCTATTTATTATAACCAATATGCTTTTCCCAAAACTACTCTCTCCTTATCCTTCAAATTCCTTTTATTTAAACATAGTTTTTCAAAAAAATGTATATTTAGGAATTTGCTTATTGACTTCTAGAAGTGGTATATTGATTTCCACCTTTCTAAAGGTTTCTAGGATCTCTCTTTCATGTTCCTCTTCTTTTGATCTAGCCAACCTATTAGGGAAAGGAGGTAAACATGCATTAGTTGATATTAATGAAGATAAATCATCTTTGACCTTTATTAATTCTTAAGTTGGAGGTTCATCTTTCTTTCTCCTTCATAATGCTTTTCTACCTCCATTAGTGAGGAAAATCCATATTGAATTTCCTTACCACTTCTCAAAGTCATTGCACTCACATTCACCTTAGAATTACCACCATTTGGTAAGGTAATTTTACTGAAGTTTGTGCTTCCAATTTACTAATAAAGGTGGCTAATTGAGTGATATGATTTTTTTATGTTTTAAAGACTTGCTTTTGTTTCCTATTGAAATTGTTGAGTATTAGTAGCAAGTTTTGTAACAATTTCATCTAAAGACATAGCTGAATTTGAAGATTAAGAGTGAGCATATGTAGGGGCATAAGGTTGTCTACTAAAATTTTAAGGTTGATATCTTTATTGCCCTCCTTGATTTTCATAGGTAAAGTTTGGATGATCCCTCTATCCAAGATTATAATAATTGGAATAAAGGTCATATTTTTGTTAAGATTGACTAAGAAATCCCCCTTTTGCATTAGCTTCTTGAAGAGAGACTTGTTGTAATGTAGGGTACAAATCTATAGGCTGGCCAGATAATGAGCATATTCTGCACACGCATCCTAATTGTAATTGACCTACATCTGTTTGATGAACTAAAGCAGTTAAATATAAAATTTTATCCTTAAGGTTCATATTACTTATCTCATTCACGAGCTTAACAACTCTATGCATCCTTGTCCCAAGATCTTAAGAATTTTTGGCCATATTTGATATCACTTGTTTAGCTTCTTCAATTGTTTTGTTTACTAAAGCTCCTTCACTAACTGCATCAAATATACTCCTATTCATTGGCAAGTCCTTTATAAAAGTACTGAATTAAAAGTTGGTCAAGAATTTTATGGTGTGTGTAGCTTACATATAACTCTTTAAAACTCTCATAATATTTGTACAATGTTTCTCTAGTGAATTGTCTCATCCCACATATCTCCTTTATGATATTTTTTACTCATGATGCAAGAAAGAACATCTCCAAGAACAACCTTTTCATCTTATTCCAAGTTGTCACTAAGCCAAAGGGAAGATAATATAACCAATCATTTTCCTTATCTTTCAATGAGAATGGAAAGGCTTTGAGACTAATTTGTTCTTATGTCAACCCTTGTGGCTTCATTCCAGAGTAGATAACATGAAATTCTTTCAGGTTTTTATATGGATCTTCACTTGCAAGACCACGAAAAATAGGGAGTAAGTGAATCAAACCAAATTTTAATTCAAAATCTACCTCAACAACTAGAAATCGCATGCATAAGGATTGTTGATTTAAATTTGGTGCAACTAACTCCCTCATTATTCTAATGTTAGGATTTGTCATCTTTTCTTAAACTTCTTGGAAATTAAAACCTTCACCAATTGTTAGATCTGTTCAACTTTCACTTCTAGAGGCGAATGACCGCTTCTTTACTTTGTATGTTTCCTTAAACGATGCACTGTCTTCTTAATTTTTAGGCTATGTTACAATTCACCTGTCTGAGAAGAACAAGTTATACAAGACAAGAGATTAACAGTAAATTGTAAAATAACTCTAAGAAACTAAGAAACTAAAATAGTTCCCTAGTAATGGCACCAAATTTTGATCGAGTTGTCGAAGCCCTCAAAATTAATTTCAATTGTCTAACTTCTTACAGTACTCATGGAACCAGGTTGAATCCCAAGAGAGCTAAAAACTAGTTTCTTAATTTCAATTAGCAAAACAAAGTGGGGGTTTATGATTAATTAGCTAATTTAATAAAATTAACAAGTAATCAAAATAAATCAACTAAATATAAAAGTGATAAATTCAATAGTAATTAACTTTGATTGAAGGGAAAGATCTCATCTAACTGTAACATTGATCATTAGTCTAAAATGAATAATATTCATAATTCATGTAGTTAGTCCAAAATATATTACGATACCGATAATAAGTCTCAAATTTTTCTAAATTAGTTGGTTCAAACCCAACATGCAATCCAAAATTGTAGTTTGAATAATGATTGAACACATATATGGTCTTTCGATTTTATAGCATTTGAAATCTAATTAATCACTCTTTACATGATTTATATGGCATTGGCATGTGTAATTTTTTGTTGTTGTTGTTTATAGAAACTTAGTGTTTCATAATGGATATTGCTTTGAAGAACATTGTTATTGAACTTGATAAGGGTGAGAAACTGAATAGCGAGAACTATGAACTATAGAACATGGAAATCTAATATATAGTGGAGAAGCAAGAAGCTCTTGAGCAATTGTACATAACTATAGATGTTGTTGATGAAGGAAATGTAGCTCAACATAAAAAAAGACTATGATGTGTACGATTATAGAAGAAAAATAACTCATTGGCCCGCATTAAGTTACTAAGCAGCATATACAATGACATCATGCGAGAGTTTTGAAAATATGAAACTATTAAGAACATGTGGCCTGCATTAGCTGTAAGATTTGGGGTTACCTCAGGGACCAACATATGATCACTCACTTTCAAGTTTGATACGTATAAGAAGCGCTCAGATCATATAGTACAAAATCATTTGAGGCAAATGTCAAACATAAATTATTCGATAAGCAATAAATAGAAGTTGTAATTAGTTTTTGACTCAGATTTCAGAGCATATAAAGATGCAACCAACTCATAATGAGAGCATCAAAAACATAGAAGATGTTGTGAGGCATCTGATACTAGAAGAAGATCATTTAGATGCCTCAAAGATTTCTTCTAAGGTATTTATAGTTGGCTCTAGTTCACATAGAGCTGTGAACAAGAAGCACAAACATCATGGTAGGTATAAGTGGATAAATATCAAAAGACACCACCACTCTGCTCAGGAATCTAAGAAGGATAAATGAAATCAACATAGAAAAGTAAGTGTCCCTTTAAGAAGAGGAACATTAACTACAATCATAAAGGGATTAGTATAAGTTACAAGATCGTAACTTGCATTGTGTGAGAAATTTGAGGTTAAAGTTTCTCATTAAATACCCGTAAGACTCTTATCTAATTCTTGAGAATTAAATTAAAAGTTTGCTAATTTAGAATTGTTACCAACAAATTATATATGACATGATCTTATGGAACGATTCTAGGAAAGCAAAATAAATTTAATTTGATAAAATTAAGATCACACGAAGGTCATTATGTTTAAAGACTCACATAAAATGTATTTAAAGGTGGCCACCCTCTCTTAGTGAGATAACTGAATACAATTGCGATATGATGAAATAAATAAGATCAAAAAGTGAATAATAAAAGATATGACCCAATATGTATCATATAATCTACTCAAGGACACATTGGCTCTAGGATCAATTCATTAATTATGCTATATACTCTTACTAGATATATGACAATGAGCTCTCGCTATATGCTGGTCATACAAGTTATTGGATAAGTATGAGAGCTAAAGAATTTCAATCGATTAAACCCATTCATATATGAGTGGGAGATGATAGTTACCAAATACCCTTGAATAGGTTTGGTACTATCCATTAAACAGTAAATGTAACTGCTACAGAAGTAGTTGTACGTTTAAATTTCCAATGTAAAAAATGTTGAGATATGTCTATTTCTCTTAAGAGAGTTTTACGTTGAAAATAAGCTTGTACAAATCCTTTGACCGGTGAATTCAACATAATATCTAAGTAAATTATATTATGTATGCTTATACATATCTTATAATTTGAACCTCTAATCTACGTGATTATCCTATAGTTACCTTTAGTGGGGCTTGAAAGTAATGTCTTCACGAGATTTATGAGCCAAGAGTTTGTGAAACTAGATAATTTGAATAGTATCAACTTTAATCGGTAAAAGGATAACACAATGTTTGTTCTCATGGTACTAAATATTGCCTAGATCCTAATTTGGAACCTATTAATAATCTTACTAATTAGGTAAGTCTAAGAAGAGTCAAATTAGCAAAACAAAATAAAAAACAATGGAGGACGAGTTTGCATATTGAGTTCATATTATTAACATCTTGTTCTATAGCCTTTATGATATTCATATGTTAAACTGTTGATCAAGTTACCTTTGGAGATTTGGAAGGCATTAAAAGAAAAGTACAATACTGAAAAACAAGGTACAAATAATTTTCTTATGATAAAGTATTTTGAATTCAAAAAGATTAATAACATTCCTATTATGGTTAAGTTCACGACTTACAAGTTTTAGTTAACATACTTTGAGATTTGAAAGTTGTAGTTCTTGAATCACTTTAAGTTAGAGGGCTTAATTCTAAATTATCTTATACATGGAAAGATTATAGAAAGATAGGAGAAGACTTTAAAATTTAAAAGAAACTAAGAAATCTATGAATTAAAGAGAAACATGAAAATATGATGAAGTGTATCTTGCCTCCAATTCAAAAGTGAACTATGATGTTAACAATAAAGAAAAGAAACATAAAATAGGCAAAAGAAACGTGTCTAATTTTGAAGATTTACAAAATAAAAGGAAAAAAATGATCTTATTATGATGCAAGGAAAAGGGAAACCATGCCAAAGAATGTGAAACTCTTTAGAAAGTCATTCAATCGAGGGAGGCTTCTAAGTCCAATTTAAATCTTGTAGAAGAAATTTACTTGTTAGCAATGGTGACTAAAGCAATTAACGGATAAGTTTACAAATTGGTATAATCACTAAATTGCATATGAAATTAATCATCAATATGTACAAATGATGGATAAATTTTGGTGCCACTATCCATGTGTGCAATGATTTGGGACAATTTGTAGGAGTAGTTGATTTAAATGCCCTAATAGGGTGAATCTTTATTTCACTTCTAGTACAAAACTGACATTGGTTAGTGTTCTTTATATGCTAGATTTAAAGAAAAATTTAATGTCTATTAGCTTGTTGTGCAATAAAAGATTTCAAAGTTATACTAGAATTTGACAAAGTTATCTTGTTTAAGGGTGACCTATTTGTAGGAAAAGGATATTATACTAATGTTATACTCAAGCTAAGTATTGAAGATGATGATGATGATGATGATAATAATAATAATAATAATAATAATAATAATAATAATAATAATAATAATAATAA
>JANZLC010000002.1:31288529-31326397 GCA_026413385.1 Erythroxylum gracilipes
ACTGCAATCCTTGGAATTTAATTATTTTGACCGGTTTCCAAGGTCGATTTTCTAATCGAACGACAAGGCCGCGATCACTTTTCTAATTCTCTAAAGAAACTACTATCTTTAGTCTCTAGAATTGAGTACAAATTGATACACACACAAACACACACACACATACACACACATACTAATACTACTCCTAAAAAAATTCTAGAAATTAAAGGTTAATAAAACTATGATTGAACAATGTTTGGACTCTAAAATTCTTATTTAATCATGTGTTTTTTTCTCATGCAACTTTGATTATCAATCTTATATCTAAATCTTAAAAGGACCAAATTTTATAATGTATATACTTATGTACAGTGATAATGTCCAATCTTTAAGCTTCAAAACTCGACTTCATAAGGACACATAATAACAGTGACTTACACGGGTTAGTGGACTCGGGTGTGTCTGATCTTAAAGTTTTGCCTTTTAGCTTCCATATAGTTACAGAAGCTTACACAATTATGCACATGGCCATGTCCACGATTGACACAGGCATGTTTTTGCCTCAAATTTGCTTGAATTTTATTTTAATCTTTGAAGACAATTAACATATATAGAATCTAGATTTAGTGTAATTAAGCAAATAAATATCTATAAAATAGGGTTGGATCTACAATAAAGTTATATCTAAAATGATAGTGGGTTTTGATTTTTAAGGCATAAACAAACGAAATCAGGTGAAATCAGAGTAAATAACTTGAAAGATAAATTCTGATAATACTAAGGAGGTCTTGTACGAGTTGGAAGGCAATGAACTAAAGCCTCCTTAAAGATGTCAGTGTTTGTTATTTGTAAGAAATTAAAAGAGTTAGTTGCTGAGATTAGTCTAATTAAGTATTAATTAAAGATAATAAATTATAAAATTATAAATAATTTATATTTCATCAAATACCTAAATCTTATAATTTTCAATTTAAGTATCCAAACTTAAAATCTAGCAATTCAATTCAAAATGTTATCATTGATAATATTTTGTTCAAACTGATGAAGTAATATCAAAACTGATATCTCAAAAAGGTAGGTGACATTTTCTTCTCTGTATGATTTTTAAATGTCAAATAAATGAACACATTTTAAATATATTTATTAATATATTTGAAATGGGAGGTAGAAAAATTATGTTAAAAAAGAGTAACGTAACCTTTCTAAATATCAGTCATTATTTTGTTTCCTTTAATCATATAATCAAAATATTAATAAAAATAACCTTTTAAAATATATTTTTTTCCTATTTTAGACACTTCATTAAAGTTAAACTTAAAATGAAAATTAAAAAGGTTTGATATTTTTAATTTATGATCCCTACCACTTTGGCAATCAATAAGATAAAATTTTGAAAAGCAAATCTACTTCATTAAATAGTAAAAAATGTCAACATTACATTTTTTTAGTGAGCTTAAAGGATGCAAATCTTTTTTTAGTGAGCTTCAACTCCTACTTCAACATTACATTTTGAATTATCAGATTACTAAGATATTTAAAGAATATTTTTATTTTTATTTTAAGGTTAGTTAAACTTTTCGTTCCTTATATTTAATCAACTGCAACAAGAGCTTACTGAAATTGTTTAGAAAACTTATGTTATCATCAACCTCTTGTCATATATTAAAATAAATTTTATTTTAATTTTTACAAAATTAAATTTATTTTTATATTGGTTTTGTTTTCCAATTTTGATATTTTTAAAACTAAATCTATGAATAATTTTAAATTGGTCAAAGTCAAATTCATCAAATATAATCTCATTTCCTTAAATTAAATTGATTTGACTTAGAGTTATTTTAATTTAGTTTGATTTAAAAGAGATAAGTAGGTCCATTAAAGTAATGTTTAAGATTTGAAGTGAAATTACACCAATGCTTAATGCAGACTTTCAATTATCATTAGGAAATAATATGGGCCTTATTTAGTAAATAGCTTATCAACCATTTTTTAGCAGATTGAAAGGACTTAGCTATTTAACTATATCAAATCGTTGATAATTATGTTTGGTAATCAGTTGATTAAGTTGGTGGATTGAACTCAATTTGTTGATTTTGAAAATGCTACCTTGAGTAGTATTTTCCTCCAAAAATTAAAGAACTAAAAGACTATTATATCCAAAAGTTATTACAAATTACTAAAAAAGATAGAGATAGAAATATAAATTTGAATCAATTTATGCAAATTTTAGAAAGTTTGTAATTAAATTCAAAATTTAAAATATTTAGTATTGAATTAAAATTTTCAAAAAATAAATAATTTTAAATTTGTTATCTCTAATTATATTACATTAATTACTTTTGTATACACCCGATATTTAGATCCCTTTTTATATCAATATTTAGTATAAAATATTATTGTCACTTGTATATTATGTTTAATACAATTCAATTTAATCTAAAATTAATAAGTCAAATTTAACTTAATTATTTTTATCTAAGTCTAAAATTTAAGAGATTAATATAAACAATTTTCCAAAAAAATTAATTTAATATATTAAAAAATATATAGTTTCAATTTTTAAAATTTAAAAAATACAATAAAAATAATAAAATTTATATTTCCTTAAATTAGAAATTAAATCAATATCATTTTTACAGACTCAATTTCATATTAAGCTCTTTGGTGCTGCATTTGAGAAAAAAAATCCTGATGTGGTCTGATCGAACTCATTCTCAAGCTTATTTTTAGTAGTATTTTATTGATCTCTCAAGTTCTTCAGTTGGCCGTTTTTAATCGAACTTATTCATCGTTGAGAAGTATTAAGAGGGCTTTCGGTGTTCTTAAGGCTTGATGAAAAATATTAGAGAAAATAATGGTGTTGACTTCTTTTACTCTTTCTAAATTCTTATGTGAATATTCAAAGAAATACTAGGAGATAAGCAACTAATACTCATGTCCTTATAAATCTTTTTTTTAAGTCATACCCTCATAAGTCATTTTACACATAAAAAGCTAATACTAAATAGTTAATTTTATCAAACATCTTTAAAAAATCACTGATGTTATCCACTAATCAAATCAGCTATATTAATCCACTATTAGTTCATCGCTAATAGAATAAGTTGATAGCTAATACAATCAACTAATTGTCAAACAAGGCATAATCATTCATCTCTTTCTAGTTAGGTGAAATAGGCCTTGCGATTAGATAGAGCCAAAATGGAAACTCGGGAACGAGCTTGCTTTAAAATCATTTTGTTTTTCGTAATGAATTAATTGGTAGTTTTCATATAAATTCCATTTGTTTAAATCTTTATTTTGAACTATACAATGTTAATTAATTTTATTTTTCCATTTTTGTGGTAGTAATCTAAACCAGCTAACCTGAGATAAATTATATTTATATTGATAAAAACTGCTTAACCAGTTTAGGCCTAAGCTTAGATGGTCAAACTCACTTATATACTTTACCATCTAAGAATCTCAATAATCTATTTCGTTCACACAATGCTTGTGTCTTATTGTAATTACGTTGCTTTAATTAGCACCAATAACAAAACAACAAATGTTGTTGAAAAGATCGAACTTTGAAGGGGTACCGATACATTGTCCTTTCCAAGGTGTCAACAAAATCTATAGCCCATTTGCCCTGTACCCACACATTAGTCACAATCTGGTCTCCCCAATCAGTATTTCTATCCTTTTAATTACTTCTCCTACTTTGCCCTTGGAAAGTGGTTTTGGCCTGTTTCAGTTACAATTAAATAATTAATTAAATTTTAAATTAAATTTAGATTTAACTCAGATTTTCAGACGTTATAGATAAGTGTGAAATACATTGTGTTTTAAGGTATAGTTTGATATGTGTTTATTTGTTTATTCGATTGTTTAGTATGTGTTTTTGGTAGAACTGTGTTAGTTTGTGAATTATTTGTGTTTAAGTATTTTTATGGGTTAGTACAAGCATTTGAGCTTAATTATTATATCTTTGAGGTACCTTGATGTGTTTATTAGTGTTTCAAGGTCAACAGCAAAGAACGGAGAAGTTTCGGAAAAACGTGGACTGAAACAACGAGCCACAGTCATGGCCTATCTGCTACAATCATGATAGAAAGCTTACAAGTGAGCCACGATTGTGACTTACAGGACCATGATCGTGGCCTGCATTGGGCAGACGTGCAGACACACAAAAAAGTCCGAGTTTTTAGGGATTTTTTGGACCTTTCGACCCTGAAAAAATCCTAGGGCTACCCAGAATACATCAAGTATATAAAGAGTAAGACAAAAGAGATGAGTTTTCTTTTCTTGCATCAACCACCATCACAAAACCCTAGAGAGAGTTCATCGAGAGAATGAGAAAGAGACGAAGGAAAAGAGACGTAGAGAAGAAGCCTACACGAAGTACTTCCAGAAACAGGAGGTTTCCCATCATTGCTGCCTCCATCCAAAGAGAAGAAGGAAAAGAGACGTAGAGAAGAAGCCTACACGAAGTACTTCCCGGAACGGGAGGTTTCCCGTCATTACTGCCTCCATCATCCATTCAGATATATTTTCCATTGTATTTCCATTTGTATCTTTGTATAGAATTGGAATAACTGTTGAGATAGGATTTATGAATGTTGAGGATTGTCTAAACTCACCTTCGGGTTAGATAGGATTTATGAATGTTGAGGATTGTCTAAACTCACCTTCGGGTTATTTTTATCTTTAATTCAATAAAAATCTGATTTTTTATGTGAATTGAATTCATTGTGATTGATTTCTTCATTTTCATAAATCGGTAATAGACTGAAAGGATGAACTGATAAAAAATGATTAAATTGAGCTAACAAGAGTTAGGTAATTTAATAAGAACAAGAAATTAATTAAATTGGTAATTGTGTTTCAAGAGATCTCACTTAGGTCCCAATAGTCTAGTGGAAAACTTCAGATCTAATTAGGGTTTGGATAAACTGTGAATTGAGAAATTGCAATTTTCCATAATATGATTAGGGTTTATAATTTAGGGTTATTGGTTATAACTCGAGAGAGAGTAACCAACCTTAGGATAGTCCAGGACCTATAATCCGACATTTTATAATTAATTAGGTTAGTGTTGAAGATAGGTAAAATTTTCCCCTTTCTCTCAATTGGTAGTTCCTTAAGTTAATTCTTGATGTGCGTGTTGCAATATGCTACCTTGTTAATGTTTCGTGATTAATTCTTGAATTGAGTTGTTTGATTGAATTGCATCATTGTTTTAGTTTAGTTAAATTTGAATTTTTGTGATTAGTTTTGGCCTTAGATTTTAAGATTAGATTAACCCTTCTCGTGAGATTGACATCTTAGATACTACGCAAATGACCCGTATGCTTAAAGAATATTGAGGTTAAAATATTAAAACTACACATATCAGAAAACTGCGATTAAGGTTAAAATATTCTTTAGAAAGCTTGTTTGAAGTTATGGAACCGAAATCAGGTATTTTCCGCATTTCTTCATTTATTGTCCTTTCACGTTCGATCCGGGATACGTAACAACAAGATTTTTTGGTTTTTTGTATTAGAGAGGTGACGTGATTGGGTGGTTGAAAAACAAGATTTTTTGGTTTTTTCTCTATAAGATTTTTGGAGAGTGAACTTCTATTTCTTGGTTTTTTCTTGCTTTTTATTCATGAAAGCAGTATAGATGTATTTAACATTGAGAAATGGGTTGAAAACGAGCTCGAGAGCATGAAAAACCAGTCCAAAACTCACCAAAAATTTCCCAGACAATCAGAGGCTACAAAGACCATCGGGCAGAGGGCGGTTAGTGGCGTAACGGTGACTGCTTGTATGTCAGGCTCGTACATCACAAGAGCCAGTGTCGGTGGATGTGTCTGCTCATCACTGCACGTGAGTGATACGAGGTAGATGCGTCTCTAGCGCGTGTTTGACACGCACCTCTCACACTGACGCACGGGTTGACGCGGTGATTGACATCAATAGTACGGAATTTCTACATTAATTTAAAAAACAAAAAACAAAAATTTCAAATTTCCTTTAAGGGTGCCCCGAGGTGTTTTGGGTCAGTTTCTAGGTCTGAGAAATTTATAAAGTGAATTTTTCCTTTTTTGGATTTATTACATTAGTAATAAATTAAAGTTTAACTTCAGAAAAGGAATTAAGGTCTTCTGAATCCAATTTCAAAAAAAAAATTCATGCTTCGGACATCACATGAGGGAGATACTTCAAGTTTTCATGTCTTGGGTCTCATATTCAATATTTGGGATCATATGATAGTTTTTAAGACATTCTAAAGCTAATTTGAGTGAATTTTCATGCAACAAACTTGCCATAAGAGAGATACATAAGGTTTTTGTGTCTCAGGTAGTCGATTCAATATTTGGTGACGCACGATAGTCGCTCTAATGAGATTTTTTCTTTACGAAATTCTTAAATAAATTTTTCAGAGAATGTCTTCAGCACTAATGTGTGACAATGAGACTATGCATTCGGGTTTTGCATTTATTGATGTTACATTGTTACATACCTTATGCCCATCAAGAATGTGAGGATAACATAAAAATGTACCCCTTATGTTTGTGGGCTTTTTGAATGCTCATGAGGGTGTAGTTACCAAAGTGGCTTTTCAAGTCATCATTTTTAAATGTTCTGCTTACATGTTGGGGGATGTCTCTGATTTTATACCCAAAGATGTTGGCTTTACATAAATTTTTTAGATGTTCATAAAGGTATGAAATGGAGGAAAGTTGTTGCTCAAGTGATTTATTCGCCCAAAGGTGGTAGTGTCATGAGAGTTGATGGTTTGTACTCTGATCACTTTTATGTGGAGGTCTAATTGCATATATTATGTATGCAACCCAAAGGTGTTTCATAATATGTATGATCAGATTCTCGATAAAGATATTGTTTAATGGCTTTGAGTATCGCTGTTATCCTACATTTGTGATGATTTAAATATTATCATTTTACAATCACCTTTTTGGTTAATAAAACCAATGTCACTATTAAAATCCTAACTAGTTTCAATACGAAGAAGTGGACAAAGGATGTATTGAATGATATGGAGATAGCTGAGGGATATGGCCATACGGACGGATAGGTCATCTCTACCTACATCTATGAGCTCGAAAGCTCATAAAGTAGCCTATGAAACCTGGGATCGGTCTAACAAATTATGTCTTATGATCATTAAGAAATCCACACCTGACCATCTACTTAGTGGACTTCTGGACACAAACATAACGAAGGAGTTTCCTAGAAATGTCTCCTAGAGGTACATAGTCTCACCAAATGTTAAGCTAAGTACCTTGATGAAAGAATTATTCTTCGTGAGGTACACGAGAGAAGGGGGAGTAATGGAGTACATATCTAGAATGATCAAGGAAAGCATTCTCTCAATTCTAGATTATGATGATCTGGGGACTTATGTTGACTATTGCAGGTGTAAGTTGACTAATAAGGAAGAAGGATCAATTCATGTTTCTGACTTGTTGAGTCTGATATATACAGATCAGAAGACCTTATACAATTGCATTGTGCAATTTCAAATGTATTCTGACATTTGTTGATGATTGTTCCGATTACAGTTATATGTTCTTGCTTAAAGATTGAAGGTTGAGAACCAACTGGGAAAATCCATTCAAAGTATTAGATCTGATTGTGGAGGAGAATATCATGGAAAACATGGTGTTTCAGGACTTGAAAAGGTTCATTTGCCAGATATATGGAATCAGTTGGAATAGTGACATAGTTCACTATACTGGGTAGTTCTGAGCAAAATGGTTTGTTGCCAAAAGGCATAATCATACCCTAAAGGACTTCAAGAAGTCGATGCAAAATATTGTTGTTCTACCTGATTAACTAAAAGTGTGGGAACTCAGTCTTACACACATTCATGTGTGGGGATGCCCTACTGAGGTAGTATAATCCTTGTAAAGGAAAATTGCAGGCTCATTCTGCTCATTACTATTTAGTAAGATATTTCAATCACTCTAAAGGCTACAGATCTTACTATAGAGAAGGAGGGACCAGAATAGTGGAATCATAAACAACTAAGTTTCTAGAATGTGATGCCTATGATGATGGTGGGCTCTTTAACCATTCGGATGATAGCAGGGTGGATACTACAGTTATTATAACCTACCACTCATACAGTTAGATCCGGTAGATCTAGGTTTTTATACGGTGCTTGTACAGGAACAAAAATAGGAACCCATACCTGTACACACAGAGGTTCCTGGGGGCACAAGATCTAATGTAGTTATGAAGATCCTCCAAAGTGAGATGACTTATTATCCCATTTGATTACATAGTCTGTTAGGTGAATAGGACTATGATATTAGACATGTTATGAATCTAGTTACTTTTACAAAAGCTATTTTGAACCCAATACGGAATTGTGGTTGGTTGTAATGACTAATGAGATGCAAAGAATGAAGCATAGTAAGGTCTGGGAACTAGTTGATTTTGCAGCGGAATTGCAAACTCGTCAGTTGTAAATGATGTTTAAAGACCTAAAGGATTTTGGGATAAAGTTCAATGGTTTATGGGCTCGCTCAATTGCCTAATGGTTCACTCAGGGAGAAAGGTTGACTATAATGTTACCTTTTCTCTCGTATCCTCGTAGGATACATTTTAAGTAATTATGACAATTGTAGCTCATGATGATATAGGGTTATATCATATGGATGTCAAAACTGCTTTTCAGAATAAAGAGGTCTATATGGTACAACCTGAAGGATTTCAGGATCTAGATGGAATTGATATGGTTTGCGCATTATGCAGATCAATATATGATTTACATCAAACCTCCCGAAAGTGATAACTTATATTTGATAAGGTTTGACCTCTTTTGGCTTTATGGAAAATAAAGTTAAAAAGATGCTTGTACTATGAGGTCAAGGGGAGCAAAGTTATCTTCATATTATTGCATGTGGATGATATATTGCTCATGTTAAATTACTTGACCATGTTGTATAAGGTTAAGCAACGTTTGGTCGAGAACTTTGACATAAAGGACCTTGGCGTAGCGTCTTTTGTCCTAGGTATTCAGATTCACCGGGACAGATCTTAACACGCATCATACCTCTCACATAGTGCATACATTGAGTATATGTTACAAAGGTTTAATACGATTAACTGTAGACCTGTTGTAGCACCTATCTCTCATAGTGAGAGATAATCTTTGGCACCATATCCAAAGAATAAAGTAAAGAGAGAGGTTATGAGGAATGTTCTGTACTCTAGTACGGTTGATAGTCTAATGTATGCTCGAGTAAGTACTAAACAGGACATTGCATTTACTGTTAGATTGTTTGGTCAACATCTGGTTAACCCAGGTGTAGACCATTAAAATGTAGTCAAGCGGGTGTTGAGATAATGAAAGGGAATCAAGGATTATATGTTGACATATAGAAAAGTCAACAGGCTAAACCTCATAGGGAATTCATATTCAAATTAAGCTATGTGTCCGGATGATCGAAAGTTCCATTAAGGTTATAGTTTTTTTTAAGTTAGCAGATGGTCCAATGTCGTGGAAGAGTATCAAATAGACATGAGTGATTTCCTCAACCATGCATGTAGAATGCATGCTATAGAGCTGTTTCATAGACGGTTTAGTTCAGAAATTTGATTTATGAGTTGTCTGTGGTTGATTCAATGGCTAGACTCATTCGATTGTAATGTGATAATCAAGCTGTTGTGTTGTTTAATAACAACATTGAATATCACAGGGTCTTAGCATTTTGAGGTCAAATATTTGATCATGAAGTAGTTGATACGACAAGGTGATATTAAGGTTTGGAGCATTTAAGGACTGAGGAACTATAAGTCAATCCTTTGACTAAGGACTTCACCCGCTTATGTTTAAAAAACAAGTATACAGTATAGGTGTTTTGAAGTCCTTAGGCACTGTTAGTTAGAGGATCGTTATGTTTGCTCCATGTTCATTTGTACATTTATACATTTGATGTATTATGACGGTATGATGGTTCATCGATAAAGATGATCATCATTTATCCTCAGTAATACATGTTATCATACATTGTCATAATATGTATAAAAGTCCTAAGATTTATGTCAATCTTAAGCATTTAAAGGTCATTGAGCATATATATATATATTAACCTTAAGCCTATGTCATTTAGACGCATACAGTTTTATACAGATATCCTTAAAGTTTCATATGACATAGGGGATATAAGTTTTAACCTCATAAAGGTTCTCTAATGCAGTTTAACATTCACTTGAAGATCATAAAGGTCTCCTCTAATGTAGTTTAACATTTGGTGAGAGGAAGTAAGTTTTTCTTTAATGATGTTTAGCATTCAGTGAGAGAAAATAGGATTTCTTTAATGCAGTTTATCATAAAGTTGTAGAAATCGAGACCTACAAACGAAGAGGATATAATTTAGATCATAAAGATATCATCATAGTTTGTCATACTACATTTTTCCTATTCATGTTAGTGAGGTATTAGGTATACGTGATTGTATTGGATCTGTGTCGCACATGACGCATTCATTTGATACTTTTTGGTATCGAAAGCCTTATAAGATGGAATAATGGACTTTTGTTATTTTTGGATCAAATGCTTTGTTTTTAAACTTAGTCAACTAATACAGTAGCGTAGCTTAATCGAATTTTTAAACTGCTTTCAATTTGAGTCAATACCGTAATTAATATTGTCCAAGGGGAAGAATGTTGGATATTTGTGACTTTTCTCATAAAGTTGGATAACATTTAATTGCATTTTTTGGTTTTTCAAATAACTTATCAGTTAAGTTACATAATTTGATCCAGATAAAAATAATAAAATGACTCAATAAATGATCTAAATCAATAGGTCGAACCTTGGGTGAAAAATGAATCCTGATCAGTATGGACCAGACCCACATTGAGCCTGTGATGGGAATGCCTGATATAAAAGCTAAATATAAAGTTTAAGATCTCCTGCAGTTGCTCATGTCATTCATAAGCAAAATGATTCTCTGACCTATTAAGAGAGTTTACATTTTGATAAAATTGTAGAAAGACGTTGATCATATCCCGGTGAGCAGTTCTTATGAAGACAACAGTAGATTCGCGGTCATTTCAATTTCAGAAAGCTCCTTTAAAGTTATGGAACCGAAATCAGGTATTTTCTGCATTTATTCGTTTATTACCCTTTCACGTTCGATTCGGGATATGTAGCTACAATATTGTTACGTATTACATTAAAGATATTAAATTTTAATTTAGATATTTTAAGATATTAGAATTTAAGTTATATTTTATTATAAATATTGAGGTCTCAATTGCACCGCCTTAAAGGTTACCCGCTGAGATCGAAACAGACCACACGTCCTGATTTCAGACTTCAAACAGTGGTTATTAATCCAATCCGACCTATCACCTAGTATCTCGAAACCTGACAAATTGTTCTACCGTACTAGTGGGGCCATCTCCGTATGCTGGACCTGACTATACTTACAAATGTATAAGAAGCTACGAGGTTACGTTTTCAATGACCAAGTTAAGAAGCTTACGGATGGAACATAATTTAGGTAATGAACTTTGTCCTATAAATACCCAGAAAATCCTACGTTGAAGCACCCACTGTATCCTCTGAAGTGCAATCTCCGTTCAATTTGAGCTCAAAGCTCGTTTGTTAAACTCTTATCTGTCGCCTTGGTTCCTGGCATTTTCTTATCTTCGCGAATGGCCCTCAGTTTATTGGCACGTGACGTGTCAGACCTATGTCTTGGGAAACCAGCGTTAAGGTCCCTGTCTGTTTGTGGAACCATCGCCGGCGCTTTGTCGGGTCTGAAGAGATTCGGCGAACCATTCTTGAGTGTGTGGAATTGTGACCATCGCTATCGTAGCTCGGCGAGATCGAACGTTAACGGTGATGTTGATGAATGTCGATGCATTGGGAAGGTCTCGTTGGTGGATGTTATATGCTTCTTATCCAAAGAAGAAAATCTGAAGAACCCATCAACTGCTCTCCAAGAACCCGTCTCAGTGCTTATTCCTAGGGTCCACGGCCTTCTGAGGCACTTGGAGCCTCATGCCAGGTATATGATTTTGGGACACTTAAAAAGGGTCCTTCTCTGTGTCTCTCTCTTTCTCTCCTTTTCTGTTTTTTGTTTTTTGGGTGCGGGTGTTGCGTTCCACAGAAATTATGGCTTTTTGGTTTTACATTTGAGTGCTGGTAATCCCATCTCTTATTCTTTGATTTGCGCAAATATTGTTGTTTTTTCATTTCTGTAGTTTATTGGTTTGGCAGCTTGTTGGAGGCTATTGATCTCATACTTGCAGGGGCACAGATTTTAGTTTTACCAATCCACGGCCCCTTCTCGAGGAAAAAGCCGACTCATAAGCCTCCCTCCATCTCAACTGTTCATAACAACAGGGAATACTGTTGTCTTACTCATGAAGATATTGTCCGATACCTCCTCAATTTCATAGGCCTCTTTTCTCCGATCTCCAGCTACACTATTGAGTCCCTCGCCATCATTGACGCAGAATCCGTCTTGGCTGTCTACTACCATGATCCTGCTTCCTCTGTATTGCCTTTGATATCCGAGTCCGTGGTTAAGCAGACTTCTGTTGCCATTCTTGACTTGGGAGGGAAGTTGATTGGTGAAATTTCGCCGATGATTTTGAATTCATGTGACGAGTCAGTGGCTGCTGCGATTGCAACACTCACTGCTGGGGATTTTATGGCTTATATTGATTGTGGCGGCCCCCCTGAAGACCTGGTGAGGTTGGTGAAGAAAAGGCTGGAAGACGGGAACTTTGAGGCAGCTATAGAGTTGGTGGATTACAAATCAGGGATCTCATCGCCATCCACGTATTCATGCTCTTCTTCAGATGAAGAGTTCGGAAACGCCAGGAGTAACAGTGCAAAGTTTAGTGGAAATTCAATGCGAGTAGTGAGGAGTCCTGCCGATCCTATTGTGTGCTATCCATGGAACTCACTAGTTGCTGTCATGATTCAGGCACTCTCTCATCGCGTGAGTTATGTGTGGGTTGTAAAAGAGGACGGCACTTTGGTTGGAGTTGTTACCTTTGCAGGAATAATACAAGTTTTCCGGGAACGTCTGAAATCAATGTCCTAGCGCTCCACAAGATGGAGAGACATGCTTCGATGCCAAACTATATGAGATACTGTTACCTCTTGCTAATGTTTTGGTTTCTTATGCATGTATCGGCAAAAGATTCAATCTTGTCATTTGCCATAATTTGCTTGTGAACTGGTGCTTGAAACACAAAAATGTTCTTTCAGGATGCAAAATACTGCTGAGGGATATAGATAATGACATTTGCTTCCTTCTACCAGACAAGACATAACAATCATCTGTTCCTGGAATTAAACATATACTTTTTCACTATCAAAATCATTATTTGTTCTCCATTGATCACGTTAAGGTATAGCGTAGATGGCGTAGGCTTTAATTGACATGATAACTGAGACGTTCGCTCAAAGTACAATAGTGGTCACCAAGAATGAAACTTTCGTTTCTCTCGTATTACTTCTAAACGGATATAAGCTGCTGGCAAACAAAACTGGGGAGAATGATTACGCGGACCGAGGACTTATACAAGTGATGGGATAACAACTCTTTCCTCAGTATAGAAACCGGTTATTAAGCTCAGAGACACAAGACGACAAAGCTTTTCGTAACTGGAGATTCTCGGAGTCCATTTCCAGTGCATCTTCATATAGCCTCTTCGCCTGTTTTAGTAACTTCACCTTTTCCTTACTGTTAGATGGCCGTAAGCGAGATCTTTGCTGCAATGCTACTCCCCATCTAAATAAAGCTGCATTTTGCACTTATTCGAATTGTCAGTAACCTCCAAATTTGTAATACAGAAAGAAGACACAAGCGCGCGCGCGCACACATATATATATGTGTCAAAGCCAAAATTTATCTCAATTGCAGCCAGATTTCAAAGTGTTTAGATAGGTGACGTGCATCTTTCATCTAGTTGCACGGTAACCATTTATCCATAACATGACCTAGATTCCAAGATTCATGTCTTGGTATCTGAGCATCAAACATCAATGACACAATCTTAAGGTGTAATAATATCATTGTCCCTACTTCTCAAGCAACAAAACTTACCATCTGGAGCATAAACGTTTCCTTTAGACAACATGGCATCAAATTTATCAATTGCAGCCAAGAAAACTTTGTCAGCATCCAAAGAAGCTTCCTGAAATCAAGAGACGTCAGAAGATTCAGAAAATTTTGAAATCAAAAGTAAGATTTCCAGAGCAATATCCATGACCCACATTACTTACCAAACTACACTAACCCCAAGGCTCATAAATGATTTTTGAGCAATACTAGCGGAACGAATGATAAATCATAAATTTGTAAAGAGTGAATACTTACTGGTCCAATATCTGCTATCAACTGTGCTCGAAAGGATAAAGCAAGGCCCCAGTTGTACAAGGCTCTAATGTCACTTCCATCAATTGTTAATGCCAGCCTATATCTTCTGCCTGCCTCCACAAGAAGTTCTTCACATTCTTCACACACACTCGCAAGGTTAGCTACAATTTGGTCTTTATTTATTATTTGATCATGGGCACGTCTAAGATTTCTTGCCTGATTATCAACAGATAAGAGGCTTCTTTTTGAAAGCAGAGTTCTCAACTGACGGCTAATCTTTAATTTCAGTTCTCCATGAAGAAGATATGTGTTTCCCAACTGACCAACAGCCAATAAACTCATGGGCTTCATGGCTATGGCTTTGGTAAGTAAGTCAGCAGTCTTCTGTAGCATGATCTCTGCAGGTTCATCATCATGTCTGCCTTTTATACACTCCTTGGCCTGCTTCAGGAGGTTGTTTGCTTGCGTAAGATACTTATCAAATACAACGTCATCTGCAAAGGCTGAAGAAGAAGATGCACCAATTCCGTCCTCGATAATAGACTGATCATTAGCTAAATGCAAATCATCATTTTCCCTCTTTTTTCTAAATTGAGATGTGTAAGTTTCATCAACACTCATCTTCCTACTGCAAGAAGACCTGTACTTTCTGCTGTCAAACATCTGCTGATGCACAAAACAAGCATCTGTTTCTGAACTTTTCAATCTGACACTAAAATCGACAGAGTCAAGCATATTATCATCAGATCTCCATCCTTCACTTTCATGGTCTTGGTCCATCTTCCAAGAAGCATGGTTATTATTCACGAACTGCAACCTATTACTTTGGTAGTAAATCTCTTTGCTATTGACAAATCTTTTTGCATTTCCAACTACCACGTTGGAGTTTACATTTGGATCCTTAGAACCTACTTCAATTTTTCTTTTGCTATCCCAATGCAAAGCAGATTTATCAGACAAACTTTGGGATTGAATAAAATTTTTATTTCTGTCATCATCAATGACACCAATAGTTTCTTCTTTGATAGGTGAGGTGGAGATACTTCCTTCAGTTTGTTCACTGCCTGTTCCATCAGTGTTCCCTTGCCTAAAATTAGCTCTCTCTTTTACTTTATTAGGTTTTGAATCAACTGTTTTCTTTCCAAACAAATTTCCAAAAATTTGCAACAACTCAAACCCAACTTCACCAGTCTCCTTATTCTTCCTACTCGCTGGCTTCAGATTCTCAACCAAAGCACTGTTAGTGGTTCCACCAGTATCAATAGTAGCCTCAGTAACATATCTAGCATTCTGAGCCGATAACTTTATAGATTCAATAACATTAAAGTAATTTTCCAAATCGCCCAATTCAATTTCTTTAGTATTTATAGCTCTTTGTATATCATTCATCAATATATTGACTTTATCATCAAAACTATCAAAAAAATCCACCACATTCTTCATCCTATAGCTATGACCCCTAAAAATTTCATCACTTTCCTTATTCTTACTTGCATTCACAGTAAGCTCACTGAAACTCCCACCCTGTACGAACCCAAATGAAAAACCAATGGCAAAAACCAATACGGTAGCAGGAAATATTACAATTGACGAGACTCTAACCCGAGAAATGGCAAGAGCACAGAAAACCCCCAATAAGAAGATAAAGACATATTTTTTGTCATCAATTCCAATAGAAACCAGAAAATCACGCAGCAAATTCGACTCACCAGAGTTGGCCCAGTTGCCAGCAACTTGCAACTCGTCCCAACCACCATAACCAAGTGTATCAGAACTGTGAGACGCTTGGATGACAGAGAACTTTGGGGGTTCAGAAGGGCACAAAGAGGTTGGCTGGAAAATGTGATAAAGTTTGCAGCTTTCACGAGAAAGTGATGGAAAGTGGAAGAGATAATTAGAGTTAAAGAAGAAGGGATTTGAATTATTAATTGGATTTACAGAAATTAGGGGTTTCATGATCATTGGTTTGAAATGGAAGTGAGCAATAGATGAAATTCAACATTGGCAAGAGCAGGAAGAGAAAGTAATCAATGGGCTATACTTTGGGCTGAAACGTAGCACATACGACGCCGGTTCTCTGTTTGTGTAAGCTTTGTGAGTGAAACAAATGACGTGTCGCTTGATTAGGAACCAATTCCAATCATATCAATCCCATATCAGATATTAATATCGAATTTAATTATGCTACAGTTATATATGTGTACCGGTTAATATTAGGTATTATTTTAAATAATTTTTAATTTTATAAAATAGTTTCTAATTTTTTAAATTATAAAATAGTCATTCAATATATTGTACTATATAATTTATAATTTTACATAGCCTATTTTTAAAAATCATAATAATAAAATTTAAAATAATAAAGATTTATTTATTTTTATTAAATCGATCTTAATTAATATATTTAATTGGAACTAAAAGACCTTTTTAAAGTTTAGTAATAGAACTCTATTGTTAAATGTTCTTAAAATAAATGAGGTGTATTCTCGTTGCATAGACAAAAAATTAATTAGTCATAAAATAATTTATAAATTAATTATTACTTAATTTTAAAATCATTAAATAATTAAAAATATAATAAAAGAATCTAAGTGTAATATATATGTGCTTTAATTTTGATACATGTAACACAAAGAAAAATGTATAATGTGTAATATATATGTACTGATATTCATCAATGTTTGACATCTTTTATACTTGGCTGGGCCACTTCACTTTTCTAGAATAATAATAAGTGGATTACATGTGAAGGAAGAGATGGTTATTTTTGTCATTTAGCTTAAAAGAAATGTGAGATAACATAACATTATTATTGTCATACTCACATTATGAGTTACTTTTTTAGATTATAAGGCACAACAGATTGAAGACTGAGTTTTAAGAGTTGTTTGTGGTGTAAAAAATTAAACACTTATCTTTTTCTTTTCTTAAAATCAGGTGTAATATTCTCTTCTTGTTCACTAGGAATATTGCCACCTTCAACATCCTCACTATCATCCTGACCACCAACAAAATAACTTCCACTACAATTTTGTAATTCAATCTTTGTCTTTTATCTTTCTCATACTGATATTTTTTAAGCAAAGTCTTCATTTATCATAACTTACTTTTTTACAAGGCTTCAAATCACCTTTAACCCCAGCTAAATGCTTTTTTAATCTGGTAATTTCTTCAGCTTTCAAATGCTTGTTACAATACACATAAATGATATGGTTCTTCATTCCGGGAACCAATCCAATATGAGCCTAAGCTAGACCATTGAATCTCCATGAAGTGGATGAATTATCAGGAGTACTTAAACTTTCTTTCATTTACGTGTAAAATTAAATGAAGACATATATCAAAATTAACTTAATAACTTCATATGAAAATAAAGTCGTGTAAAAAATGGAAATAGATCAATTACAGTTTATTCATAACTCATGTTTCTTTCTAAACCCAAACATCAAATATGTATATTGATTGCTAAACTTTCAAAACTACAACTCATTTTATTTAATTAAATAATTCAAACATAAGATCACAACTATAAATTATTTTGCATAATTACATAATTCAAAAATAAACTCACAACTATAACTTATTTTGCATGATTATATAATTCAATCATAAACTCACAAGTCATAACTATAACTCATTTTGTGTTATTACATAATTCAACTATAAACTCACATCTATAATTCAAATTTTTATAATCGCATAATTTAACCATAAAATTTCAAGTATAATTCATTTTGTATGTTTATATAATTGAAACATAAACTCACAACTATAACCTATTTTGTATAATTATGTGATTCAACCATAAACTCTTAAATATAACATATTTTGTATGATTATTGATTAGTTGATTAAATAATTTAATCATACACATAAATTCATAATTATAATTCAATTTGTACTTGCTAATTATATAATTCAACCATAAATTAGTTAATCCATTTTGATGATTACAAAATTGAATTTATAACATATAACCTAATTTACAATACAAACTAACCTTTTATTCAAATTTCAATGTATTTAAATCTCAAATTTCAAAAACAGAACAATCTCAAATTCATAATCCAGTTATAAATTTTAGATAACAAATGAATAACCTCAAACTCAAATTCATAATCCAATTCAAAATTCTAGTTCCCAATCATCACAAGATATTAGATAAACAACCAATTTTAATTTTCAAGTGAACAATCATGATAATTTTTATGAATGACACAAATTCAAACTTCCATTTCACTATTCCACAATCACAAATTCACAATTCACAAGCCATACATGATGATATACCACATCCATAAGCCTACACCACAAGAAATCACACATACACACACAGTTCCATATACACACATACTAGCAAAATGCAACTTTAGCTTAAGCTCACAAGTAATGAGTGATAAGTCACAAGACTTACAACACTGCAAACCTTAGCTTAAGCTCACAAGTAACAAGACTTAAAAACAATGCAATTTTAGAGCACAACATAACACAAAAGGGTGATGACTGATGGTGAATAGTGAATGGCGAGGGATGGTGGGGCTGGCAAATAATTGGTGTGACTAGCAAATGGTTAGTGTTATTGGTGACTGGAACATAGCAATGGCTAGTGTGACTAATGATAGGCGTCAATGGCATGACTAGAGGAAGGATGGTGGAATGGAGAGAGGAGCTCAAGCAACGAGGTTGAGGACTACGGAGGAGAGGAACAGACAAGTAGCTGTAGTGGGCCAGGGGTGAATGGGTCTGTGAAAAAAATGAATAGCTTTGTTGTTAAGGTTTTATTTATTCATATCATTGTAAAAAATGTAGAACCTTACTCTTAGTAGAACAAGCAGTTTTATAGATCAAATTTACTTTAACCATATCGATCTTTTGGTGGATTAAGTTTTTGAGGAATCAAGTTTGATAGATAAGAGTGACTTGGAGGATAATCTTGGATGGGAAAGTATTAACATGTCATTTAGTGCAATAAATTTGAATGATGGTTATTGTGCCAAAATAAGTTCTAAAAACCTATGCTATCCTACTTGCAAGTATACGAGGTAATTGTAGTTGAATACCCAAGGTCGTCTCTCCAAGAGGTGAAATTGGTTCACTCAAATTAATCTTCAATAAAAATAAAAAACAAATGCAATTCTAAATATTCTGACCCGATTTGTTGAGTAAAAGGTTTTAAAGAAAATAAAGAAATTTGATTAAAAAGTAAACCGATTTAAGTGTAAGCAAAAGCAATTTGATCAACCGGTGTGGAAAACTTTTAAGAATTATTTCACTAATTTAATCTCCTATGCATGTCTAAAGTGAAGTAATTGGATAATTGCCTTACTAAAATTAATAGTTGGATTTTAAAATCAATTTAAATAACAAATTAATCTAACTTTCGTATTCGAAAAGTTTATCATCCAAATTAATTAGAAAATAAAACAATCCCTTCATCATGCATAATCAATTAAATTAGCTACATTAATTCTTAATTACAAGTAACTAGCCCATCATGGAATAAACATTGTTAATCACCTTCAAATACTTCAATCCTATAGTTAATAGTAACAGAGAAGTCTTAAAGTAATAAATAGAGTACTAAACCGAAATGGGACTGTCAAAGCCATTAACAGAGGAGAATAGTTCAATCAACAAGTTCAAATAATGCTGTAGAAGATAAAATGAGAATGACAGAAGATAAATCAGTTAGGCAACAATAACATAAAATTAAATAAGGATGAACAAACAAATAAAGACTCTCGGGTGTAAGCTAGTGGTGGATCTCCTGCCAAGCTCCACCTTTATGGCGTTGGCTCTCGCATTCTACCTTTACTCCAAGCTCACCTCTCTGCTATTTTTCCTCACTTGATTGTCTCTTCTTTTCTCTGCCTTTGCACTTTGTTTCTTTTCTCTGCCTCCACCTTCTATGTTGCCTTGTCCAATCGACTTTTCCAACCCCTCACCTCTGCTTTTTCGCCTTTGCTCTCTCAATTTATAGAGACACTTTAGGTTTAGGCTTGCCTTAATCCACGCCGTCATCCTGCATACTACTCACATTACATTAATTTCAGTGCAAAGGGAATGTTTATGGGTGTGACAACATTGTCACCACTATGAGAGACTTTGTCACTAGTATGACAACGTTGGTCACGAGTGTAACTCCCTAGTCACATCTGTTTCATGCACAATTCATGCCAACTTACTCCAAAATCCTTAATTCATTCAAATTTAAATTAAATCACAAGAATTTGTAACTAAAATTAAAATATAAAAGCTTGCAAAGTCCATAAAAATTAGTCACAACAATTCTCCCACACTTAAACTATTCTTGTCCCTAAGCAAAATAAAGAACACTAGACTATACAAGAACAAATAATGAAAACAATGATTTTCCCAAATGATAATCAAAGATATCAACAATCATTTCAATAAACACAACTCGAGAACTTAAAACTCATAATACTCCATGAACAGACTATTCTCCGCATACTTAGCCAAAATTAACAAGTACTTTAACTCAAAGGCCATTAATAAGTGTGATAGATACTCACTCCACTCTCCATCCTCTCAAGCATTCAAAGGTAAAATATATTCACTCATAATTCATTTCATGTAAGGCATATGTAAGGCCCCAAAGTGTACTGCATATTTATGAAAGTACATGTATGAAAAGTGTTAAAAATTATGAGATAATTAAGAATTGCATATGACTTGAATTTTTGTTTAATGGATCCTACTTAGTGAATTGGAATCAATTGATACCATTAGAAAATTGATGTATTAAAATGTTCATTTGAGAAAGGAAAATGTCAAGTGGTAAGACAAGTTGGTACATGAAATTGGATGATTAAGCCTATACATTTAGTGACATTTGGTATAGCTAATGCATTGACATTTGGCATGAGTAAATAAGGGAAAAATGGCAGTAGAATTGAATGACATTTGGCAGCATTGATTAAATAACAAATGGCCTAATAGGTGTGTGACATTTGGTAGCTTAAAGGGGGGACAAATGTGATACATGTATTGGTGACATGTGCTCCTCCAAGATTAGGACACTTAGCAACTTAGGTGTTAAACTTGCAAGAAGTTTCTGCAACCTTCATTGAAGCATCTCCACCAAAATCATTTACCTCTCTTAGCTCTGAATTTTGCTTCAATTTAACTTAGAATTCTTGCAAGATATTGCATCAAGAAAGCTACCACAAGTTATCTTTTATGTTGTTGTCTTTTAGGTGTTAAGGTCATCCTACACCTACCTACATTTCGGAAGTGTTTTGGTTGCATGAAGGTCTGGTTTGGTTAGTTCTTTGAAGAAGGAATTTAAAGGTAATTAGGTAAGGGATTACTAAACTTGATAGCATGTATTATTACAAGTTTTATGATGATTGAATTGGCTTGAAATATGTGTTAAGATGATAATAAATGAATGCTGGAAAAATGATCCTTGTATGATAACTTCTAGTTTGGTTTTGATGTGTGGAAGATATTGATTTGTAAGTTACTTCATGAATAATTTTTGAATTGGTTTGGACATGAATTTGATGAGGTATTGAAGCATGAATAAGGTAGAATTGAAGTGAAATTAATGGTCTTTATTGAAGGTGTGTTGAATGGAAGAGAAGAAGTCAAGTTTTGGAAACAAATTAGAGATTGCGCGATCGTGGGATTTATAAAGCTCATTCCCAGGGTCGTAGGATTTATAAAGCCTATTCCCACGGTCGTGGGAAGTACTTAAGAAGGAGAAAAGATTGGTTTTAAATATTAAACACAAAATTCAAGTTTTCTTTGTTGAGAATGTTTTTTCATGATTAAGGAACTCTAGAACTTGCTTGCAGATACTAGTTAAGATCACATAATCTTATGCAAAGATGAAGGCAATTAGAATTTACCCCTTTTTTCTTAAAAATCCACCATAATTTTACCTTTAGTGAGCACCTTTTGAGTTTAACATGAAACCTTTTCTTTCTTTAAACCCAAAATATGAGCCTTACACTTAATTATCTATCCTTTTCATTATACCTACCATAAAGGCAAGTTGAGCATTTGAAATGGTATTACTGGATTTAGGGAATAATTGCTTGAATAAGTATGGAGGAATCATAACATATAGTTGGCTATTGAGTTAGGAATGGTTATAATTGTAACAACTTTTATCTCTCCTATACATTTTTCCTCTTCTAAAATTGACCTCCTTATTCTAAATAAATAAAAAATAAAAAGAAATAGAAAATAAAAGGAGGGAAGACAAGATAACTAGCAAATGAAAAGAAAGAGGAGACATAAAAAAAGGGATGCTAATCTTGTTAATTGCAAGGAAAAGAATTGAGTGTTTTATGCTTCATTGATCTGTGTTAAGTGCTTAATTAGTTTTGTGGCCTTAAACTGTGATTTTCTTTTTTCCTACCCTTAGCCCGACCCCATTACAACCAAAATAAATACATTTAAATTGATGTTTATGTTTGATATAAGATCTGATAGTATGGTAGAAAGAAATGTATGGTGGAGATTGGATTAGTAAGCAAGCTTATGGTAGATGCCTTACATAAAATGAATGATGAGTGAATATATCTTATCTTTGAATGCTTGAGAGGATGGAGAGTGGAGTGAGTGTATATCACACTTTTTAATGGTCTTTGAGTGGAAGTATTTGTTAATTATAGCTAAATATGTGGAGAATAGCTTATTTATGGAGTATTATGAGTTTCAAGTTCTTGGGTTGTGTTTATTAAAATGACTCTTGATGTCTTTGACTATTATTTAAGAAAGTTGTTTGTTTTCATTATTGTTCTTTGTATAGTTTAGTTTTCTTAATTTTTCTTGGGAAAAAGCAAAGTATAAGTGAGAGAGATTTGTTGTGACTAATTTTATTGATTTTGCAAGCCTTTTATTTTGATTTTAGTTACAAATTTATGTGTTTTAATCCAAAGTTTAATAAATTGAGGATATGTGGTGTATTTTGTTAATGTTGCTATAAAAATATGAAAAATTTATGAGAGGCATGACCAAAGAGTCATGCCCATGACAAGTTTGTCATGGGCGTGATTAAGGTGTCATGTGTAACACCGGATTCTTTGAGCCTTTTGTATTGTTTTATACTTGGAGATGCTACTGTATATTGATATATATATACGGTTGTATATGAGTTAAAAGATGTATTTAAATCCTTTTGTTTATATATGCCAGTGATTTATAATGTTATATACCCTTACATGAATTTAGAGTTCATCGGTATGCGAAATCTTGGAGATTTCTGACATATAAGTTTCTAAGTGAGTAAAACCGAGTCCATTGAATAGATATGACTATGGAGGCTAAGTTAAATGTGTTCTAATGCCTTAGAGGTGATTAGACATGATTTATAGACTTATTAGACACTTAAAAAGCTTAACTGGAAAAGTTGATATACATAAGGGCTTATTTGCAAATTGTTAAAAGTTAAAGGACTTAAACGAAAATTTTCAATTCTTGGAGGACCAATATGTAATTTTAGAAAGTTAAGGGGCTTAAGTATTATTTTCAAAAGTTCAAGGACCAAAATAAAAATAAAATTTTGATGTTTCCCAAATTTTGGGCTTAATAGCAAATTTATGAAAAGTTTGGAGGGTATAATCGTAATTTCACAAAACCTAAAGGCAAAAAGGTAATTTCATCATATTTTGGTCAAAGAAGAGTCAAAATTCTAGACCCTTCTCCATGTAAGTTCATGCACTCCTTGGCAAAGACTTAAAACATCTTCTTTTAATTAAAGAGAGGAGAAGAGAGGAGAAGAAGAAGCTAGTTTAGGTCATCCCTAAAATTCCACCCTCTTTTTGATTCACTAACCCAAATCAAAGTGTTCTAGGCTAATTTAGGGTCAAGGAACTCAAATCTATCATTATATTTGAGAAATTCTCAAAGGATTTGAAGATATCACTAAGGAAAGTATAGGTAGATTTTATCTCATATCCCTTTACATTATGATTTTGAGTTTGGTGTTAAGATATGTTGTTCTCCATGCTTGAATATCCATGAAACATGGTTTAGATGAATGAAATGTGTCATGGAGAGGGTTCTCTAAGTCAAAACCAAAATTGTCCCCTTTAGGTAAAAGTTTGTGAATTTTCGAATATCTTTTGGAATTGATGGTTTAAATGAGTTCTATGGTGTTAATTATACATGTATGATGTGAATTGATGATGAAGAATGAAGAAGATGTGTGTTGGTTAAGTTTACGTCGAAATGATGGAGAAGAGGTGGATTAATGTAATGAGTTGTACAATTGATAAAATGTAGCTTAAATGAAGAAAATTGGTTGGAATGGACTGGTGGAATGTGTCATTGATTGGAAGCGTTACTATATGACATAATAGGAGCAACATGAATTATTATGATAAAGTCTTGGAAATATGACTTGAAAATCATGCACATTAGGTGTTTGATAAAATGCTTAAGTGAACTTGGCTTAGGATTGAAGGCTTTATAATGGTATGCATTGGATAACACTTTTATGTTTACTTAAAGTGAACTTGAATTGTTGCTTAGATTTACAAGTAAAAGCCTAATGTGTTTGGATAAAGATGTGCTTAATTATGTTTTGAAAATGAGCAAGTATGGGACTAAAGGCATTAAATGCCTTAGAAAATGCAAAAGAAAAGCTAATGTGAATAGTAAGGAAGTAATCCTGTGAGAAGTTTAATGGCCAAATTCTATAGCTTATAGGGAGTGAGGGTGTATAAACATGAAATTTATATTTACGTAGTAATTTCATTATATGTCTTTTTATGTATAAAGGCTCGAGAGCCGTGAATCAGGGAACTCGTACCTAGGATTGTTGAAGTTAAAAGAGTGTACACCTTCTTTGAGGTGAGTTGGGAAACCATATTTCTCATATGGGATTAGATCATCCTAAGACATATATGATGACTTGTATGTGAATTTTGAACCTAGGTAATGCATAGTAGAATTGAATCTCAAATGGATGCTAATATGCTCATATATTTATGAAATGACATTGTTTTGAACAACTATGCATTTTGAGTGCAAAAGATGGCTTTTATTGCATGAAATAATATTTTCGAATTTACATATGCATAATTGAGTCATGTATGCTGCATATTTTTGTTCTCTTTTGGCTTAGAGCCTTAACAATAATTAATTTTATCAATTGGACCGATAAATAAAGGCATAGTGCCTTCCTTGATTTTTGTACTTAATATTTCTATATGATTTTTATGATTGGTGAGGAAACGATTGGCCAATTGTGTGCTAGGTACAACTGATTAAGCGACCCCCGTACCCTTGATGTTGGTACATTAAAGTCAAGTCGCCGTATCGACACCTTTCTACGACGCTTACGGGTGATTCTACACCTAGGGTCTGAACACCGATGAGGTCATCACCTAGGGTTATGATGCTCCTATCGACTGTAGTTTGGACTCACCATGGATGAAAGTCGAGCCAACAACGAGTATCGGTGGGTGTGCACATTAGTTTGGCCAACTAGTGGTGTCACATATGATTGTTTTGGCTTATCCTGATATTGGTTTTTCAATCGAGATTTGATTGATACATATGATGTTTTTATGCTTTTGTGTACTGGAACTGGGACCTATGTTTACCGGATGAGTGAGTTAATAGGTTTGGCCTATATGGTTCCTAACCAGGACACGTTCAGTCATAGGCTGGGCCTATGTGTTTTCTATGTGATATATATCCACTTCATAAGTTATCTACACTGTCTTGGTATAAATGGAATTCTATTTGTGATATATGTTTTTCGCACTCACTGAGTACCTAGTGTACTCACCCCCCTCCGCTTTCTAACCATGCAGGTTAATTTAGTGAGTTTGAAGCTCTGAGTGGATTGTGCAGTCTTTTGACATTTTTAGGGTATTACTGCACGTGGGTAGTTTCCTATTTTGTACTTTTATTATCTAGTGGCTCATGAACTGTGTTTATGTAGATACGTTTTATGATTTTGTAAGTTAACTTTTGATTTCCTTGTGTTTTATAAATGACTTTATTTATAAACTTTTGATACTATTGTTGTGAGTTGAGATTGCCTTGAGTGGACTTTAAAGTCCTGAAGTTATGACTGGATGTGAATATAGAAGTGTGTTTGAAATTGTTTGCAAGTTTTGGGATTTTTAAAATACAGCCGTTGTGCTGCCCAAATTTTCAAAAGAGAGAGAGAGAGATATTCAGTTAGCCTTGCATAGTCGTATTAAGGATACTGTGAGTCTCCTCAGCCCGGGTATGTGGTGGTTGTCATAGGCCAGATGTGGAACCGGGTCGTGACACACCCACATATTAGTTTAAGTATCTTCATACTTTAATTTATATGATTAATTACTTTCTTTATAAGAAAGAAACATAATGCGTGCTAGTTTTACAGTTTCATCAATATCATATTTTGATGAAACTACAACTAGGAATCTTTGAGAATAATACATAAATGCAAATTGAATCTTATAATTATGATCTTATTAAAATTTCAATTATACGATAATTATTCCAGAGATCTTACATTTAGTATTAAAACATTAAATGTAATTAACATAATACATAAACATAAAGAATGTCTTTATTAATTAAATAATAACGTTATACATTAAAATTGCAACCAACTGATTAGCTACAAGGGAATAAACTAACAATCTTTCACTTGCACTAAAGCCAATCACCTAATACCATATCCTTCCATATGTCGATGACGTCTCTTCTGAGACAAAGTCTTAGTGAGAGATATTTCAAGATTCTCTTCAATAGGAACTCACTCTAATGCTATGTCTTTCTACTCTACTATCTCCCTGATCAAATGAAACTTTCTAAGTAATGTTTGGAATGTTGATGAGACCTTGGTTCCTTTGCTTGTACAATGGTGTCATTATTATTACAGTACAATATTATAGGCCCAACAATGCTAGGAACCATTCTAAGTTTAGTAATGAACTTCTTGATCCAAACCACTTCCTTTGTTGCCTTTGACACTAAAATATACTCCGCCTTGGTCATTGAATCTGCAATGGTTGGCCGTTTAAAATTTTTCCAACTAGCTGTACCACTATTCAAAGTGAAGATGTACCCTGAATATGATCTACTATCATCTGAATTAGACTAAAAATTAGCATATGAATACTCTTAAACTCTCAGTTCATCTCCTACATAGACCAAAAAATATCTTTAGTCCTTAAGTACTTTAAGACATTTTTCACAACTGTTTAGTGACACTTACTTGGATTAGCTTGAAACCTGCTTGTTATGCTCAAAGCATAAAAGACATATGGTCTAGTATATAGCATCGTATACATGATTAATCTATATTGCATATAAGCCATTTTATCTGTGTCTTCTTATGTTTTAGGACACAAACATTGTGAGAGAGAAATTCCATGCGACATAGGTAAGCATCCCCTTTTAGAATTCTCCATGCTAAACCTCTTTAGCATTCTGTCTATGTATGTAGGTTGTGATAACCCAAGCAACCTATTTGATCTATCTCTATAGATCTTTACTCCTAGAATATAGGCTACTTCTCCCACATCCTTCATAGAGAAGTTCTTGGATAACCAAATCTTTACATATTGGAGCATTAGTATGTCATTTCTAATTAGCAATATGTCATCCATATATAGCACTAGGAAAAATATCGCACTCTTACTAACCTTCTTATAGACACATGGTTAATCCATATTTTTGATAAAATCAAACTCTTGGATTGTCTCATCAAAATAGATATTCCAACTACGTGACATTTTCTTAAGTCCATAAATAGACTTTTCCAACTTGTATACTTGATTTAGAAATATCTTGGATTTAAAACCTTCTATTTGTGTCATTTACACATCCTCCAGCAAATTCCCAACAAGAAATGCTATTTTGACATCCATCAACCAGATTCATAATCATGATATGCGACTATAGACCATAATAACCTTATGGATTTAAGCATAGATACTGGAGAAAATGTTTCATCAAAATTAACTTCTTGTTTTTGTTTGTAACCTTTAATCACTAAACTTTCTTTATACGTATGGACATTACCATCCATGCCAGTTTTTCTCTTAAAAACCCATTTGCATCTAATAGGTACAATACCATCAAGTGCATCTATCAAAGTCCATACTTGGTTAATGTACATAGATTCCATTTCAGATCTCAAGACTTTATGTCATTTTAAAGAATTAATATTAGACATTGCTTCTTTAAAAGTAGAAGGCTCATCATGTATAAGTGGTATATTATCCTTACCCATTTCAATTTGTAGATCTAAACTAGTGGGGGATGATATATCCTCTTAGTGTGTCACAGACTATATGTCTCTTGAACTCTCAATTGTACATCATATTTATCAATTTGAGGTTTTTTGTTCCATCTAGATGTGAATTTGTGGCTTTTGAACTTCTCTAAGTTTTGGCTCACTCTCACTACTTTATTTGAGAATAAATTCTCTTTCTAAGAATATAGTATGTCTTGAGACAAACATCTTTTGTTCAAGAGGATGATAAAATTGATATTCGACACTCTTTTTCAGATATCCCATAAATTTGCATTTATCTTATTTTAGTTTGAAGCTTATCAGATATTGCACGCTTCAAATAAGCATCTCATCCTCAAATCTTTAAGTATGATAACCTTGGTCTACTATCAATCTATATCAAGTATGATAACTTGGTCTACTATCAATCCGTATCTCAATGGTCTCTTATCAACTGATTTGGATGGAACTCTATTTAGAAGGTAAGTATCAGTTTCAATGGCATATCCCTAAAAGGAGACATAAAGGACTAAATGACTCATCGTGAAATGTGCCATATATAATAGAGTACGATTTGTCCTCTCAAATACTCCATTATGTTGTGGAGTTTTAGGAGGAGTCCATTGTGAGAGAATCTCATTCTCTTTTAAGTAATTAAGAAACTTGTGGTATAAGTGTTCACCACCTTAATCTAATCTAAATGTCTTAATTCATGTTCCATGATAAAATATAATTGGCCTAATTTTTTAACATAACTAATCATCTTCAACGTGTGTAGGTTCAATTAAGATCCTTCTTTCATATTGCATTGAAATACTGCTTTGGAGAATTGATACCTCTCTACCCTACTTTGTGCACTAAGCAACTCATTGAGATGCATAATTATAATAGTTGCATCCATGTTCTTATGCTGCCTCTAAATATTGGCCTCCAAATTTTTTCTTATTGAGTTAAGCATGATTTAAATAAATTTTTAGGTTTTGATAGATTAATTATTTTGGAGTTATTTAATTATGTCAAAGTTAGTAGGATTTATTGCATGGGTTAATGGAATTAAAGTGTTAAAGTTATAAGAATGTTCAAGCGTATTTTTGGCAAGACGCTTTAGTATAAAAGACATAAGGCATGGAAGGAAGGGCAAATTAGACATTTCTCAATCATTCATTAAGGGCATAATTGGAAGAAGGAATGTTGTCTTGCTTTTAAATGAAGAAGAAAAATGTAAATTGAGGGAGAGAAGAGAGGAGAAGACAGTTTCGGTGGAGAAGAGAGAGAAGAAAGAAGTTTAAGCTAGGCTTCAATTTTTCTTAACTTTTGAGAGAGATTTTGAGGTTGTTCAAGAAAAAAAAGGTAGAGGAAGAGAAGAGCTTTCCTTAGAGGTAAGAAACTCTTCATTTAGTGAAGATTCAAGTTAAGCCCATTTATAATCTTTTGGATTTTTGAAAGGATTTTAGTTCATAGAGTTTAGAAAATGCTTGGGTTTAAGTATTCTAGAATCAATTTTAGTGATTGTGCATTGTGGGATTTTCTATTGGATTCTTATTGAATAAGACTTGGTTTGTTTTAGGGAATCAAGAGAATACAACCCAAAAGCAAGGGGAAAGACAACCTTGACTTAGATTTTTGCAAGTAAATTAGGTGGGTAATGTATTTATAGTTATAATGTGATTGGGCAAATTCTTGCCTATGTGTGTGTATGTTGATTCTTGAAATGGGTTTGCTTGAAATCGAATTGTTATGATTGATTGGAAATGCATGATGCATTGTGATTATGTTATACCTTGAAAGGAGTTATAACATTTTGAATTAAATGAAAAGAAGAAAAAGCATGAAAGTATGAGCATGTGATAAAATGAATATGTGCTTTTTTTGGGAAAAAGAGGAACTCGTTTCGGTAGTCATGTGCACGTTGACCTACAGCCTTCTCCCGATTGCTCTGTTAAGGCCATGAGATCCTGAGAATTCAAACTCGTTTTGTTCACGAAGTAAACTTCGGTTTCTCTGTTTCGTTCCATGGAACTCTCGAGCCAATTATTTGTGCATTGCATAATTGAACTGACAAGTATGATGCATATTTGAGTGTTATATTTTAATAGATGAATCTCCATGATATGTTTATGTGGCAACATTGGATGATAGAATTGCTAGATTAAATGGGATATACGTGCATACTTTAATATGTTTATATATATGTGTGTGTGCCTGAATTGTATGGCTCGTTGCCAATGGCTATAAATATATAAGCCATTGAGCTTCACAGCTCACCTCATTATCTTCCACTCTGCAGGCGAAGAAAAAGCATAACAGCATTGATCCTTGCAAAGAATAGAGGCTTTTGTACTTAAGTTAGTTCAGAAACTTTTTGTATTTTAGAATCATATTAAGCATAAGCATTCAATTGTATCATATGTATTTTGTATTTTGTAATAAGCTTGTAATGAAAGCTTGTATAAACTCTGTTTGGATTCATTAATGAAATATGATTGTGTTTTGCTTGTGACGTTTGACTGTTGTGGGCACGCCATTCTTGTGGGATGATGGTTAATAAGGGTTCATGGAAATAACCTTATGGGATATTATGCTCACATTAAATTTCTCCTAATGCTAAGCTCCAGAAGCGGGGTCCAACATTGTTTGGTATCAGAGCTTACATTTTGATGACTCCGAATGTTGGGCTCCGAAAGCAAGGTCCAATAACTCGAGTGGTATGTTATATGTATTAATCTATAATGATACATATTTTTTACTAATTACCTCTGATTTCATGCCTTGTTCCCAAAGTTGAAGGAATATTTTTCTTTCATAGTAATTCTAAGGACTAACTTCTAATACATTCAATGCTTCTAATCTTAAGGAGAATTTAAATAGAAAGAGATTATCTTCACTCAAGAGGGTTTCCTTTAGTCATCCATACTTCTAGCAATGTAGATCGTAGTTTTTGATTAATGGAAAAGCATGCCATTTCTCTATAAAGAAGCCAATTAAGGTTGCATTCCATTTGCTTGCTCCCTCCTTAAAGATGTCTATAGGAGGGGTTACAATTGAAGATCTTTCAAGCTTAATAGATATTAGTAGAGAAAGCTAACTTTAGTTGATTCCCTTATAACTCATTCCATCTGGACTAATGATCCTTTCTTAATTTTTATGTGAATAAGGTATCCTCACCTGAGTTGGTGATAATTCTATAGGGTCTTCCTTAATATTAAGTTTGAGCTAAGAGTAGAATTAGTAGGGGGAGTGTGACTAGGGTAGGGGGAGGAGGGACAGAAGAGGTTATAGAGATTGTTCTAATTTTAAGGAGAAGGGAACGTAAGGAAGGAAAGGTAGACAAGTCTAAGCATGAGGTTTGGTTGACTTAGGAAAAGGAATCATATATAATTAGAAAAAGGTTAAAATTGGAAAAAAAAAATAAAGGGCGAGTGGTAAATTAAAATTTTGCCTAAAACAACAATAGAAAGAGGCAAGAATATATCCAGGAAGACAACAACCACAAGTCACTTAGTCTAATAGGTAAGGGAAATAGCAGTCGGAATAAATAGAAAGGATAAAAGTTGAATAGATGGAGAAGGCAAGATCAACAAAAAAGAGGAAAAAGGATTAAAGAAGGAAAACCTGAATCCCCGCATAATAAACAAGGACTAACCTTATTTTGAATTATAAATAAGTAGCTTGGATAAGGAAGTTGAAGAATTGGTACCAGGAGTACCAGGAGACAACTAAATCATAAGTAGATTTTTAGTAAAAAGTAGGGTCTTCTCTCACTAAAACATGATGTTTAGCTTCTTTTTATTTATTTGTTTAATTGTTTAATTGTTGTAAATTAAAATATGATTCCCCTTTACTCAAAGCCACAAATCATATTATTATTTGGCATAAAATAGTTTCCAATTAGCTAAGGTGAAACTTTATTATCTAAATGGTGAAAAAGTAAGTAAACACTTAAGAGGTCATGATGTTTGTTCATCTTTATATTTCAAGTGCAAACAATTACATAGTAAAGGGAGGGTTGCTATTATAAAGTCTTATATAATTGATTAAACCTTTAATCCTACTACTTATCATGTTTTGTTATTTTAATTCTTTCTATAAAACTTTTCATAAAAAGTAATATTTTGACATTCCTATTTACCTATTTCAACATTCTTGGATTAATAAACATTTTTATTTTATAGTATAACATTTTTAAATAAGTACAATAAAAATATGAATAAGTTAGAGGACTAATAAAGATTATTAATTATTAATTATTAATTGAGTGAATGAAATTTTTTAACAAAAGTGGTTAGAAAATTTAAATAAGGATAAGTATAAGGAATAGAATAAATAGGATAATAAAAGGTTTGTTATATAATTCCTACTTGATATGCTAAACAAAAGACTTTTTTTCTCACTTTTAACCTATTGAATTTTCACAATCAACAACAAATGAAATTAAGGGATGTTTCTACTTACATACAAAGGTTGAAATAAAGACTATGAGTGTATAACTAAACTACAACTGTCACCTACCACTTGCCTCGCCAAAAACAACCAACGATGTATTGCTATGCTACTACTATTATCTATGCCATAGGTAGATCTAATGTATGCCCAAATAAGACAATTTGAACTGTTTGGTAATTTATAATTTGAAAGAATTTCCTAGTATAAAGTTAATTTTTAAAAGAAAATAAATGAATATTCTTTTCAAAAGGAGAATAAAGAAACCTTGAGTATATAAACAAAAAGGAACAAACTAAAGTTAAAGAGAGTTCCAAACTAAGCTAACTAAAAGGCAAAAATAGTACAGAACTAAGCCACTAGAAATAAGATCGATTTTACTAGGATTTTTTTAATAAAAAAGCGAATTGAATTAAGTCAATAAAGGCAAATCAAGTTGACATTACAAAATCTTTCTAAGGTGGGTAATCTGTCTCTAATGGCTTTCCACAAAATTGTAAAAGCTCAAAAAAGGTTAAACCTGTACCAAACAAGCTTATATTATGGAACAAAATTGGGGTTCTGTTCAAAGGGCTTCCTACATGAGATATAGCTAAAACTTCCATTAATATTAGTGCACCACCATTTCCTGTCTTGCGTATTCTCATTTTGCACCAACCTATTGAGTTCATTATACATATTCTTCTTAGTTATTCTTAAGAGAATCTCATCCTTGTGAAGTAGAGCATCTGTAACATTATAATTATTAGAATATATCTTTCAGGGCTTGTAACTCTCCTATATTCTTTAGGGGTCCTCCTACAATCCAATTATCAATATTTCTAAGCTTGGTAAATCCATATGGAATAAATTCTTTCCTTTAGTTTAGATTTCATAAAGTTATTGTAGGAAAACTGAGCTTTCCTTCTTTAGCCTTAAGCATTGGGGACTTGAATTCATCTAGTGTTCTTTGATTGAACACTTGGTCGGTATTTTTGATATCCATAAAAATTCTATATTTTCTTTCAATTTCATAAAGAACACAATTGAAAACCATTCTAAAGCTAATGAGATCATCCTTTTTTATAGAACTTGTAAGTTGTATATCCATGCTATAATCCCCTCCCGAGTAGTTTGAACATAATGAAGATTAAGTAACCCGAGTACCCTCAACCATAATGTTATAGAGAATGGACATGCAAAGTACACGTAGTTAATAGTTTCCTCTTCATTGTTGCATAAGCATATGATTTATCATGAATATAATACTTGAATCTGTCTCTGGTTATTAGTCTTTTGTGGATGGCCAACAATATAATGATGGAGGTTCTAACAATGTCATTGTTATACCAAACTAGATTATACCTAAATATTTTCTATTCAGCATGAAAAAATAACTCCACATACAATTTATATGTAAAGGACTAAAATTTGTGTCTAGTTTATATCCAAGTGTCTTCTACATCTTAATTATGGTTAACAATTAGAATTTTTCTACTAATTTCATTAAATTATTTATTGGCATGAGGGGCTATCTCCAATCCATCTCATGTATAATAATTGCTACTTTTTTGGGTCTAAAACTGATGGTGTTAGGGACTTGTAATTATATAGTAAGAAGAATCTAAGCTCATGCCAAATTTAAAACTAGAGCTAAGTCCTAAGTTGGATAGAACATTCTTAATGTCCAAATTAGAGCAAGTTTAGATGATAAATCTATAGCCTCCGTGCTTATACCTTGTGGAATATATTTTTTAATCTAATGGAGGGAGCATGATGATAAGGCCTCAATGCCTAGCAACCATTTGAAGTGTTTCAATGCCAAGCTTTTGAGCTACCCTTAATCAATGATCAAAGATCCCTCAAGTGACTATAGAGACCATATAGAGTTAAAATTTGTTCTTGTAAAGACAAAAAAAAATCAACCCTTGGATTCAAATTCAACAGATCTTAAGTCTTGTTCAGTGATTAGAGTGCTTCTTTTTTAACCACTTCAATATTTATAAACGTATTCTTATTGAGAGCTTTAAGCTACTTTTTGATGCCTTTTAAACATGTCGTATATTTAAAAAGCCTCAAACCTAACTATATGTTTGTTGAGCCCCCTCACCCCTATATATTTGATACATGGCATATTGGTTATATAATTAAAGAATATGAATGGAATGTTCCTACTTAATGAAATTCTATTTATTAGGGTCTTAAGGGGAGAGTGGTCTGATCATAATGAATTTAGTGAACCAGCAAGGTTTCACTATAGCTTTAATAAATTTCTTCCTTAATAAACATTCCCCACTTTGATTTCTACTCTAAGTTAGTAGGCTGCCACTGAATTTAAGATCAAATGCTCAAGTAATTCAAAAGGTTTGTTTTACATTTCTTTATATTTAAACATTTCCCTTCCATTACTTGATTTAAGAGAGTACAGTTGAAGTCTCCTATTAAAAGCCAAGGTATGTCACTCCCCACTTGTTGAGACATCAAGTCATCGCATAACTCCCTCCTCTAAATATCTTATTTTGTAAAATAGATTACAATTATGTTGATTATAGTCATATTTATAACTTGACAATGGATAACTTGATCTAATTGTCTAATTTGTAAAAGCTTGATCTAATTAAGATAATAAGAAATCTACATTCTTTGCTTATGGAGTTCCATCTTGTATGGATGAACCAAAGTCCCTTTTAGAATTGAGAAGCCTTTATTTTAGTCTTTAAGAGGCTAAAATATGGGTTTTATATCTAAACGGTTTTTATGTGGCATTTGTTTCATTTTAGGACTATTTAGTCCCTTTAGGTTTGATTAAATAAAAATGAGTGTATCAATATTGAATTAACTGCAAGTGCACAACGTAGCTGTAGCTAGTATCGACAAGTACGAGTTGATCTTACGAGGACTATGAGTACTAGTAATTACCGATATCTTATTATCTAGTATATAAACTTGGTTTTGATTTTTTAATTTAAAAGAAAATAAAGCTAAGCAAGTAAAATAAATGGGCAATAAGATTGAATTAGAGAATTAAAGAAGCATTTAGTTAACTATCGATGTCAGAAAATTAATATCTAGGTTTCAAATCCCCTTAAAACCCTTAACAAATTGATCTTTTACTGTGTACTTGTTTTATTGATTTATTGGACCGTGGAGATTATTATGGTATGCTAATACCTGACCTTGAGTCTAATAACAACTAATCTTAAAGTTTTCAATCGAATTGCTTAGGTTAGAGTTTATAGGATTACTTTACTGATTTGTGAATCCCTCTATTAGGTTTGACCCTAATCTAGAAGATTTATGTCATCCTATCTCTATGGCTACTATAAACTCCTTCCAATTATGGTAGACCTATTTATAAATAGGATTTATCAATCTCTATATATTAAATTAGGTTATGATATAATATTCCAGATATATTAGAACATAAATAAAACATGTAATCATATCACAATATATCAATTGAACCAATTGTATTAATAAA
Organism: Erythroxylum gracilipes; assembly: GCA_026413385.1. Classification (NCBI taxonomy): domain Eukaryota; kingdom Viridiplantae; phylum Streptophyta; class Magnoliopsida; order Malpighiales; family Erythroxylaceae; genus Erythroxylum; species Erythroxylum gracilipes. The sequence goes on from JANZLC010000002.1 coordinate 31,324,977, forward strand.
ACAAAAAATCATATTAAAGTATCAATATAGGGCTCATCTAGCCTAAACACTAACAAGGCATTTAGTTACACATGGTGGAACAAAAAATCAAACATAAACTGAAAGAAAAACAAATAGAAAATAGAGGGTTTATAATTCTAAATCTCCCTTTCAATTCTATCGAATGTTCTTATGAGATAGAGGCCTGATCTGGTATTCTGTGGGTCTTTCGATGATTTCTTCTTGTTTTCCATTTCTCTAGATTAATATCGCCCTTTAAGAATGATCTCCATGTCTAGAATCACATCTTGATATCTACCCCCCTAATTTGAGGTTGAACACGTCCTTTTGTATTAAATTTTAGCTTGGGGAGATGCATTGGTTGATGCACGGACCGTTCATCAAATTGTGCATAACCCAAAATTTCTAGAATTTGCAAATTTGCATAGCCTGAGAGAAGTTCACGGGTTGTTGCATGCTCATGCATCCCTTTTGTGATTCGAATCTTCATTTTATGTCGTGTTTTCATCAGAATTATTCTTCATTAAGCCCATGAAGGCAATTATACTCTATAAACACACTTGAAGTGAATTAAGTATCAAATATACAACAAAAGTATAAAATATCAAGAAAAAAATATATCAAATATGGGGTATAATTATTATCATTTATACATATATCAAGGTTCTAAGTGAGAAAATCTATATGGATGAAAAGAGGATATTGTTCTTTCTCTTAACTTTCTATTGGGTGCTCCTTTTGGAAATCAACTTTTGCAATTTAGGAGAGTGAATGATTTATATTTCTTCATTAGTAATCCGTTTTATAGATTCATTAGCCTCATGTACCTTTAGGATAATATCCTTTGTCTCCCTTGTTAGCTTAGTGACTTGAATAAAAGCACTATTAGAATACATAAGGTCTACCTATAAGGTTGTAACCTATTCTTTAATGCCATGTGCGGTTTCTTTGATATCTGCTTCCTCTATATTCATTGCTTGTTCACCCATTTTCCTAGAAGGTGAATTGTTGTTCTCTTTCTTAACATCTAAATTAACAATCTAGATATTTGATGAGGTCCCACCATTATTTTCCTTTCTAAGAGCTAGTTCCATTAATTGCAATTTCTTTTTATATAATCATTGGGTCTCATTTGGTAACTAGCAAATGAGGGAATCGAAATAAAAAATAAGAATGAAAACGGAAATCAAGAATCAGAATAGGAATTGAATTACTATTTATGCATGTTTGGTATGAAATTAAACAAAGTTAATAGTTATGTTAGTATTTAGTATCAAATATTATGGATGATAATGAGAAACTTTTTACTTATATTTAGTTATTATATGATTTATTTTGTAATAATGTTAAGTCAAGAGGACTTCACTTCTATTAATTTTGATGACAATCAAATAATAATAATCTTAGAAATGTATGAACTG
>JANZLC010000002.1:31336095-31352637 GCA_026413385.1 Erythroxylum gracilipes
TGAATGACCGTGATTTGCTTAAGTACAATCATGTGCTACTTCCGAATGTGCAACTATGATATAACTGTGATATGTTTTGTATTGTATGGATTGAGCGAACCATCGATGATGGTTCCTCACTGAATTCGCAAACTCACCCAAATTTGTAACATATTTTTCGGGACTAAGAAGAATACCCCGTTGGGCCATGGATGTACAGCAATCGCATGTGAATGAGAGATAGAGGTCGGGATCAGTTCGCGTCCGCATTAGTGTCTTCTAAAACTGTACCTTCTGAATTTGTGTATAAATGATAAAGTCAATTTGTATAGGCAACGGACTGTAGTAATTTGTATTTATGAAAAGGGCCCTAGTGGTCATTGTATTTACTAGTGATTATGTATGTTCATGATTTTTCGCATAGTATATGTTTGTGTTTTTAAAAAAAATTCTATTGCGTTTTGACTGAGTGATGTAGCACGCCACCCTCCCGGGGCACGAACTCGAATATCACCATCGATGTCGGACTCGGGTCACACGAAAGTGGGGTGTTACAATATTCTTATGAATGGTGAACCAATTAAAGTAATTAAAAATGCTAGAGGAGTGAGGTAAGGAGATTCTCCTTTGCCTTATTTGTTCACATTGGGGATGGAAATTCTTATTAGGTTGATAAAATATGTCAATTCTCATGAAGACACTTAAATTCCACTCCAAATGTAAAAGGATGGAGAGATTGTTAACTCTGCTTCTATTAACGATCTTATGCTCTTTTCTAAAGTTAGACCAAGTTCTATTGAGGCTTTGATGATAGCTTTAGATACTTCAAGAACATCTTAGATCTATCCATTCACAAGTAGAAAATCTTACTCATCCTATCTATAGGGTCATAATAAGTAGCAAACTACCTCTCAATAATCACTAGTTTGAAAATCACTAATCCCCCTAATCACATAATTAGATATTCCTATTACTTTAAAAAGACCATCTCATGTTGATTTTCAACCTCTAATTGAAAAGGTCCAAAGAAGAATCTCCAGTTCCTGTAATCATTCACTATCTTTTGCAAGTAGAATCTAACTTCTTAACTCAGTGATCAATAGCCTCCATATTTATTAGTCAGCTCACCTATTCCTTCTTAAATGTATCATTAAGGCATTAGATAAAATTATGATGAAGTTTTTATGTTATGGTAATGGCTCCAGAAATGTACCTATTAAGGTAAAATGGTTATATTTTTGTGCTCCAAAGTAAGAGGGAGTTCTTAATATTAATTATATATGATACACAAATAGGACCTTACTTATTAAGCAAATGTGGAGGATTTTTAGGGATAAAAAGTTTTTGTGGATTAAGTGGCTACATGAATATCACTTAAATAACACTAGTTTTTGGTATACATAGCCTCATTATAAAACTTATGGAATTTATTAAATGTGTTCAAATTAAGGGAAAAGACGAGAAGCCAACTTTCATTCAAGAAAGTGATGGAAAATCTGCCTATTTTTGGCACGATCAATGGTCATAATAGGGGCCCCTTTAGTATGTTAATAAATTCAACTCTCCTAGAAATACTATACCTGATGATGCTGTAGTATTGTGAGGCCTAACCACTTTTAAAGGCCAATTAGAGCAAAGTCCAATGAGTAATATCATCCAACATATTTTGGATCTCAACTTTAACCTAACCATAATGACATTCTACTTTAGCGTGGCCATCCCTCTGGTTATTTCACCAATCCACCTTGAAAAGAATTCCTAAGAAAACATAAGGTCTGAGTTAAATGGCATTCCACCTAGTTTGGAACAAATTTACTAACCCAAGAGCTTCCTACACTTTATGGTTAGCATTCAGAGACGCGCTAAGCACAATGGATAGGATAAGTAAGTTTGTCGATATCTTTTATTAATTGTGTTCTATGCAATGAGGTTCCTGAAACTAAAGAGCATCTATTTTTCCAATATAGATTCCCTATGCTACTCTGGAAGAAGATTCAATGGCTATGTAATATAGAGACATTGAGAACTAACTTACAGGAGTGAAAACTTAGCTCTCCTATTATTACACTAATCAAAAGGGAGATAAATCATTTGTAAAATAGCAACAATAAACATAATGTATGCCATTTGGTAAACAAAAGAACACTTCAAAACTCTACTAAAGTTAGTCAAAAAAAATACTCTAGGAGCTATAGAACATTACGAGACTACAAATTATAGCTCATGAACTCTAAAATTTATGCACTTAAAATATTCTATCTTGATGGTCGCTTTGATAATTATTTCAAATGGTCCCAGATTGACATCAAACCAACTAAATAACTTCATTATTACAAGCTAATATCTTCAAGTAAGACTACTTCTTATGGAAAGGAACATACATGTATATATATTCCTCAAAGATGCAAGTTTAGGTTGGTACTTACAAGAGTAACACCTGAATTGGAACTGATTGAACTAAAAAGGAAGTAAAAAAGAAGAACCAGTGTGGATAGGTAACTTGAACCATGTTGTGCACTTGCAAAATTCCATTTATCTAAAATATTTTTAGGAAGTGCATGCAAAGAATTCTTAAGGCTTTCTGGTTGAAATTGATGGAGAACTAAATAGTAGCAAAAAACACTTGTCCTAGACAAGACGGTAAGTGGAAAAGGCATTTACAATTAAAATATTTCAAGTTTCCCATATAATGGTCTATTATACGTGTTTATGATTAGAGGTACCATGTAGTGGCTCTGAGGATCTTACGTGTAATAACCAACTCTCCAACTTTATAATGAATTTACCTTTAACTTTTCAAGAAATTTGAAAAATACAAAAAGTTAATCAACATCAACAATATTCTAAATAAAAATTTGACAAAAAAAATTAATCAACATTCACATTAAGTATAATAACCAACAAGAAAGATTAATCAATAATTATTAATTAATAGTTATCGTTAGGCTTTTAAATCATCTAGTTCAGCTTCTAAAAGGACATTATTGAGCATCCAACTGTTTGTTTTAGTGTGGGAGAGAAGCTGAAATTTTAGGTTTTTTTCTTTTATGATTTTGTTCCACCTGATTTTTTCTTTGTTGGAAGTTTAGAGTTTCAAGCTTCTCCATTTTACTAGAATTGAGTACTTTTTATGTGGTCTGTTCTTGGTTCTTTGTTTCTCTTCTCGATTTGTTCACCCCTTAAAGTTAGTGTCTTTACAGTGATTTCTGCCAAAAACTCTACCTTTGTAAAGATCAAAGTTTAAAGCTTTCTTCTTTGTCAAGATCAGAAGTTCAAAGTTTCATCATTTATTGGATTTTTGAAGACTTATTATAATATTTTTCTACCTTCACCAACTACTCTGGCTCTCAACATCATCGTGCTCTTTTGTAAATATTTACTATTTTGAGAAAAAAAAGTAAAAAAATAAAAATCATATCCTTCTCTTATCTTTTGCTTTGTCAAAGCCTCAAAGTAGTGAAGATTCATTCTTTTTGCTTTGTTGAAAAAGAGGAGAACGAAAGAGACATTTGAGTTTCAATTATTTTCATCTCTATCTCTTTAATTTATTTACTATATCTTTATCCTTTACCTAATTTTGGGTTTCGCAAGTTTAGGATTTTTTTTTTGTTTGTAGCTTCTCACCATAACTCTACTATTGCTCATATAGTTGCTCCCTCAACTTTCTGGTGTTTTTGAGTTCATCTTTTGGTTTGCCACTAATTATTAATTTATCACTTGTGTAGTTGTTAAGTTTTTGGTTTATGTGATTGCGATTTTCCTTTTTACCATCCTCTAAATTTATGCAAGCACCTTCAATTTGAGATTTTTAGATTTCATTTATTTATTTATCTATTTGGTGCCCTTCTTTGACTAATTAGTATCTCAAATACTTTCCTTCTTTACTAAAGGTACTTGTGGTTAACTTGTTATTTTTAACAGTTTAATATTGTGCTTTAGCATTCTATAGTTATCTAGTTGTTATTAGTTGTTTGATTTTGGATCATTTAATTTAGATTGTCTTGCAATTTGGGGTTCCAGTGGTTTTCACACTCTTTTATTGCAACGTCCTCTTGTGATTTAGTATCAATCTTACTTCTCATCCTTGATTATTATTAGAGTTGTCAGGGCCTTGCTAGATGTGCCCTTCTTTAACTTGTATTGGGCTTTAGGATAGGAGTGGTGGCTTTAAGCTTTGATAAGAGTATAATGGTCAGTCCTTTAGTGAGTTTCGGGTTTAAAAGAAGAAAAGACGTTGACAGATTTCAAATAGGTTTTTGGAACATCATGTCCCTTACGAGGAAATCTTTAGAACTATTGGAGACTTTTAGACGAGTATAATATTGATAAAACGTGCGTCAGGAGATAAGGATGACAGCGGCTAAAGCAAAAGAGATTAATAAGTTTAAACTCTGGTATTAAGGGGGCTTGAGACAAAAAAATAAGGTAGGTATCTTGGTTGTCAAAGAACTCATATAACATATTGTGGGAGTAAAAAGGAATAATGATAAGATTATATCCTTAAAGATTATGGTGAAGGGTGTTGTTGTAAATGTGATGTGTGTTTATGCACCTTAAGTAGGGTTGGGTAAACAATTTAAGTGTCATTTCTAAGAAAAGCTAGATAAGGTGATTCAGTAAATACTCCCAAACGAGGGAATTATTTTAGGATGAGACTTTAATGGTCATATAAGAGTAACCTCGAATGGTTACTCAAGAACTTATGGGGATTTTAGGTAGAGTGAATGGAATATTAGCAGGACCACTTTGTTGGATTTCATGTTAGCGTTTGAGTTAGGGATAGCTAACTCTTTTCTCAAGAAAAATGAGGAGCACCTGGTGACTTTTAAGAACAGAACCACAAAGACTTAAATTGACAACTTCCTCATAAGACAGAGTGATCAATCTAGCTATAAGGATTATAAGGTGATACCTAGTGCTTTCGTGTCAACTCAATATAGATTGCTAGTCTTGGATCTTTTTATTACAGTTTGGAGGAAAAAAAGAAGTCTTAAGAAGAAGATAATGGAATTTGAAAGGTGATATTGTGAAACAATTTATGGATAGAGTACTTTATGGAGAAGAATGCAATTTGGTATGAGACGCTAACTAGATGTGGGAGAGACTCACAACTCTTATAAGGAATACAACTTTAGAAACCTTAGGTGTTTCTAAAGGGACAAGAGGTAGTAAGAGGGAGTCTTGATGGTGAAATGAAGATGTTCAAGAAAGAGTTAAGTTCAAAAAGGTTGCTTACAAAGCTCTAGTGGATAGCACCACAGAGGTGGAGAGAGCTAGTAACAAAGAAAAGTATAAAATGGCAAAGAAAGAGGTAGGATGATAATCTCAAAGGTTAAAAGTAGAGCGTTCAAGAAACTATATCAATAATTAGATACTAAAGATGGAGAAAAAGATATTTCAAGTTAGCAAAAGCTAGGGAATGAAAGAAAGAGATTTTGATCAAGTTTTTTATATGAAAGATGAAGTAAGCTAGGTGCTTGTAACTGAAAATGACATTAAGAGAAGATGGAAGAGGTAATTTTATAGCCTTTTTAAAAAAGGTGTAGAGAATAACATCTTTTTAGGTGATCTTAGCTCGTTCGAGAGGTTTCATAATTTTACTTGCTACCAACAGATTACATTGGATGAAATTAAGAAAGCGTTGATGGAGATGAAGAGTGGTAGGGCAGTAGGGCCTCATAAGATACCAATAGATGTGTAGATGAGCCTAGCCAAAGAGGATATTACTTAGCTAGTCAAGCTTTTTAATTTGAACTTTAAGTCTGCCAAAATGCTAGACGAGTTGAGATTTAGTATGGTAATTCCTTTATATAAGAACAAAAGGGACATCCAAAGTTGTAACAACTATACAAGTTACTGAGCCACACCATCAAGTTATGGGAGAAGGAGATTAAGAAGAGAGTGAGAAAGGATGCCTCTATCTTGGAAAATCAATTTGGCTTCATGCTAAGAAGGGCCTCGATAGAAACTTTACATCTCCTTAGAAGGTTAATGGAATACTATAAGGAAAGACAACGTAACCTGCACATAGTTTTTATTGATTTAAAGAAGGTGTACGATATATACCAAAAGAAATCATATGGAGGTGTTTAAAAGGCAAGGGGTTCATATGTCGTATATACAAATTATTAAGGATGTGTACGAAGGTGTAAAAACTAGAAAAAAGGATGATAGGAAAAGATATAAAGCATTTTTCTATAGATATTAGGCTACACCAAGGCTCCTCTTTGAGTCCCTTCTGTTTACAGTAGTGATTGATGAGCTCACCAAAAACACCCAAAGGAATGTGTCTTGGTGTATGTTGTTTGCTGATAATATTGTTTTACTAGATGAGACAAAAGAGGGGGTCATCGCAAAGCTTAAACTTTAAAGGGATATGTTAGAGTTGAAGGGCTTTAAACTGAATAGGAATAAGACTGAGTATGTGGAGTGTAACTTTTCGGGACATAGGGTGGTTCCTAGTGTGGAGGAAAAGATTGGTTCAGAAGTTATTCCGCAAAAGGAGTATTTTAAATATCTAGGATCTATCATTTAGAGCAGCGAAGAGATTGATGAAGACATAGTTCACCGGATCAAATCATGGTGGCTTAAATAGAGAGGTGCATCAGGATTCAGGAGTTTTATGTGACAAGAAGATACCACTCAAGCTTAAAGGTAAATTTTATTGTTTAGTGATTAGGCTAGCCATGCTTTATGGGCCAGAGTGTTGGCCCATCAAACAAGTGCATTGTCATAAGCTAAAGATGGCAGAGATGAGGATACTTCATTGGATGTGCAATCTTACTAAAAGAGATAAGGTCAGGAATGTAATAGTAAGGGAAAAATCAAAGGTAGCTAATATTATTGACAAATTAAGAGAGACAAGGCTTAGGTGGTTTGGACATGTTAGGAGGAGACACTTAGACGCTCTAGTGAGAAGATCGTATTTAGAGACTGTAAGAGGAAAAAATTGAGGCCTAAAAAGAATTGGGAGGAGGTGATCAAGAATAATATGAAAATGTTGGAACTTACCAAAACAAGACCTGCAATAAAAAACTTTGGGGGATTAAGATTTAGATAAAGGATCTCTCGTAAAAAAAATCATTGTAGTTCTCACAAGTCTTTTAACTTTTTCCTCTTATAATTAGCCTAAACTTGTAAATTTGTTGCATTTACCTCTTACGAATTTAGCCTAAAACTTGTTTATACCTAGCTAGCTTTGATTGTTATTGTTATTATTATTATTATGATCATCATCATCATCATCATCATCATCATCATCATCATCATTCTTATTATTAATATCAATATCAATATCAATATTATTATTATTATTATTATTATTATTATTATTATTTAATTTTAATTTTAATTTTAATATTTGTTCTTTGTTCTTTATTTTTTCATTTTGTTTGTCCTCATATGAGACGTTTGAAAACAATCTCTTTACTAATTAAGGGTAAAGTTGTGTATTACTCGACCTCTCCAGACCCCTCATATTAGCGAGATTTCTACTAGGTGTTGTTATTGCTCTTGTTGTTGTTGTTGTTGTTATTATTATTGTATTAATTAATAAAAAATTAATGAGTCAATTTTTATAGATTCAAAAATAAAATATAAAAATTAGTTCATCTTTGTTATTAATATTATTGCATAATAAAAGACTTAATCTATTATCATATTAGTTTAATTAAGTAATTATTAATAAATTAAATTAACATTACTTAATAAATATTTTTGTACTTTTTCGTATAAATATCGAGAAATAAATATGATAAATCAATGAAATAATAAGAAATTTTATGATTATATTTGTTCACAGAAAAATTCATTCAAATCAATTAGTAATTATTATAGAAACAAATAATAATAATCATATTTGTTAGCAATACTTCATAATAAACAAAAATCAAAGACCGACTTAATTTAATATTTTATTAACCAACAAAATTTTATTAATGGTTAATAAATAGTTTTATTTTTAATAAATAAAGTGATATTATTGTATTTTAAATATAACTAATTATATATATATAAATATGATAAATTAATAAATCAATTAGTCTAAAGTATATCACTCATGTACTTTCTTAATTTCCATTTATCCCTATAACTTATCATGTGAAAAAAAAGTTCAATACGTTTGTGATTTGTCACTATTTTTAATTGACAAAATTGGAACATAAGAGAATTTTAGTTGAGGACGATAACTTATTTAAGATTTTTCTAACATAAAATCTCTCTCTTTCTCACTCTCAGAGATCATTTAGAAACAGTCTCTCTACTAGTTAAAAATAAGGCTGCGTATTATTAAATTTTTTTAAACCCAATATATCAGCAATATTTATACTAAGTATTGTTATTGTAGCATAAAATTTGTGAGTATTAGAGAAATTATAAAAAAGATTATCCTTGAAGTGATTAACATCATGAAATCAAATTATAATGTCTTTTTAAAGAAAAGATGTCTAGATAAACAATTTATGAATAATTTTATTTTTATATGTTTATGGAAGATGTTCTGAGGATAATTGGCTCATCTCTATCTTCTTCTTTATTTGTACTTTTCTTTTGTATTGATGAATGTTACAAGGTTTTTTTTAAGTCAACTTTTTTGAGGACTTTCTATAAATAAAAAACCACAAGCGTTTGGAGGGCAAATTGGAAATAAAACGAAACCACAAGGGGGAATAAATCAAGAGGTGAAGGCAATGGGTAACAATCGTGAGTGCGTGGAGGTAAAGCTAAAGCCGAAAGCGAAGGCGGAAGTGGCAGACAAAACAAGGGAGATAATAAAATGTGGATAAGCCCATGAAACAAAACAGCCCCTATATGACCTTTCTACCCTTGTAATAATTATACTTTTACTATTTAATTATTAACGTCTTGAGAAACTTCATCGATGCTCCACGTGGACACCAGCTCTCTCTTGGTTTTCTACAAGTGTCTGCTTTTTCTCAGGAGCAGCATAGAAAAGCCTACAACTTTAGAAAGACTAATAAGAAAGAAGTAACTAGTAAGCAGCCAGAACCCCACCTAAAAAGGGAAAGCAAGGGCTGGGCAGGTTTAAGGGTTTGTCTTAGGTTGGGGTGGTGACAGAAATTGATTGCTTGGATTGGTGGTTGTTGGGAGGAGATGTACGTAGTGTCTATGAGGAAGTCTTTCAAGGACTCTCTTAAAGTTCTTGAAGCTGATATCCAGCATGCTAATACCCTGTAAGTGTCTAAAGTTTGTATCTTTTCTGCTTGGTCTTTTGAGTTTGGTTCTTCTTTGTGGGTTTTGATTTTTGTGAAAATGGGTCCTTTTCCTATGGGTTTTTCTTTTTCTTTTAATGTGGGGTTTATCTAGTCGTACCAGTTGATATTATTATTGTTGTTGATGATGGTGGAGGTGGTAGTTGAAGGTTAATGCTATAGTATTGTCGTCTATCTTTTTCATTTTCCTTTTGCTACTCTGCTTATTAGATTGGTAAAGCTTTTTTTTTTTTTTTGGTTGGGGTTGTGGTCAATGGTTTCTTTTCAAATCGTTCTCTTTTCGTTTTCTGATGCAAACTCTATGCATTTCTGTCAATGACCCTATAAAGCTATTCCATTTAACGATGATCTCTAACAAAATACAATTTTTTCTTTCTTCTATCGAAGTTGTTCTCTAATGAGTTCTCTGTTCCCTCCTTGTCTTCCTACATCTCTGCTTTTAGCTTGTCCTGTTGATTTTTGTTTGATAAAATCTATGTTTATGCTATAAGGTTTGGACAAAGCGCAAGTTTTAGAATGCTACATTGAGGAAGGAAACAAATGCTTCCCTTTTCACTTCTGGATTACTTATTCATGTTTGAGATTTTTATTTAACGTATAATCCAATGATTTCAGGGTTTAAGTTGAAATTTTTCTTCACTTATCACCGACTTGTGTGGGTCACCTTGCTTCCTTCATTCATTAAGTGACTTCGCTTGTCTAGGGCTCCAGCTAATGCTTGTCATAATCGGAACTCGGTGGGATTATCGATGATTTACCAGCCTCATTCTGCCATGTTTGTGTATTCTTGTGTTTATGTGTTGTCTAACTTATGTGTGTGATGTGATTAGGAATTAAGACTGTAGATTCATCTATGCAGACAAGAACCTTGGGTGGACTATTTTTTTAGGAATTTTTATTTTGTTTTTTGGCAAAATCGAACCCATTAAATCTCTTGATTGCTTGTACCGACTCAAAGTCAGAAGCTTATCTAAGCTAGAGTCTTGTAGACTTCTCATTTTCCTCTTTTGCCATATGTATAATCATGATTTGTGTTTGCACATTGTCTTATAAAGTGTTGTTGATTTACACGTCTGCCAACGAGACGTGTAAATTATGGTCCATTAACAATAAACTAATTCACAAAGAAGATGTGTTATGAGAACTTTACGTTACAAAAGGGCAGTGAATGTCTTAAGCTTCCTTACCTAGCTCCAACTTTTCAGTCATAAGATGCAACTTCCGACCATTTACATGCAACTTTTTTGTCATGATATTGTACTAGTGACAGAAAAGTTGTACGTGGATGATTGAAAGTTGCATTTGGAGGATTTCAGAGAAATTGGGCGAGGGGAATTCTAGACGTTTCACATTGCTCTTCAAAGTTAAAAGGCACATACAACTATTAGATGATTTATAGCTTCTTTGTGAATTAGTTGGATTATAGGTTCATTATGAATTTGTTTATTGTTATCGGATCCTAAATTTAATTGCCTTATGCATAATGAATTGGCGAAAATTATGATCTAAATGTCTTATATTGTTTGCTGCGAATTTGACGTGCAGGGCTTCAGATTTTCAGAGAGAGTATGATGGTGCCTGTCTGCAGATGAGAATGTCATACAGTCCAGCAGCACACCTATTTCTTTTTCTTGTTCAGTGGACAGACTGCCATCTTGCAGGTGCTCTTGGACTGTTAAGAATCTTAATTTATAAGGTCGGTATAATATCTTTTGATTATTGCTTCTTTATTATGTTTACTGTTTCATTCATATAATCATGCTAAGGTTGATACCTTAAATTGCAGGTTTATGTAGATGGCACAACTACCATGTCTACCCATGAAAGAAAAGCTAGTATTAGGGAGTTCTATGGTAGGTTCTGTTGGCTAAAGTAAATTTTGTGGTTATTGGTCTCTCAGCATTGCCCTATTAAATCAAAATTCCCTCTGTGGGCAGCGGTAATTTATCCCTCGATATTGCAACTTCAAAGAGGGGTTACTGATTCAGAAGAAAAGAAACAGAAGATAATATGTATGGAGAGATACCCAAAGAGAGATGATGAAGACCATAAACAGTACACAGATGCAGATATTGAAAGAGAAGAAGAATGTGGGATATGCATGGAGACAAATAGTAAGATTGTCATGCCCAATTGCAGCCATATGATGTGCTTGAAATGTTACCGGGAATGGTACTATCAGATTCTCTCACTCTCTCCTTCTCTCTTCAACCAATGTCCAAATGTTTTGCCATTCTTAAGTCTGTCACTCTGAAGTTGAAGTTCATTATGTTTGATTGGCTATTCAAAGGTAGTTAATTTATTATCTGCATTTGTGCTTTGGTGATGAGGGTGAGCCTTGGAACAGCTGGTAATGCTGCTCCTTTATGACTATAAGGTCACAGGTTTATGTTACGGAAACAGCCTCTTTGTAAAAATACAAAGGGAAGGTTGCGTACATTATGAGTCTCCCTAGACCCCCACGAAATGGGGAGTTTTGTGCACTGGGTGCGTTGATATTTTGTTCTTTGGTGATCTTGCATCTTTTTGAATCTTGACCAAAGAGGTACTCCTCTGCATATAATTGCAATGATTGAACATGTTATGACATTGTCAAGCTTTCTTTAGATGACATTGGTAATGAATGTTATTACTTGGACTTTATTAATGGGTTGATTTTGAGTGTTGTTTTGTTTTGAACTTATGAAAAAAGGTAGCTATTTGAGCTTTTTTGATCTCATAGAACATCCTTTCCAAGCATTATCTTACATGACATTCAACTGAAATTTGCTTAAAATGTAAGAGATGCACATGGATTTAGATGAGTGGACATCCATTTTTAAGAACCGATTCTGTGGTTGAATTATGACTTTTTTGCGGGCTTATGTAATGTATGGATCATAAAGTATACATTTTGTGATGGCTTTGACATGAGAGGGAAGTGGAGAAGAAGGGAGGCGTTATGGGAAGCAACATGAAATCATACTTGATGGTTAATCTTTGTATATGCCATGTTGTTGGCATTTCTAATTATATTTAGTATTGGACTTGCTTGTCATGGTTTGTGGAATGGACAGTGTAGTGTTTGAATGTTAAGCATCACCAAATATGCGCCCTTTCATCTTTTGGTTGCAGGGGCTGAGGGCTGGGAAGTTGATGACTTGTATTTTCATTTTTTCAAATATTTGGTTCCCCAAGCTGCTTTCATTGGTCAAATTGAATATAAATTTCATAAATCGTGGATACTGGATATGTATTTGACATCTGAACTTTTCATTCTTCTCTAGTTTTGTTTGCATGAAATTGCATAGCTATTTCATCGAGTGGTCAGTCTGTCATTATGTTTGTCTGTTTAAACCCAACCAGCAAAATCATACTGGTTTGCAATTTGTGGCAGGCGATCAAGGTCTCAGTCCTGCCCATTCTGTCGTGACAGTCTTAAGAGGGTAAACTCGGCAGATCTTTGGATATTCGTGGACAACAGAGAAATAGTTGATATGGAAACGGTGACAAGGGAGAATCTCAGAAGGCTTTACATGTATATTGACAAGTTACCTCTAATTGTTCCGGACACCCTTTTTGATACTTATGATTGCCATCTAAAATAAGCAACTTGCCATTACTTTGGATGAATAGTTCCCTTGTTTCCTCAAGATTGAGGCTGAGTGATTAGAATTTTTGGTCCTCCCGCCTCTAGTAAGAAGATTTCAACTTGAGTTACCGTGGGTTGGTTGGTGAAGCCAGACGCTAGCAACGGTGTTCGTAAGTTGTATCTAGCAGATTTGTACATGTTTTGTATAGGTTGAGACTTGCTTCTTAAAAGCCTTTTTATCTCTGTTTTTATGCCCCTTTCCTCCTAGAAAATGGAATCAATCAAAGCTTGCAGCAACACGCACACTTTAAGCTGTAGATTTGATTTTTGTCTCAGAAACTGGAAGTGGTAGCTATTATTAATAATGGAACTAGAAACTAATCGTTTAACTTTAGAGAATGAGAATGCTTGGTTTCACAGCTAAGCAACGTATGTGTGCTGGCAGAATCTTATGGGAAAAACTGAAATTTCAGATGTCTGCCAAGTCGTTGCAGGTTTTTACTAATGTTATGAGCATTACAAGTTACAATAAGAGCTCACACTGAGAATCATGGTCAAGTAAAAGTGAAACTTGAAATAAGAATATTTACACTTACAAGTTTCACATCTATATTGTATATATAGTATTTAACATGCACATCAAATATACGTGGAATTAAAAGAAAAGAGAAGAAATGAAAAACTTGGAATTCATTTAATAGAATATTCACTCAAATAGTGTTGATTGTAATTTTTTTTTGGTAAAAAATTTTCATTATTAAAAGGAGTTATATCATCATCATCATTCAAATTTATTATACTAAATGATATGTTAATATTTTCGCATAAAATATTATATTTTAAGTTACTCTTATTTATGAAACTTGGTTCTTTAAAAATATAATTCGCTTAAAGATCTATATGGTTAAGGCAAATTGGATCTATATAAATTCCTATTTCATTAAAAGTCTTAGTAAATAAATAAAATAAAATTATTAATAATTTACAAAAATTGTATTTAACTTGATAATGATAATAGCATACTTTCTACAAAGCTTTAAGTTGTATTGAACAAAGACTAAATCATTCAACTTTTTTATGTTTCAATGTATTTTTTTAATAAAATGGATTAATTTAAATGTACTTCAATTCCTTTCATACTAGTTGCAATCATACATCGACTCATTTGAATTGCAAACTTTTACGATTATTAAAAAACACTTTCGAATTGGTCTTACCAAGTAATTGTCAGACAATAAAAGAACACTTTTTTTATGAATGAAAACTTGCATTGCCATTTATAAGAAATTAATACAAAAAGAAATGAAAATTTTCTAACCTCTCTTACAAAAATATAGAGAGGGCCAGTACATCAGAATCAATATTGAATATTCCCCATGAAATACGACAATTTTACCCAAAATTAGATGTCCTTCCTTAATCTTAAACCTTTAACATGTATCACTAAACATACATCTGCCTCTCGAGCATGACACTTTTCTCCTCTATTTACTTTGCTCTCCTAATTGTGTCTTACATCATACATTTCTAGTTTGATGTCCATCATTTTACCAAATTAGGTAAGTTTATACTTGGTATTCCTCACTTCTCCTGCATACTTTACTCTTATTTGGCCATCCCTTCCTTTGATTCTCCATCTATTCCTTAATTCGCTACTCAGTTTCTTTTTTTTCCCTTGTAGATTGTCAAGAACAACCTGGTTTCATCAATTAGCTCATATGTAAAGATAGATGAGTTTGTGGACTTCTTCTTAAACACTTTATTATTCCTCTCTTTCCACAGAGATCAGACCAAGTATATAAATGCTATATGGAATTCCCATCTTTTTTCTTCTAATGCATGTTTAATTTCTGAGCTCCATTTGATGGTTTCTTTCCATGTATATGGTGATACTTCCATAATGGATTACTTTCCATGCTTTTGCAGAGTATGGACAATTGAAAAGTAGATGATCATGTGTTTCCTTATCAATGTTACAAAAATGATGATTAATTTCAAACAAGTAACAAAAGTGAAGAAATGGGCATCCCAAAATTACCAAACGCATCATTGTATACCTCCATTTATGAACCAAGGACATCTTGCGTCATCTTATATGCAACAATTGTTATGATAGTTAACAACATTCTCCTATTAACTTCACCTTTATTTGTAAAACTTAGCCTAAAATAGATGATAGGATTTAAAAATACTCTGGCTACAAACAATAGATAGCAAAGTTGTCTAATCTCTCATTAAGACTGTAAGATAAGGTGTATACAAAGAAAACATATTTTTTATATTATCCTTGATTGTTTCATTCGCCCTCTTTATGGCATCAAAAAATAATTTATTGTTGCCTTCTTATTACTATTAGCTAGATGAAGTACTCTCATCAAAGGCTTATAAACTCGGATGATAAATTGATATTAGGACCAAAATACATGATCTTCAAATATAATTATAAAAACTTCTATTCTAGTATTAGACTTAGCATACTGAGATGTAATTCATTTATCACTTATAAATATTTGTTTCAACTCTTAGTTCATTGGAACAAAATAGTAAAGTGATAAGAATTTAATAACAAATCTTGTAATAGCAAGACAACATAAATTCCTACCATTGGTGAAACTATTTCTCATCAAATTCAGGATTTATGTCCAATTATAGATGAATTTGATCACTTTTCCTGCTTTTTATACTTTCTTATCAATAATAGAAAAATATCTATGATCTATATTGATATGTTTTCATTAATTAATATATTGTAATTAATTAATTACATTATTTTTTACAAACCAACCACTATTAATAGTAATGGTAATCATTAGTTCCTCTTAACCAACCATTATAATTATAATGGTAATATCTATTCTCATTCTTTACTATATTCATTATCATTTTTATTACTATTCTTCCATACAAACCAACCACCCTATAATTACAATGGATCTAAGACTAGAAGAAGCTGTGAGCATCTTTGTGACGATGAATCTAGGCCGGGAGCTATTGTGTCTGTGACGACAGATGGGGAACTACTATGTTTATAAGCTAGTGAGCTCATCGAGTTGGTGACAATGATTTGGTGTATAGACGGAGGGAGATGGAGTGACTAAGATAATGAGAGATAGGGAGTTGCAATAACTACTAGATTTGGAGTAGACGATAGCGATCTGGTGAGTGGCAGTTACGTGTGTTTGTAAAAGACTGTGAGTCAGAGAGACTGATTGGGTGACTTGAAGAGAGGGGGAAAGGATAAGGGAGTGGCTGCTACAGTTAAGAATAGAACTTAGGAGCGGTGAACTGGGTTTTGTACATACAAAATTTAGTATTTTAGTACCGGCAGTTGGTACCGACCAATACCAACTTTTTCACTTGATACCAACAAATATTTGGTCGGTATTTTATTTAAAAAATTGAGGGTCTTATTTTCAAAATAATAATAAAACAAACCCCTTGCCATCATTTGTCTCTCATTTTACTCTCTCTCTCTCTCTCCTCTCTTACGAAGTGTCCCAACCTCGACCCTTATCTGTAATCTCCTCCCTCACGTAGGTAGTCACTGGCCACCACGCGCTACCATCGGAGTTCGGACCATCTACCCATCTAATAATCCTATAGCTGTGAAAATCGCCGCAAACAAGGCCTTCGTGCTCATCAAATTAATCAATGAGAGCACCCATCCGATTGGTGTATTAAAGGATTGGGTGAGAGGAAAAATTGTGTGATTGTAAGAATTTTTCACATAGTGGATTTTCTTCTCTGTGCCCGTGGTTT
>JANZLC010000002.1:31374587-31408041 GCA_026413385.1 Erythroxylum gracilipes
AATTAAATTTAAAATATATAAATATTCAAATAAAAATTGATTTAATAATTAAAATATATTTCAAATAAATATTAATTATTTATTTTATTAAAATAAATATTATATAAGAGATTAGATAAATTTATTTAATTAAAAATAATTTATCTTTAAATTTTATCTAATATATAATTATTATTAGAGATAAAAATATAACTATATTAATATTAACAACTAAATATATTTTTATTTTTATTTAAAAGAAAAACCACATTAAAAAAAAACAAAAGTCTCAACTGGATAACCGATCTGAACTTCTGATCCCTCTATAGTGCATTCTCTAGCATCTAAGGGATCATTTGGTTCTACTTTTGTCTTGCTTTTGATAGTCTTAAACCTTGACCAAAATACCCACGTTTTTTCTCTTCATCATTCGTGCATTAATATTTTCACAAAGAAAGACTGTTTCTCTTATCAGCCAGCGACAGTAGCTGCATCATATGCCTGCTTCAACTTCTCTCCAAAAACTCTCTTCGTTTTGTAGGTGAGAGAAGTATCGTCGGAGACACCATGATGATGCTTCATGGTTTTCAATTTGGGGTCTTGCCTTTGGCTTTGTGAAGGGTAAGATATTAGAACCAACTTAGCGAATGACAGGTGTATATATAAACAATGGAAGAAAAGCTCGAGAGGGTGAAAGCCAGTGGCATAATCTTATATCTATACCTGAAAAGGTTTTCACAGATTTTTTCTACCAATACACTTCCAACTCGCGTACAAATGCGAAAACTTGAAACAGAGGATGCACTAACAATAGAAAGCCATATCCACGTACCGAAAGAGAAAACGAAAGGAACAAATACAGATAATATAACACAAACTTGGAGTTAGCCGAAGATGATGATACAAGTCGGTGCTAAGAGGGAAAAAAAAAGTTGAAGATCGGCGAAAAAAATCTGTTTCGGAAGAAACGAAAACCTGTTGTCAAATATTAGAGAAACGTCTTTTTCTGGTTTTCTTAATACGGTTGCAGTTTTTTATTTTTTAAAATACGGCAACGCAACAATAAGGATCAAACGTGTTTTAACCTAAAGTTTTATTTTTAATAAAAACCACAACTAAAAACAGAAAAAAAAAAAAGAAAACAAACACATCCTAAGTTGCTTCTTAATTTCATCATATTCAGAGTTTGTCTGCAGAAGTAAGCCCTGAAACCTATTTGCCCAACTTCTTGCCTTCCTATTTCACACATCCGACAGCAATGCGTCTACCAACCATACCACAGTTTTATTGTTACAACCCATGCAGGCAATGATTGTTCAATCTGTACATCTTAACCTGGCATGGGTTCCTCTCTCTTTTTTCTTTGTGAAGATTTGTACTGACAAACACTTCAGGGTGCGTCATTCGATTTTGGATCATATCATAACCAAACCGTTTGGAGAAAGTGAAAGTCTCCATCTTTAGTCAAAATAAAACAATGGATAAACATGGGATGATATTAGACGATCCACAAACCAAAGGCCCTGAAGCTACGTCCTCCCAGTCCTCACAAAAAACCATTCCTAACTTGGATGAGTCACCGAGTAGAAATGTTCTTCAATTAAGATGCAACTCTACTTTCACTTTCTTCCCATCAATACTTCCCCTTCTTTGCTCTTTAAACCCTTCAAAACCCTCAAGCCTCTCTGCTCCCTCTCAGACACCCACAAACTCGCTCTCACGCACTCCCTTCAAGCCCAGACCTTCCAGACTCTCGAATGGCCCTCACTCTGTCACCGACTTTCTCCCTTCACCTCAACTTCAATGGGCCATTCGGCTACCCAGAACGCGAACATCCCCATTGGCCAGAGCTTCGAGGAGAGCCTGAAACTCCTCGACCAGACCGAGGCAGCATTGAACGTTATGGAATCTGGGCCTTTGAATCTTTCTGAGATCGAGGATATAAGGGCCATTGTCAATTCTGCAACTTCTGGGACTTTGCTCACTGTTGGTGAGCTATGTGTCGTGAGGCGGACTCTGCGTGCTGCAAGTGCCATTTTGGAGAAGTTGAAAGAAGAGAAGTACAGCACGCAATCTCTTTCTCTGTTTATTGAACATTTCGTATGTTTTTAATGCTTAGAGCTAGGCTGCCGACAAAGGGTCTAGTATGCTTGGTAGTATATATACGTAATATCTCTGAATTGAGCCAGTGGATTCTAGTTTCTTTTTTAGTTTGAAGGTATTTCCAACGGTTTCCTTTTTTAGTTTTCTTAAGAACTTCTCCTGAAAGATGTCAGTGTTACATTCCATCCCTTTGCAATGATGATTATGTGGAATCTAATCTTACATATGAATAGGTCTTTCCCTCTGCTTGAAATACTTCAAAGTTGCAATTTCCAGACAGAACTGGAGCAAAAAATAGCATTTTGCATAGACTGCAATCTTTCAATAATTCTTGATAAAGCCAGCGAAGACTTGGAGATCATTAGGTCTGAAAGGAAAGAAAACTTGGAAAATCTAGATCTTTTGTTGAAGGAAATATCAACTCGGATTTTTCAGGCGGGGGGTGTAGATAAACCACTGGTAACCAAGCGGCGTTCTAGGTTTTGTGTGGGAGTTAGAGCTTCACACAAATATTTAGTTCCAGACGGTGTGGTTCTAAATGTTAGTAGTTCTGGTGCAACGTATTTTATGGAGCCCAGTGAGGCAGTGGAATTGAACAATTTGGAAGTCATGCTTTCCAATTCTGAGAAATCTGAGGAAATAGTCATATTAAGCCTACTGACCTCTGAAATTGCAGAATCGGGGACAGAAATCAAGCATTTGTTAGATGGATTTCAACAAATTGATCTTGCTTTTGCTAGAGCTGCTTATGCTCACTCGGTTGCTGGGGTCCGTCCTATTCTAACTTTTCAAGGCCACGGAGTGTTATCCTGTGCTGGAGCAGAAGGTCCATTAACAGTAGATATAGAAGGTATACGACACCCACTGCTTCTTGGATCATCTAACAAAAGTTTGACTAATGTCCTTGGATCCAACTCTGTGGAGTTAACTGAGCCACATAGGGTAAATGGTGTAATGGTTACTAGACATTTGTCAGACAACTTGACTGATTTTCCTGTGCCTATAAACATTAAAGTGGGATCTGGAATTAGAGTGGTTATCATCTCAGGACCTAATGCTGGAGGTAAAACTGCTTCAATGAAAACTCTTGGCATGGCTTCTATTATGTCAAAGGCTGGCTTGTTTTTACCTGCAAAGAATGTCCCAAGGCTTCCTTGGTTTGATCTTGTTCTGGCAGACATTGGGGACCACCAGGTACAAGTTACTTGTTCATGGGAAATTACTGCTCTGTTCTGTTTGTTGGCCCGTTCCATTCTGACTCCAATATTCTTTCATTGAAGTCTCTAGAACAAAGTCTCTCAACTTTCAGTGGACATATAACGCGGATTAGGAAGATCTTGGACGTGGCCTCAAACGAATCGCTTGTTCTTATTGATGAAATCTGTAGCGGAACTGATCCTTCGGAAGGGGTGGCACTTTCAACCAGCATCTTGCAGTATCTAAAAGACCACATAAACTTAGGCATTGTGACTACTCATTATGCTGATTTAAGTCTCCTAAAAGATCAGGATGCTCAATTTGAAAATGCGGCTATGGAATTTTCTCTTGAAACTTTACAGCCTACTTATCAAATCCTCTGGGGTAGTACCGGTGATTCAAATGCATTGAGCATTGCTAAACTAATGGGTTTTGATGCCAGTATTCTTGAACGTGCACAAAACTGGGTTGAGAAGTTAACTCCTGAAAAGCAACAGGAGCGAAATAGTTTGATCTATCAATCATTAATGGAGGAAAGAAACAAATTAGATGCTCAGGCCCAGGAAGCTGCATTCCTTCATGCAGAAATTATGAAGCTTTACAATGAGGTAGAATTTATAACTTCTAACCAATCTTTACAGCTTTTAATTTGTTATCTTTCTTTTATAATACTGCTATAAGTTCATATTTTGGTTCACAATATCACTGATAAGTCATGAGCACTGGTGATTGGCGCTTTGCTGTTGCACAATTTGTAGCCCTATTGAGACTTGATTCTCTTGTGTTAGCATTGACAAATTCTTGAACGATAACCAACTTCCTATAAATCAAGTACTTTTTTTCCAATTTTAACCATGAAAGCCTGAGATAATAAGTGATTCTGCTCTTGCCTGTCTTGTTGCCTAGGTTTTCCAATGTGAATTATTCATGATGATATTCTCAATATATATATATATATATATATATATATTCATGATGCCTAAAATAGGATGGATAGGAACCAGAAAATTGGAGTATATAACTTTCTGAACAGTGAGATAGAAAATAATAAAATATATCATACACGATTCTGGATTAATATTTATGGTATGCTACCAGTTGTTTATGTTATCTCCTTTTCTACCTTGTTTCTCATTTTTTCTTAACATGATCAAGATTAAATATGAGGCGGAAGATCTTGATCAACGTGTGACAGCTCTAATGGAAAAGGAAGAACAGCAGGTTAAAGAAGAGCTAAAAGCAGCAAAATCTCAGATACATGATGTGGTTCAGGAATTTGAAAACAGACTCAAAACAGTGAGTCGAGATCAATTCAGTTCTCTTATTAGGGCATCCGAAGCTGAAATTGCTTCCATAGTCAAAGCACACCGTCCTAGGGATAATCTAACTGTCAGAAAAGTTGATACTACTCCCTACACCCCACAGCTTGGGGAACAAGTCCAAGTGAAGGGACTGGGAGGGAAGTTAGCAACTGTAGTTGATGCACAGGCAGATGATGAGACAGTCTTAATCCAATCTGGTAAAGTGAGAGTTCGTGTGAAAAAGCACGACATCCGAGCAATTCCAATTAACAAAAGGAGAGATGCTACTGATTTAGCTGCGGGTTTTAAGAGACAGGTGTGTAGAATATCATACTACATAAATTATATAAACATATAATATTTTTGGGCTTCTCATTTCATTTTCATATGTCTTTATAAGTATCTAATGAAGTTTATTTAACCCGATATTTTATATGAGTATGTAGCAATACTTGTTTAATCTGCTTGATGGAAGATGTTCCTCCTTTTGTCTCTCTTATGGAGCTCTGGACTTTCTGCATCCAAAATTTTGATTTGGATTAAATAGTGAAGTCATGATTTTTTAACTGCACGTTTAACCAGATTTAGCTTCTTAAACAATTTCTAGCTTTTCTTAGAATCAAATTCTTTTTTAGAAGATAAATGAATTGATATTTAGGAAAAGTTACAGAAAAGAGTCCTGAATGAGACAAACAAGCTGTGATAACAGGGTTTATCCCAGGGGCTTAGTTACAAAAGGCATCCAGATAGCCTACCCAAAAACTAACAGCAAAAGTTGGGAAAGTCTAATAAGATTATCCAAATGCTCTCTCATATTTGCCTATTGATCATCTTTCTATGTGTTTTAGGAAAAGCAGCCTTTGGTGATGAAAACAGATGAGGAGATTTCTTATGGTCCGAGGGTGAAGACATCAAAGAACACTGTGGATCTTCGCGGAATGCGGGTGGAAGAGGCTGCTATCCAACTCAATATGGCCTTATCCTCGAGTGAGTTACGTTCTGTTATCTTTGTTATACACGGGATGGGCAGTGGAGCTGTGAAGCAGCGTGCACTGGAGATATTAGGAAAGCATCCCCGTGTTGCCAAGTATGAACCAGAAAGCCCATTGAATTTTGGCTGTACAGTTGCTTATATAAAATAATATGTCATTTTTCATGGCTGGTGGATTGGTCTTGGTGGATTGCATGATCAACGTGTTGGGTTGCACAATTAGTTATTTGAATTCTTTTTCCGAACAGATTGCCTGGGGTTATGGTTTGCATAACTGAGTGTATGTCAATCCTTTAATGGTTCTTACATTTGATCAAGTTTCATACATGAAAATGAATCTACGAAGCCATTGTACTTGCAGCTTCTATGCATGCTATGAAATAGTATTATAATATATTCATTGCTTATGGAAGTAAGCTTTATATGGGTGCGTGGCCTACATTCCACGTTTATTGCATGGTGAGATGGAACTATACATATCCATTAGCATTCACATTTACAAGCTCCTTTAACAACTACTTATCCGAAGTTATGTGTTTGATGCTGTGAACTCACTGGGTGTGCAAATGGGCAAATATGTAGAAACGGAATCTTGATTTATTGAAATAGTATGATTGAGCAAAGTACTATTCATAGATTTCTCTTAATTAATCTGCCATGCTATTGACAATCAGAGAAGATTTTAATATAGAAAACCAAGTTTAGCTCAATCATACTGTGGTTTATGACCATACCCAGTAGTAGGATACTTAAAGCATAGTAGAGTTTATGCCTTTGCTCCCTTAAGTTCAATGGCTGCCAGTTGGTCGTACCCAACCAGCGGTGGATTTCCAATGAGGAGGCAGAGGACTATGGACATCAACATCTGCTGTCCTCCCTGGGTCAGGTTCACGAGCCAAGCCGCTCAGGTTGTTATGAAGCTCTGGAATATGGACATCAACATCTGCTGTCCTCCCTGGGTCAGGTTCACGAGCCAAGCCGCTCAGGTTGTTATGAAGCTCTTGATAAGTACCGATATGAGAAAATGAGGGTGTGGGAGCAGGAGGGACTCTGCGACCATAACATACTCCTATGATTAATGACACAGTTAAGGCTGTCAAAATCCATGATTTAAATGTTGCCATTTTAAGGACAGGCTGCGGCGGATGTGTGCTTGGGATGGTTTTGTTTTGTCCACTTTATATAGTGAATTCAACGTGTTCGCATGCTTTGAACGTGAATAAGAATTGATTACGTCCTTTTCCTAATCTCAGTCATACTCATAGCATGCTTTGAGCGTGAATAACAATTGATTACGTCCTTATCCTAATGTCAGTCATACTCAGCGCATGCTTTGAGCGTGAATAAGAATTAGTTGAATATGGATTATTACACTAAACTAGCATGTTTATCGCGAAGAGAATCAATGTACCGACGGCTTGACGATTCTAGCAGTCTTATTAAGTCCAAGTTACATATCCTATAGGAGCCTCTGATAATCGTTATGGAGCTAATCCGTCAAGATGCGCAAGGCTCGTCATATTATAGAACATTGCAATAATATTCTTCTTATTTCCTTTGTGACTAAAAAAAAAAAAAGAAGAATTAGTTGAATACGTTAAACTGCACATTCGATCGCGTGTCGTATAAATGCATGTATGAAATGATTTTTTTTTTTTCATAGTCTTCCACAAACCAAAGGTAGTTCAAAAAAAAAAAAAAACCTTCACCTATCTTATTAATTCAACGAGTTCATGGTCCGCCGTAGCCAACACCGGTCTTGGGAGGTTAATGCCGACCCAGGTCACCTGCAATAGTTTTCCTATCCGGGTCAGGCTCACGAGCCGAGTTGATTAGTTTATTGTCTGGTTCATCGTTAATGCCCCGAGGAAACAAGGCCTTGTATGCAACTTCACCTATTTCAGTCGGTTTCAAAACCCTGTAGGTCATGGGGGAAACATGGACTACGTGACCATAACACACCCCTAGGATCAGTGACACAGAAGGCTGTGAAAACCCATAATCTTGATGCTGCCATTCTCATCTATGAATAGGATGGCTTTATCTTGGTAGTTTATGTAATGAAAGGCATAAGTGTTTCCATTGAACATGCTCTTGGTATCGGGTATTATTATACACATTATAATCAAAACATGCTCTTGGGATCGGGCTTTAAGCTCAAGAAACAAAATATTTTCATCTTTCAGCAAACTTTGAAAAACTTTTTAACTAGTTTGAATCAAAAAATTTTTTTTATCAAAATGAGGTATTTTGATACTTTTGAAAATTTTCAAGTGTTGAAAATTAATGGCTTTGTATGGATTCAAGTAACCAAAGGGTTTAGTTTAATTAGTATAAATCATGGTCTTTTAGAAACAAAATGAGTGATTTGGTTTGACAATAGTAAGAATATCGGGTAGTCGATGAGATAACCAATTAGCCAAAGATTTTTACTTGACTAATCGATTGTATTTTTCAAAATTTATAGAACATGTACATTTCGTTAAGCCGGTGGTTTGATTAGCCAATACCCTGGTCAAATGTGTTTAAGCTAGCTGATTAGCCTAGAAATTAAATATTATAAAGGCTAGTTTATATGTTTAATGACTACTAAAAGTATTTTTGGGTTTAGATAGACCAAAATTGAGTTGAAACAAGAATTTTTGGGATACTATAGAGTTGTTAGAAGCTTGAGAGACTAAAAACTACATTTTAATTATATATGTACATTTCATAAACCATATTGAGACCTAGCTCATTAGTGTAAACGAAAAAGGAAGATTGTAGAAATTAGGAAGAACTAGGGTAATTACTACGAGGGTTCCTTTTAAACTTGAACAAGAGTTGTAAAGAATTAATCTTCACCTATAACAAAGGAAGAAGAGTAAGAGTCCTCTTATCCGTAGGAAAGATGTCGTATAAAAAATTATTTTTCACTCATTGAACAAAGAGAGAGAGAGAGAGAGAGAGAGATTTAAGTGAAGCTTAGAGAATAAATGTTGGCCAACAATTGTTTGACTAAATCAGTATAAATTAATTTTGCATTTCTTTATCATTATTTTATTTTCCACTAAAATTTATTTATTTATGGTTTCTTCAATAAATCTATATATGCATATTGCAATAGTATATTCATATTCTTACATAATTTATTTAATAGTCTTTAAATAGGCCAAAAGTATACATACATTATTCATTCTCTTTTTATGTGTCATCCAAGGACCAGCAATTGGAATCAAAGTGGTCTCATTCATTTTAAATAGATTTCTACTGAATTTTGGTTAAAGATCACATAAAAATTTTTTATCTCCTTTTAGTCAAGGTAATCAATGTATAAGTAGGTCCCTTTTCTTTAAAGGTGACAATTACATATATTAGAAAAAATAATGAAATACTTCCTTTTAATCAAAAGGGTTGATCTTTATAGAGAATAATCTTTATGCCCCAATGAAAAATATGGTTGTAGATAAGGTAGAGGCTAAGATAAACAAAAGATAAAAGTGAGTGGAGCAACATGAAATTACCTATGAGATATGAGAAAAATTTTAAATCATATATAAGCGCACTAATTAAGTAAAAAGGATCAAAATGGGCTTATTAGGGCATCAATATAAGCTATATCATATATAGAAAATAAGTTCATTTCTAATACGTATAAGCACTTCATTTATATCATAAATGCTCTAAAAAGTCATAGAAATACTTGTAATATAATTGAATTTGTGAGAAAATTACTTATTTATTTACCAAAGGATTAGGAGATAAAGAAGACAACCATATAAGAAACAAAAAATTTGAGCACCTTGTCATTAAAGAGTTAATTGCACTATATCTCACCTATAAGATGTGGATAAAAGAATCACATGAAAATGAAGTCGATCTAAAAATAAGGGGCGTATCTTTTAAAATTTTTAACAATAAGGAGACTTTCACAAGTGAAAGTGATGAGAATGACATAAAGCTCATCACAAAGATATTTAAGTTCTTAAATGAGGGATAAAAATTTGAAGAAAAAACACTTAAAACTATATAAGATGACAGTAGTAATTCTATAATGATAGGATGTTAAAATTTCATGTAATAAGTTAGTGAATTTCTAGAGACTATAAGCATGAAAAGGAAGAAAGTCTTTTCCAAATATAAAAAGGCTAAAAAACTCTTAGATGTATGTAGGATTGAGAATGATAAATTAAAATATGACATGCATGACATGATATAATTTAAAAGTATTATAATTAATAATGACAATAAGTATGATTTATTATATAAAATAAGGAATTTAAGGATGTCTTCTAATAATCTATTTTCCAAGTTCATTTTTATGAAAAACTAAAATGCATATTTAGAGCCTAAAAGAGCTTGAGTGATAGGTGAAACAAATGAATTATCTATCTTGAGCTTAAAATAAAAGAAAGCCCACACATTAATGGAACACATATCACCATATAAACTTTCACGCATCCCAAGTATAAGGTTACTTTTTAAATTTTTCATCAAAAATTAGTAACTTTTTCTTTCTATCTCTACTAACTTGACCATCAGGGACCAAACATTAAACATAAGTTTAACATTTAGCTTTGTAGGCCTAAAGGAAGATAAAGAAAGCCTTAACTAGAGACACAACCCACCACAAGCTTATAAATCAAGCATGGAGTTTAGACAATAAATTGATTCACACTAAGGATATCTAAATTTACACAAACTGATTCACACCAGGCACATTTAAATTTATAATATATCATTTGTTCCTTATTATGGGGGTCGTGATTCACTGATTTTAAGAAGCTTACAATTAGTAATCATAGATCCATATCCCCTTTAATAAGATAGTATGGAACCAACATAATCCCATCCTCGACCTACACAACTTCCTTCTAACTTTGATTATGCAAGTCTTCTAATAACACCTTAAGAGATTACAAGAATAACTACATTCATTAACTGTAACTAATGTGTGATATGCTATATGTTTTAAATCCAAAAGTGCACGATGTAGTTGTAGCTAGCACTAACAAGTATGAGTTGATCTCACGAGGACTACAAATACCAATAATGATCTCTTTTCTATTATCTAACTACCAAATAAGATGAAGATTTCATTAAAAACTAAACTAAACTAAAACTCAACACAATAATGAATTAAGATAAATATAACACACAGATTGATCCAATATCAAATAACTAGTACTTAGGCGATGAATCCCCCAAGAATCTCTTAAGTACTAACCATTTATCATGCAATTCAATTATTGATCTTTGGATTGTGGAAATTACTATCTTATGTTAAAATATTTCTCAAGAATATTAACAACTAATCATCAATTGATTAACTAAAAGCTCTTTCCAGCTAAAACACTTAAGATCACATTATTTGATTCGTGAATTTCTCTATTGAGTTTGACTCTAATCCAAAGGGTTTATCTTGACCTATCTCTAGGTTTACATGCAAATCTTTCCAATTATGGTAGAACTATCATACAAGAGGATTTCTCAATCACAATAATATGAAATCAAACATTGAACTAATATCTCAATCATGGCTAGAAATGCATAGTTGAATTTCAATGAATCAATTAATAAAATTGCATTAAGTACAGAATCAAATCATATTATCCATCCTTACTTAGGGTTCATCCTACCTAGGCATTAAACGAACTTAGTTCCTAAACATATAAAATGAAACAAACATCAAAAGTTCAAAAGAATATCAAAAAGAAAATAGTCCATTTATATGTATATCCCCTTTTTCTCTAATGAAACCCTCTTAATTCCTTGATAAAAGGTTGCTTTCTATCAGATCTCTGGAAGTAATCTTCATGTTTTTTTTTAAATCTTAGGTTCATAATTTTGTCTCCATCTTTAGATTTGGCTATAAATTCTGACTCTAACTGTTTCCTCTTTGTCCCCTCTTTATAATTTCCTTCTGTATTATGAAATCAAGATTTTTGGATTATACATGGTTTATCACACGACCATGTGAGTGACCTTGTATCTAAAAAAATACTTAAATATCATGACTTTACATGTTCTCAGTAGCTTACATGGGTATGGGACACGACCGTGCATGTTACTTATATGGGCGTGTATCTCTACATAGACAAAAATAAAATCTTTAAGGCTTTACACATTTATAGTCTCTTACATAATCTTTTTACGCTGTCGTGTATGTTACTCATATGGTCGTATACATCTTCACATAGGCGTATATCTTCAAAACAGCTCCAATTCTTTCATTTTATGCCATGATTTTCTCCTAATTTTTCTCCTTTTCATCTACGAAAGCAATTGAGACGAGAAAACACACTTGAAATAAGTACCAAAAATAACATCAAACTCTCTAACAAGAAAAACACATTCAATATGGACAAAAAGACATAATACATTAATCTTTTATCAGTAACTTTCCATTCCAAACCCATAACTATAAAGACTCGTGAGATTAAGTCTAAACCACTTTAAAATTCATAAAAAGTGAAGGTAGTACAAAATGAAGCTTATCATATCAAACTGATAAGTTATGAAAGACCAATCAATTTAAATAATGAATAAGATTCACCTACTACACATTATTATAGATTGATTTCTTTTAATGTGTCACAAGATTAAGACCAAGACAACACATGTGTTTACTTTAATGACTTTTTTTATAATAAGCATACTACTATAGCCCTTACTTCCAAAATTAAAAATTCCACCATTGGAACCTTACAATGGAATTGATGGATTTGCATGGTGTCCAAACAGAGGCTGAGGTTGCTTCTGACTTTTTCATCTACTTTAACATGCATAAATAGAGATTGGTGCCATATGCTTTCTATAGGCTTAATAATAAGCTTTAAATAATTAAAAATAATTAATTTAAGACTCAGTTTGCTAGAAATCAATGTAAAACTCGTGATTAGACACAATTTAAAGTAATGTAAAGATCAAGTGAAACCATTCAAGATTACACAAAAAGTGGTCGAGTCTTAGAAACAAGCAAATACTTCAATACTTCTATCATAATTGGAGAAATGTTTAAATATACACTAGCTCTTATAGAAGTCTTTGTAAATGGAAAAGATACATACTTTTTAAGTGTCCAAGAAAGGGCACAAAGATACATTCATTTAGATGAATCAAAAATATCTATAGAGCATACAAATAGTTTTAAAAGGCATATAAAACAATGCTAATACAAATAGCAATGTGCATTACAAACACAGGAAAAGTAGGATTATAGACCTATTAAAAGAAATACGGTTGTTAAATACCCCAAGAAAGAGAGTAGACTTTGAGGAAAAGCAGAGATTAAGCTAATTGCATTGAACACATCTCTTAACCATGTATTTAAGTTCATTAAGGAAAAACAAAATTCCCTTGCTCAATGCCACTAGTTAGACAATACAAAAATTATGTAGATTCTATTGAGATTAGGATCACGACACCAAAGAATGAAAAAATATTAGATGTACTATTTGGGAGCTCATATTTCGTGGACATTTAGAATAATTCATAAGAAAGGATAAGGATGTTCATAAAATAAAAAGCCTCCATTGCATAGGCATGATCAACTAGTAGTTATCCAAAGGTCACAAACACTAAATCAAGGAAGAAGGGAAAACACAATTCTTGGAAGAGGTAGCTATTATAGTAGTGTTAATGTACATATGATACATCTAAGTTAACATCATAACAGACATTGAAATTAAATGGAAACGCATAGGGAGACAAATAATATTCAATGAAGAAGAGGATTCAGGTCAATGTAATCCATATAAAGTTATGGTGGTTATCAAGGTGAACATTGCAAACACTTTGAAATAAAGTGAATTTTGATAGATAATGGATGCTTTATAGATCCGTTCAAAGCGATGGACTAGGTTCATAACAACTGTGACAACTTCTTTCCCTCTAATTAGGTTTGGTGGAGAACATATTATTCTACCCCATATGAGTGAAATTTTAAACAAATGTTATGAGGGTTTCTATGAATCACATTAAGGTTATACAACTTTATATCATAAGATACTATAATGAAGCTATTTATGGCTAACTATGAGAAAGAACATAATAGAATATGTGAGAACATACTATAAATGTTAGAGATATTCACGTTTCCACCATCTACCTTTTGCATACCTCTCACTTATTTCATCTTCAATACCATTCACATAGTGAAGTATTGACATTCTAGGCCCATTTCCACCAATCATCAGATAGTTCATGTTCATTATGGTGATGGAGGATTACTTCACTTAATGGGCAAAAGCAGAGTCTTGCCCAATTATAACATGGAAAATAGTGGTGCAATTTTCTTATAAGCCAAATAATGTACATATATTTCTTTCCTTTAACCATTTTGATAGATAATGGTTCAAATTTTATTTTCGCAAGCTTAAAGTAACTTTGTGATTCCTATAATTTCAAATAAAATTTTACATTTTTTGCATATCCATGGATTAATGGACTAGCACAAGTCA
Organism: Erythroxylum gracilipes; assembly: GCA_026413385.1. Lineage (NCBI taxonomy): Eukaryota > Viridiplantae > Streptophyta > Magnoliopsida > Malpighiales > Erythroxylaceae > Erythroxylum > Erythroxylum gracilipes. The sequence goes on from JANZLC010000002.1 coordinate 31,388,600, forward strand.
ACAACAAGACCATATTACAAGGTTTCAAAGTAAGGGTAGACTAAGGAAAACATGTGTGGAAGATGAGATGTAGAGTATTCTTTAGAGTTGTCAAACAACGCTAAGAAAATCACGTGAAAATCCCGTTCAACTTAGTATATGTTATGAAAGTCTTAATCCTAATTAGGTCTAACAATAATAAATCAAAGATGAGAGTAAAGCTTGACTTAATAGAGAAAAGAAGAAAAGAGACAAACTTGAAGAACCCTTCATATCAATAACAAGTCAAGATTTTTAATTAAAAAAAGTCGACAACATGTCAATTTAGGGTTCAAATAGAAAGATTTTTACAATGTTACATTTCTTTGTGAATGTTACCAAATATTAGCGTTTAAGTTAAATTTTAGTAAAAATATCTAAGTTAAAACTATCCCTTTTATTGGAAACTAACTTTTGTCAAATCATAGGCATAGTGAAAAAAAATAATTTTTACAATTTTTCCAATCAAATCTCTTTAATTGAATAACTTGAAAACATAAATCATAAATAAGATATTGACTCATATCTAATTTAAATTCCTCCAAAATTTCTTCTATAGTTATCAACAACAAAATGTCTATATGTCCAACCTCTAATAGTATCCATATAGTAGTAGAAAAGAACTCAATGCTTAAGAAAAAAGACATAAGTGCTAACTCCCTTTTACCCTTTTCTATTTTATTGAAAAAGACATTAGGGTTTCTTTCTTATTGAGATTAAGGATCCTAATTATACCTAAAGTCTAAGTCTAAGTCTAATTATAATTAATTTTAATAAAATTAAATATCTTATATTTGATTCTTAAAGTTTTTCAAACTGCTCTTTATATGTGACCCATTAGATTTTTAGTATGTTAGCAATGATTTGTAATCATATATCAAGATTGAGATGACATTTAGATCTTAATTCTCTAATGAAAAGTAACTTCAATTAAATTATCAAGGATTGGAGAAGCATCCTTATGGCTAAGCCATATGCCTCATTATTTTCTTTAGTTGATAGAAATGAACTTTGGCATGAACATATCACCAAGGTGTAAATCTTATTATTTCTTTGAGATTAATACCAAGCTTACTACACGACTGTATCTCTCAACCATAGATCTTCCTGTTTCTTCTTTAACTTGAGCATAGTTTCTTACACCACTTTACACCCTAAAATTACTAAAATATAACTCATTACACCCTAAACATGGTAATAGAGATAACAGTAAGAGCTTATTTGGACCTTTTGTGAAACTTTAAAGTGAAAACTCACACATTTAGCTAATATTTTAAAAATCACATCAATGTTTAGGAGGTCCAAATTGGCTAATTGTGAAATTAAATAGGATAAATTTATGACCCACATATTAAGAACTACCAAAAACATAACCCAATTAGGATTTAGAGTATTACCAGTATCATTTTAAAAATATTGGAAATTAATGTGATATCATAGATAACTATAAGGACTAATTTAGACTTTTAAGAAATGTCCAAAGGCAATTCGTATCTTTTACCAATAAACTAACATATAAAAGATAGATGAGAAAAGGGTTTAAAAAAATTAAACAAAAAATTAAGCTAACATGTGTTAGAAATTATATGTCGACTCTTTTAACATTTTTTAAAGTCTTTAATATAATTATGTTATGGAAACATAATTGCTTTTACATATAATGACAACTATATTTTCAATAGTCACTTATTTACAAGCATGCTTGTTTAAAAAATGTTTAGTTCTATTTTGATATTTTTAATATTTAAATTTGAAACTTATGCATAATAGAGGCTAAATAAGGATATAAGAAAAGAAAAGTAAATAAAAAAATGAAGGAGATACTACTCTTTCTAAAAGACTTTTCAGTTGTATAATTTATGTTAACTAAAAATATTAGATAATATTTAAGAATGCACAATAAGACTTACACAACAATGTTACGAATATCATATCGGACTTCGTACCATATTTGGTTATGATACGATACGACACTAGTATCGGTCAATATCGGATACCATTTTGGATTATTTTTGAAAATTATAAAAAATTTCTAAATTTTATAAATTTGAAAATTAATTCCTTAATATATATTGTTATTTTTTTAACTTTACTTCAATCATATCTTAATAAACCATAATAATATAAAATTGATATAATAAATACTTCTTTATTTTTATTAATATTATTTTCACTTATTTCTTATAAATTAAAATAAATTTAATTTCAAATAATATTTTTACATATTTTGAAATTTATTATAATATTTTTCATACGTATATATTAAAATATATACTATCAATATAAATGTAAAAATTTAAAAATTATTAAATATGATTGTATTAAATTAATATATTTAACTATGTAATATATAATCACTTTGCATAAGTCCAATGACATTAAAAAAATATTTAATACATTTTTATTTTTATATTTTGTTAAAAATTATATACAATTTTATCATATTGACGGGGAAGCTCCTCCATTCGTCCTGTCACTATCATCACAAATTCTTTTCCATCTTTTATTAGGACTTGCTTCCTTTATGTTTAATATCTTTCAAAAGCTTATTTAGCTCCTCTTCATCAATAATGGAAATATCATCATCTCGATCTTAAGCATCTTGGAAAGGAAGGGGTTTGAGTCTGAGATGGTCCAACAGTGTTCAAGCCTTGATCTAATTTATCTTCATATCCAGTAGGAACATCTTGTAGTTCAAAGATGTTGCGATCTTCAGTGTACTCATAAAAATCTTACTTGTAACTAATTCTTTTTGGCAAGATTTGCAACTTTTTTTCTTGGCAATAGACATCCATCCCAATAAGTATGTCAGGAAGATTATGTCAGGAAGATTACTTTCTAATATTTTTGTCAAAATGACACAACTTGGGAAGAACTTTATCCGAGTCCTTCTCTTTGTGATAAGGTCTATCTTAAAGGATTTGTCGTTAGTTACAATAAAGTATTCCTCATAAGGATGTTATTCTTCTGTAGGAAGAATATGTGGTTTTATAACACTTATATAAGAGCATGTATCCATATAACTAATAGCTAGGATTGGTCTGTGATACTTTTCTAGAAGTAATTAGAGCTTGACATAGGGTCATGTTACTACTGGCTTTTTGGGCTCTCGCTTGAAACAAGACTGCTTCCTCATGTACATTGGTTTGTTAGCTTCTTCATCAAGAGGAGAAGTTTCATCATCAGTAGATTCACAGTTAGGGAGTGCAAACAATATCTTTTCATTTTCATTAGACTATTCTTCAAAAAGAGACTCAATATCCTCGCCATCTCTTATGAGCATCATAACTTTAATAGACTGTAGGATTTTCATATCCTTGTTGGTCCTTTTTGGGCATCTGTTTGCATAATGACTTGGTTGTCCACATAGGTAACACCGATATACCTTTTTAGTTTCAAAAGTACATCGCTTATCTTATCCTCTTTTTCTTCTTTCTGTTGAAAGGGTGAACTTGTAACAACTTTCTTCTAAAATGTTTCTCCATCTTTGTGTTATATGCAAATTTCTCTTTGTCTTTGTATTTGATCTTTAACTAGGGCTTCTTGCACGCTTGTTTAAGATGAGGTCCACCTTTGTCAAGCGTTACTAAACTGATTGGCAAATTTCTTTAAGAAAGATTTTAGAAATATCTCTATGAAGAGAATGAACTGCTCTTTATAACTATGGCTGTAACTCATTAAGAAGAGAAACAATGAATGTGTACCGAAGATTGACATCATTAAATTCATTAAGCATATAATTTTCTTAAACATTCGTTAAAAATGCTTTTGCAAATATTTCTTGTTCATACAACAACATTTTATTTTAAAGTACTCATGTCTACTTTATAGATCAATGAGCTAGAAAAATCCATTGAATTCTTGATGAATCATTCCTAACAAGGAATTAGCTTTTGACAATTATAAGACTTGCATGCATCTATATTTAATAAGGCTTTATAACCATTCTCTTAAAATTCTTGTCATTTTGGAGACAATTTGTCAAGATATCTTTAAGAGAAATATTTGGCCTTATCATTTTATGATCTATCCAAGAACTTTATTCATGCAGTCGATCTCTCTATTTTGTTAGTGGGATATCATTAAAAGTGAACCATGGTCCTGAAGTAGGTTTATAGATAGGGGTTACTTAGGATCTTACTGGTTCAGTTATTAACTCTGCATCTTCAACTTCTGGTTCAACTTCTATGTGTAGTTGAGAAGAGTATGGAACATCCATCATCATTTGAGATATTTGAGTGACATCTGTAAGCTATTCAAAGCTTTCTGGAAAAGAATCAGAATTTAGTTATCAGTGTGACTATCAAAGCTATCTAGAACTGGTTGAAGGATAACTATGAATTCTTGATTGGGCATAAGTTATTTTGTTATGTTTAGGGAAGGTCTTTCTTTTGGTGGAGAAGTTGGTAGTGTTTTGATTTGTAATGGTTGAGAAGTTGATCTTTTACTGGTAGGTTTGGCTTGGAAGGTTTTGATGGTTATTTAAAAGTTTGTCTTAATAATGGATAAGACATTTTGAAGACCTTTCTATAGTCAATAGCTTTAGGATATGATGGAGTGTTATAAGTAGGTCTTATAGTTGTAAATGTCGAGGGGTATGGTTTATATATAGCTCTTGATTGTTCTTCAGTCATATCTGACTCAATTCTTTTGAGTTCTTCTAAAACTTTTTGTAGTTCTCTTTTTTTTTCTTGGAGAAATTTGGTCCATAATAATGTTAATCAATATATCTTCTCAAATCAGAATCAAATTGGTAGCTTGATTGAGTAGTCATTGATGTAATTGTCACATTCGAAGAGATATAACATCAACATTTAAATTTAGTCCTTATGCATGTTGGGATAGACCATCAAGCTTTGAATCAATTCTGGAAAGGACATTGTTCTGTGCTACAACATTTTGTGTCTGCTAATTTAATACTTCTTCTCCTGGAGAAATTGGTAGATAATTACTATGTAGATCGATACCTATTGATCTTGAGTATGACCTTATAGATACCTTAGCTGTTTTATTAGTTTGAGTTTCCAATTGTGAAAATCTTTCTCATATGGTCTCATCACCATACAAGGAAATGGTTCGGGGATCTTTTTAAGGATTGGAGAGATTATTGGCACAAAACATCTTTATTAAATATAATGTTCCTTTTCAACTGCTCTCAATATTTCACAGAGATCCTTCGATACCACTTAGGAGCCTTGGTTAGAGGGTTACAGTCATATTAGGGAATCACCGGCGATATGATAAAACAAACCACTATAAGAGCTCAAAGATAGACAAAGATGATTGTAGCTAAGACTCCAGGTATACTAATCGAGCCACAAACCTTTTATCTCTCATCGAGCGTCAACTCTCAAAGTCTGCCTCTTAAGGATCTAAGCTAGCTAATCTTCCTCGTATAACTTAAAACTTAAATAGGATCATAGGTTAGATACTTTCTTACGCATAGGATCCTTATAAAAAGACAAGTGTAGAGCATACATGTATCTTTGTATGATAGAAGTAAACTTATTGAAGACTCAAGTTTTCAAGGGAGAGAGACAGTTTTTAGAGAAAAGCTATATAGAAATATATAGCTTTTATTAAATGGAAATGTTTCTTAGATACAATAAAGCTTGAATTAAAACTTAGTTACAATAGAAGTCAAGGAGATTCCAAATATCTATGAACAAGAACAAGAACAAGGTCACTTCACACTTTAGATAAGAGCACTATCATATTAACTATTTTCGATAAGAACGATGTTATATCACACTATAAATAGATAAGAAAGAAGTCACATCACAAAAGACACCTAACATAAAGACAAGTAACTTTAAATAGAGGGAGTCACAATAATAATGTAAGAAATTCTAATCATCATGCTTGTCGACACCTAACATAAAGACAAGTAACTTTAAATAGAGGTAGTCACAATAATAATGGAAGAAATTCTAATCATCATGCTTGTCGAATATGTTGTTGCCACGATTTGATAGGGATGTAATTATTATTTTATATAGGAAAATTTTAAAGTTTTTTCAATTTAATTCTAATTTTTTTCTAAATTTATAATTATGATTGGTATTTGATTAGTAATTGACCGGTATTCTAGGTAATGACTGAAACCAACCTAAAGAGTCGATACCAAAGTCTAGTACAAAAATGTTTTGTTTGATCTTGATTTTTTTGTCTAATACTGATCGATACGAAGCAATACTCTAAACAATGATACATAATATGTCTAAGTTAAAGTCTTTTTAATTAGAAGAGAGAAATAATGTTGACAAGAAAAAAAAGTAATAAATTTAACAGTCAATTAAAAGCTAAACGGACCAAGTCGTATGATCCAATATTGTATTCTATTGTCAATCTCGATAGTTAGACTACTTAATCCTCCTCATCTTTTTATGTACTTACTTTAATTGTAAGGATGACAATAGGTTAGAACTTGACTTGAATTTTTTTAAAAATAAAAAAATGCAAAAATGACATTGATTTTAGCAAAATTATATTATTTTATTTATAAAAGTCATACCGCAGGTTGAACCGGGTCAAGCCTGGGTAGACTTACTGAAGCCCAATTTTTTTAGAAAAACTCAGATCGAGACTCGATTAACTAAGACCTGATCCATTAATTTTGCGCCAGGCGAGCCACACCTGGGCACAGTCGCTATCTCTACTTTGTTGATTAGACTTTCATTTAACTTTTCAAAAGAAAAAACCACTCTGACAACTTGCAAGAGAAGGCAAAGGGAGAATCATACTCTCCTTATCCTTCGCATGCAAGCTACTGAGCAACTAGAAAAGTAGGAATAAATTATTATATATTTTTTCAAATTAAATTAATTATTGCTTTACTTTATTTATATATTTATTATGTCCAAATAAAACGTGGGCCTTTGTTACTGTGGTGTGGCCCGGTTTGTAAAAGTGTGCATATATATACATGTACCAGACGGTAGATAGATTGGTGGAGCTCTGGTTCGGCTTTTGCCCATACGGCTCTGTAAATCCCCGAATAAACGCAGTTACTATTGGGCTTCGGGTTAACCAATTTAGATTCAGGTGCTTCAGGTGTGTTCTTGGAGCTTCAACTCACAATTATTGTGCTTCATCGGTGCTTGGTTTATTGGTGGCTTGTGTCGGAATTTGATTTTATCGTTGGTAATGTGGATAGGTATTTGATTCTGTCGACCATTTCAAGTGCATTGGCCTGGTGTACTCTATGCAGGTTGGTTAGGTTCAATCAGATGGTTATACAAGTAGTAGAAATAGTCTTCATTTAGCGTTTGCATAGCATTCCTTTGTGTGAATGTTTTTCTGTGTGTTGGTAAAAATGCGACTTGGCATTTGGTTATCTTTGTTTCTGGATATTATATTGAGAATCCTTTGGTCGCCAATTGACTATGGTTTATATGCTGGATAAAGTTGATGTTTTTGGTCTCTTGGGTTTAGTTTTTCCTGGTTCCTTTGTGATGACTCAAGGACTTTGGGGGGTAACTGTTTCCCCTTTGCTACTTATGAGCTCACATAATGATTGTAGACCTGTAATTCTTTCGAGAATGTTTTGGATACTTTTTCATTTAACATTTGCTAGTATTTGTTAAGTTACTCTACAATCGTCTCCTTTTGCTGAGCTAAACTAATTTTGATAATCTAGTTTGCTTTGTTAAAGTATACAGGAAGATGGAATTTGCTTCAAATGTTTCTAAACATGATAGTGAAGAAAAAGCGTTGAAGGCTTTGCTTGAGGCATTTGGTTCTTCATTGTCTCTTGAAGCAATAGCTTCTGCTTATTGTGATGCGGGCAAAAATGCAGATTTTGCTGCTGAAATTCTGAGTAATATAATGAAAAGCACATCCACTACATTGACTCATGCACCAATTGTGGAAGAGAGCGGTGGAGAATCTGCTGAATCATCTGATAACACTGTGTTTGAGAAGTTAACTCGAACAAGAGGTTCAAGACAAAAACTGCAGCCAGCTTCTGCTGGCACAATTTCAGGTATTCTTGGCAAAAATTATATTAACTCTGTGCCAATGCCCGATGAATCTATCATGACAATGAAGCCTGTAAAACTAAATGCAAACGAGTGGCCAATATCTGAACTTTGGGGAGGAGAAACTGAAGATACTCAACCAGATAATAGAATACACAAGGACATGGAAGATTTTTTGTTCAAGATGCTTGGAGATGGCTTTCAACTAGAAAGGGATGTGATACAAAAAGTTCTTGGTAACTGTTTCCTTCCTATCACTGTTTCCTTCCTATCTTTAATGTTTAAGTACTTAAGAAATCTTTCCTCTAAACGAAGATTCATGGATGATTAGTTTCTATTTGCTTGGTTTATCCATACAAAAGATAATGTCTTTGATTTACTTATTAGTATATAGTAGTATGTACTTGATTTCTTGTTGAGGCACTAATTAGGTATTAAATTGACTGTGTAGGTAAATGTGGGTACGATATGAATGAGGTATGAATCATGTTTTTTTTGCTTAAATTTTCTTTTCTCCTTTTCTCTGCTCATTTGACCTTGTCAAAGTGAAAATCAAGCAAGTAATTTTGTATGGCATCTATTTTTCATCATAATACTCTAATAGTGTTGGTTGACATTTAATTTTGAGTAATTGTATAAAACAATCACAAACTTTCAAAAAGTTCAATTATAGCACAAGTTTTAAGCTTTATCAATGAAATATGTGAACTTTTCTTTTTGTTCGCAGCCTACTATTTGTCTTCATCCAAGAATGCCCTTAAATCATCTGACCAACATCTAATACATTAAGTTGTAATCTAGTATAACATGTTGGTAGAATACGAGATTGAGAAATGCCCAAATTAAGCATTTGGTTTTTCAACATCTTTAACTATTCAATTTCTTCCCGACAGAACTGGATTCAGAAGAATGAAATGACTAATATAGACTTCTATGAACTCTGCACTCCAAATTTAACATGTTAAGATAGCTTACAAATGAAATGATTTGTTTAGTTAAGAGTAATCTTGGGTGGAGGTTGACAGTAGGCTACCATTGAGAAAATATTAATTTGTGTGTGTTTGGTTACAAATTTAAGGTCAGGCTATAGTAGAAGATTGCTGAAATTGAATTGATTCTCACATAATTATTGTTTGTAGATTTTGTATTGATATTTACATGTGGGATTTTAAATGGTCGATTCCTAAGTATTAGGTATCTTCACAGTACAGAAGGTTCTAGAGAATCAAGGGTGTAGATTTTAGGTGGCCTTCAGGATGCGAAACTTTGGTGTAACAATAAAAGTTCAAAATTCTATTTTATTTGTGTTCTTCAACCAAAAGGCCTTTTTATGGCTGGAAGTACCTTTTCAGTTATTGTGCTTTATTATCTCTGATGGACATTGGAACAAAGTAATTTAAGTTTATTCAATTTCCATGAGACTGCATGATTTGGTTTTGGTGCCGGTACAAATGCTGGTTTCTATTCTGCATTTGGTTGCACTTTTGACTTCATCCTTCCTTCTTCACCTTTCAGAGCATGGAGAAGCTTCTTGATCTGTCAGCAGTGGCTTCGGATGACAAAAGCAAGTATCTTGGAACTTCCACTGACAAGGTTAACATGTTTTAAAAAAATTATACATTCAATGGCTTCTGAGTCTGTCCTTTTGTATATATGTGTGTGTGTGTGTTTATATAGCAAAGACGTGTCATTTGAAACAGAAATGCTAAGCTTCTCAATCAGTATCTGATTCTTCAGTTACACCTTATTCTTGCAGTTTAGAGATGCTTTTCCCAATTCTGAAGGATCTTCATGCCAAAAGACATCGAAGTTTATTGATTCCTCTGGAGGGTATGCTACGTGGAAATTTATAAATGAGATCAAAATTTACTATTTTAAGTATGACAGCTTCTGTTTTGTTGAGTAGTAAAATTATTCTAATTAACCATTTTTTTTCTCATTAGGAGGGATAGTTCTGCTTATCCTTATCATTTTTTAATCACAAAAAATTCTTATACCCTTCCTTGGTGCAAATAGTATCTCAAATACAAATGGGGCAAAATTAACTGGGCGAGAGCAACAGAGAAATGATCTCCAGATGGAAGTTTTGGCTTCATTTTTTCAAGCTCCCGAGAAACCTAAGGAAGACTTACCTAAAGAAAGATTGAGGTCTACAAGGACTGCAAGGAGGCCTTTGGCCCTTGGGAAACTAGTTGAGGAACCTCCAACAGATTCTATCTTAGAACTGAAGGCTAATTTGGTTAATACACACCAGCACAGTAACAGAGGTGTGTTCTTGTCCATATCCTGAGATAGTTAATATGGAAATTATAGCAGTTATTAAAGCTGGAACGAATCCACAGCTTGCTAGTTTTATTTCAGTTAGGAATCTTTGCCAGATCCTTGATGTTCAAACTATCTCAGTGTGACTCCACTACTCTCCCATTGCTTGTGGCTGAGAAACAAATGTTTGTGCCTGTCTAATTTTCACACACACTGCTTCTCTTACCTTTCCTTTATGTGCACCTCTGCTAAAAGAAAATAGGTGGACATATATTGCACTACTGCAAGTACACATCGATTTGTGCACACACAGAATTCAACTTCCTAACAGTAAGTTCTTATGATTCCCAACAACTTACTAAGGTTTACCATCGGCATTATGTCATTTGTAAGTTTCTTCCAACATTAGGGTTTAAAAACCAGTTTTTTGTGAAACTATATGCAAGATTCATTTGGGGAATGATCTCCTTTTCATGATCTAAGAGTGTTTTGTCTCCTTCCATTCGTACTACAAATATCCCGTTTGGTAGTTTTGGCTATATGCTAGGATTTGAACTGATAATTGTAGAGGCTCAATGTGATGCATTTTGATACTCAAGAACTGCTTCTGTTATTACTGCTATTTAATATAATGTTGCCATCATAAGGAGGTTATTAAAGTGTCACTTGCTGTGCATATGGTTCTATGACTTAGAACGTTATCATATTACTTAGGCCTTGAATGGTGTCTACTATCTAGAGATTAGTATCATTCTCTCGTTCATTAGTCCTTTGGATTAGTTTGCTTAACTTCATTGCCCCTTCTTTCTGTCTTAACTCTTCATGTTTGGCATTTTCTTGTTCCTAGCAGATGAAAATCATGAGGATGGTTATCAGCTTCTTCGTAAAGCTGTTTTGGAGTACCGGACAACAATGAAGGAATACTACAAAGCTGTAGGTTGCTTTCTATTTTCCATGACATGTCTCTGATAGATTCTCAATTTCTAACATTTTCTGAGACAAAAAGGATCATGGAGTAGTCCAACACATTGAGGCTTAGCATAGGATCAAGTTTGTGGGAAATGATTCGAAATGCTTCTGGTTTTTCTTTTGCAATATCCTTTGTAACTAAGTTGAGTTTTCTCTGTGTTTGTAGAGGCCTAGTGCATGAATGGCAATGGGCCAGCCCATGGGCCGGCCCACCAATTTTTTTAAAATAATTTTCTTAAAATTAAAAACGTAAAATAACGTCTTTTTTTAATTGAGTTAAGGTGTGGGCTGCCCAGGCCAAGGCCTGCCTGAGGCCCAACTCTTTTAGAAGAATTAGACCTCAGGCTGGTCTGAGCTTGGGCTAACACCTGAGTCTAGGCTCATGGGCTGGCCCATTGCCATCCCCTAGTGCACTTTGTTCTTAATGCTGTTTTTACCTAGTGTAATTTTTGGTATCACACTGTTGATTGTCATTTAATCCTACGATGAGAATGTTAGAATTTTAGCTTTCAATTTTCAGGCTGTGGAAGCATTTGCAAAAGGAGATTATGATAAAGCAAACAAACTTATGGACCAGGTAAGTTTCCCGACTGCCAGCGTATGGCATTTTGAATCAGTAATCCAAATTCTCCGTTTTCTTTCTTTTTGACATTAGACACTTAAACTTAAAATATACTGCTGAGAGGCCCCCAAGATTAAAACAAGGCTTTGCTATGGCCTGATGAAGCTGTCAGGATACCAAGTCTAGTTGTTGCATTTGCCAATAATGGAACTTACAATAGTTCCATTATATTGAATGAGCCTGGAGTACTAAAGTTGTCTCACTCCAAACGATTGCATATGTAACATTTCTGTTTGCAAATGCTGTTGATATCACAGGGTCACTTCTTTCATGAAAAGGCTCAAGAGGCAGATGAAGAGTCTTCACAAAAAGTATTTGAAATCAAGTAAGGGATTTTCTTTCTATCCATTTTCATCTGTACTTTATGGTAGTCTCGATTGGCTCTATCTTCTCTTTAATTCCTACATTGTGTTCACGTTTGCAGTAACTCAAACACACAGGATGAAATATCACTTGACCTGCATGAGCATGGTCCTAGGGAGGCCATTCGTCTTTTGAAGTGCCATATTTCCAGCCTTGCCGGAATCCCATGTAACACATAAATCATTCTCTTTCTTTTCTAGTTTTTCCTTGAAATGTATCATATAAAGGAGAGACAGTCTGAACCTTTCCCTTTGTCTAAATGCTTCATCAGCGTTCAAGTACCTCAAGGTCATCGTCGAGACGGATGAGCGGGATACATCTAAGGGCGCCCGTAGAAGACTGGTAATATATATACTTCTGGCCTTATTGATTGCGCTTACATTTCTTGGGGCTGATAGACGGCTTAAAAAAGGAGTTTTAGGATCATATTGAAAGAGATATCTACCAAATATAGATCCCTTATAGAAGGGAAGGATTATTATATGCTCTGAAACGGGTTTGATGCCTCGTGTTATGTCTTGGGCCTTCTTTAAAACAGATCCACATCTAAAACTTATAAGGAAAAATTAAAAAGAAAACCATAGAAAGCTACAAGACAAAGGGAACTAATTTAATGAATCATGACTTCAAGCCTGTCTTGGTGAGAGATCCTTAACCTTACTACTGGATGGAGGTAGACGGCTATTTTTCTCAATCTATATTTTTTGATGTGCTATTCAGATGCAGTAATAAAATGCAACTTTCTAAATAGGACTTCCTTGTGTAGCAGTTGTTTATTCTTTTTATCTCTCATCTTTTTGGTGTGTGTAGATCTTGAAGCTTTTGGAGAGAGATTCCATTAAATGGACTGAAGGAGAAAATGCTGGAACTGTACTAATTCATGTGGATAATATCAACCCAAAATCTTTGAGTTTCGTGAAATGATAGCTGAACATGGAATCGAAATGGTTTTGGAAAAAAAGACCATGCATTTGCAAACGCTCGCCAAAAGAGTATATTTTTCTAAAAGATTGAATATTTAAAAGACAATTTGGTAAGGAATGCGATTCACCTGGAAGGTCCGAAGAGGCTTTTAGTTTGTGTTTTGTTTTGTCCAATTTGGTGAGGAATGCAATTCACCTGGAAGGTCCGAAGAGGCTTTTAGTTTCTGTTTTGTCGTGTCATGTCGGTGATCACGGCCCTCTACTTTTTGTCATTCGTAGTAGAGACAATAGGCCTGGCCTTTTATGTTTGTGAGTGAAGTGAGCTCTTGGAAGAATGAACCGAAGTTAAATACAACTTTGTTCAAAGGGTAAATGTGTCATAGAAAAGAATATTGAGTAGCCTAATTTTAATTAATTATATTATAATATCTTAAGTAATATTTACTATAAACATAAATAATAAGTTTATCATATAATTTTAAGCTTTATTCATTTACTAAAATAGGTCAAACTTATTTTAAAACTTTTTATTTAAGAATATATATTTGACTTTTTATGTTTATTTAAAATTATTATAAATTTAATGATATTTAAAATATAATATTTTTATAAATTTGATTATGCTAAAAAAAACTAAAACTAATTTGTGATTATAATAAATAAATGAAAATAAAAAGAAACCATACTAAAATCAGATAAATTTTTTAATTAAAATTGAAAATAAAAGAGGTAAAGAGAAAGCTAAAAGAAAACAAATGGGAAAGGCAGCAAGTACTTAATTTTATATAAATCCATTTTCAGCTTCTAATTATAGGGGATTGACAAAAGTCCCACTCTCACCAATCCCTTTGATGAGATTTGATTGGAGCAAACTGAGTTGTTTAATGATAGCATATATGGTGGCATCATCCCCCTTAAGTCCGTCCACGATTCTTTAACAGTCAAAACACATTTGATAAATGAAAATTTGGGACAATGAGTGAGGTGGGTCAGGTACAGTGATCAGTGATCAGTGATCAGCGAGAGGGTGGAAAAGAGGTTTCTGGGGTTTGAATGGAAATTTCAAGATAATCGTACAATAGCAGGTTGCAATGCAATGAAACAAACAAGTTGAATCAGCATGTTTGTTTCAGAATAATCCTTTCTCGTCCACATTACAGTGTTCACTTTTTCCTCATTGCAAGAATTTTCTTCGTTTCATCATCTTCATCAATCTTATCAGTTCTCATCTGTTCTAGAAGTTGATGCACTTCTTTCCCACCTCTTATATAGGCCTTCAATAACGCATGATAGATTTCTCTGGTCATTGGTATTACCCCCTTCAATGAAGTAACAACAGCTTCTGCGTCTTCAGCACTACCTTCATCACCAAGCCAACTTAAAGCACTTGTAATCACCGCAGGGTTTGGTGACCATCTTTTACCTTTCACACGCACAGACAAGGCAGTGTTCATACAATTGAAAGCTTTCATCACCTCACCTCTATCAAGGTAACCTGCAGCAAGTGCGCCCCAACTCTTTGGGTCCGTAACTTTTCCTTTCTCCATCAAGTCTCTAAGCAGTGCTTCTGCTTTGGCATAAAATCCTTTCCTAGAATACCCGATAATGATAGCATTTGGTATTCGAAAATCATAGCAATTTCCAGATGATTCCCACTCTTTCATTACGTTCTCAGCATCTTCAAAAGCATCAAGCTTCATAAGAGATTCCACTATGTTTATGAAATCCTGGTTTATGCTCCTCTTACAATCAGATTTCTCTAGATTCCAGAGCCTCAAAACCTCTGACTTGATTCCCAAAGTTGCATATAGTGTTATTAGATGGTGATAGCCAGTTCCATCTTTCTTACAAAGCCTCTCTTCCGATTTTCTTAGAGCCTCAATTGCCTTATCAGCAAGGTTAGCTTTAATATAGAAATTGGCAACCACGGCGTAGGTGTTCCAATCCATGACAATGTGAGGTTGACGCTCCATCTCATTCAAAATTTGTTGCATTCCCTCAATATCGGATTGAGCACCATAGGAATTGATGCATATTCTATAGCTGAAGTTGTCAGGAGAGACACTGTTCTCCTTCATCTCCTTCAACACATGAGGGACCTTCTCATTTTGATCTAGATACGTATAGAGGCACATTATGTTATTGTAAGTGAGGGCTGAAGAGGCAAAACCCAACTCTTTCATTTTCTGTAAGTGTGCAATGGACTTATCAGTTTGACGCTGTCGAACGTAACAATTCAGAAGAGCACCGTATGTCTTATCAGTTTTATCTTTGTCCCTCAAGCTATTGAAATAGCTCTCGGCAGAAGCATACCCACGCACTCTACCCATGAGATCCAATTGAACAGCATGGTCAGAATGTGAGAATATGCATAAGCCCTTGTTATTCATCCACTCGGACACCTATACCCATTGCAAGAACAATTGAATGAAATAAAAGAACCTTCAAAAACAAAAACATCACCAGTTTCAGATATGTCTTCCAATCACGATTACTGGGGGAAAAAAAAATACAACTAATCCTTTCAATCCCAGTACTCTAAAAAGAAAAAGGAACTAAAATGGAAGTTTGAAGTTATCCCTTGAGAGTCTTGTTTTTTCTCTCATATAAAATGCACTCAAATCTTTGAGCCCTATCCATTAACAAATAGCAAACTATTCTAAGTTCCTCAAAGCCCCCCACATGATTGCTTAGCAACAAAACAGAATACAATTCCAAAGCCACCAATGAAGCAAGAAAAGGGCATCAAACCTCAAGAGCTTGAGTGAAGCGGTTCCGCCGACGGAGATCACGAATAATCCGTTGAAGCTCCGCGAATCGAATCTTTTGACCGCTATCGAGCCAGTTGTCCAGTTCAGGTACCACACTAGTCTTGGGGTCACCTAAAGGACTGATCTTTGAGTACAAGGTAACCTTTTTGGTTCTATAAGTGTAGTAAAATCTGCTAAAGAATGCATTTTGATAATGGGTTAGGGATTTAGATAGCATGTTCATGGAGATGAGGCTCTCGAGGACAGAGTAAGAGGGGTTATGGGAAATAGGGTTTAACAGAAATGAGTTTTGGAGTGCAAGCGGATCGATTAGGCTTAACGTTTTGGGATTGGGCTGTCTCTACTCTTAGGCTACGTTTGGTTACTGTCCATGTGGGGTGTGGACAGTGGACACGGACAGAAATGTTCTGTTCTTATCGGTGTTTGGTTGGTGTCTGTCTTTAAATTGTGTCCCGTTCTCAGTGGACACGGACAAAAAATTCTGTCCAATCCATATCGGTGGTACAGAGGACATATGTCTAACGGACATAAATGAAAAAAGACCACACTCACCTCTGTCCGAAACCCACAAACGTTTGCATATGTGGAACCTCGGCTTCTTCCAACTGCTTCGTCGCTGTCTCACGTCGTCTTCGTTGATTTGCTAGGTCTCTCTCGCATCTCGTGTTGTTCCTTCTGCCTCGTCTCCAGAAACGTCACTCTTCTGGGTAAGACGCTTTTCATCCTCGTGTTTGTTATTTTGTAATACATGTGGGTTTCGGTAGATGAGGTTTCTTGATCTTCGTTAATGTTTCGGTTTTCCATCAAGACAACCGACATTCTTGAAAGGCCATTTGAGATTAACAGCTGTCGTCCTCTTCTCTGCTTTCACAGAAACAACAGCATTGTTAGGAGTCCGAATCAGAAACGCATTAGATGTCTTCTGCTGAAAGTGGTAAGTCTCTATCTTACCTTGATCTGAGAAGGATTTGGGGTTTTTTTTTGTGTGTTCTGAGAATTTGTTTGTTGTGTGAAAGTGGTAACTCCTCTACACATACGTTTCAGATCTAGGGAAATTACTGAAATTAGGCATATCTTATGATCAGTGTTAGGCATGAAAATAGAATCTTAAAAATTGCTGGTTCTGAGGTGAAAAGTGTTGGTTCATGTTCTGTCTTTTTTCAGTGCTCATGTAGATTCCCTATTGCATACATCACTTTTCCTTCCATTTGTACCGAATAAAAGAGCTTCTGAGGGCATGGATATTGGAATCAGTGTTGTTGCATGTAATTACCAATTGAGGATAAAAATTGGATTATTAAATAGTTGGGTGTCTTTTTTGTTGTTAAAGGATTATGTTTCCTTACATTTAGTTAATTAGGATGACTAGCAGAACATGATAATTACATCACATGGCTCACAACTTTCAATCAGCAATAATAATACCATGAAAGAACATACACAATGAGCATCAACTTGGAAAACTGAGGAACTTCATACAAAACATCAAGAAATCACGAGAAAGCTTCACGTAGATGATAAAAACATTTGTCCTTATCATGTTAATATATTACCTCACTGCATGAACCTTTCATTATGGTAAAATGTCAAAATAGATGAACTCACTGCATTAACCTTTCATTATGCTAAATGTCAAAATCAATAGCATATTTCTTAGTTAACTCCTCCAAATACTATTCCAATTCTCCTAAAACTTCTTCATCTGCAGCTCTATTTTCATCCATCAATTAATTCATTATCCAAATAGAGTCCAAATGCATTTTTCCTTTCAGATTGTAGGCAGAAACATATTAACCTGCAAATTCACAATGATACTGCATATTTGGAATGTCATGCCCATGGATTTGATGAAGAACATGCATGGAACTTCTAAGAATCTCAAGTCCTGAATTGAGTATTTCCTTTGCAGACTTCTCCCTGATTTTATTCATGTGACTGCAAAATCAGTGAAAATAGGGACATGTTGATTTTCCTGAGGCTTGATATGCATCTGCCCATTTTGTGTTGGGTTCCAACTCATTTACGAATGCTAGTTTGAATGCTAGTTTTAAGCCATAATAGCTAACCTACTTTGAATGCTAGTTTTCTTGTGTTGATATAATGTATGTCTGGTAGTTAACTAATAAGGTATCTGGACTTCACAATAGTAAACAAATTATATCCTTTTTCTCTCTAAGGTTTTACCCTGACATTAGTATTTTTTCAGCAACTGAATCACTCAACTTAGTTTATTTGGTTATCTTAAGTTTGGTCTTATGTCATCATAATGAGCTTTTGTTCTCAACTTATCCTAATTTCTTTTCTCAGTTTTTCTTTCCTTCTCCGTCCCTTCCTCTAATTCTTACCTTAACCACCTAATATTGTACTTGTGTACCTAACCCACTCCAGTTTCTTTCCAATCTATATATGGCACAGAAACTATTTATTGTACTCTGGATATAACTGAAGGGCTAAAACTTTTCAGCTACAACAAAAGGCCTGTATAATTTTTTATGGTCTTAGAACTTCCTTAACAAGACATTTGCACATCTAGGAATGATCCTCAATACTTTATAGGGATTACTGACAACAAGAATTTACCAATTGCTGATGTCGAAAGTGGCATTATACTCTTGCCTTTTATGTAAACAAACAAACGATCCTTATAAGGGTTATACATAGTTGCTGCTGTGAAGTTGTAAACCTACATTATACGACATATATACAAATGTAGTAAATGATCAATAAATTGTTTTCGCTTTGCTGACAGTTTTTTTTACAAAGTTGGAGGCAATGGATGATGATGATATGTTTAACTGCTTGGCTTTCTATGAGATTTTGAATCAGCAATTGGATTTGATGAGAATTATTATGTTGTTATGCTTATATGTATACACCAAAAAACAGCGTAGAAGTGAAAATGCTCAGGGAAGCAGGGCATTGGCAGTACCAAATAGGAAAACCAATATACATAGGATTTTGCATGAGGGGGATAGGAATACCCGGTGGGATTTAAGGATGGACACGAATGCATTTAAATTGTTATGTGAAATGCTTCAGCTCCATGGTGGGTTGACGAATACTGGACATGTGTCCATTGAAGAAAAGGTATTAATTTTTCTAAGAATATTGGCACAAAATGAATCCAATAGAGTATTACAAGTTCGGTTTATGAGGTCAGGAGAAACAATAAGTAGGGTCTTCCATAATGTGTTGAAGGCTGTAATCAAGCTTCAACATCTCCTGTTTGTCAAGCCCATACCAATTCCTGAGGATTGCACAGACAATAGATGGAAATGGTTTAAGGTCAGTAAATTTAATAACTTAGCTACAATACATTGTCGAATTTAACTTTATGCAATTAGTTAACGAGAACTTTTGTATGATGGAATTTTAAACATAGGGTTGCCTTGGTGCTCTAGATGGGACCTATTTAGACATAATAGTTCCTCTAGCAGACAAACCCAGATACAGAGGTAGGAAAGGGAGAATATGCACTAATGTTTTAGGAGTATGTGATAAGGACTTAAACTTTGTCTATGTCCTTGCTGGATGG